>DF239638.1:27698-217645 GCA_000507305.1 Breviolum minutum Mf 1.05b.01
GAGGATGAGGATGAGGATGATGATGATGATGATGATGATGATGATGATGATGATGATGATGATGATGATGATGATGATGATGACTACGACGATGATGACTATGACGATGATGACATCTATATTCTGCCTGAGTCTTAACAAGATTTCACCCATCTGAAAAAAAAACACTGAAAGAAAAACTAAACATGTCCTTTAGAGTCAGGATTCTCCAATTCTCAATTTCAACTTTCAACTCTTTTTGAATTAACCAACCAACAACAAGCCCTTTCCGAATCCCGGGCATCCAGTGAAACCTCCCTTTCGGCGTCCAAGCTTCTGACTCCAAGATTTGTAATACTCCACAAAGCTTCCCAAGTGTTCCGAAAGCATTGGCCCGTGACCCGTCGCCACCATCTGACAGCAAAACTCTTAAGGAGGGAAGATTGTTTTTTGGGGGAGAAAATTTTGGGGGAAAAAAGTTGAAGGATTCAGCAACCTGGAAAAAAAAACATGAAGAGACATAAGGGAAAGAATCTCTGTATATATTTCACATCAAATACAGTATTCGTTTCTGAATGTGTTGTCTCAAAGCAGTCACCCAAAATAACATCCCATGGCGTATCCATCGTATTTCACAGGGGCCAACTTGGCCAAACCAAAAAATCCACAATGCCTGGGAATCCTGTTTCGGAATCCAACTTAAAATGGGAAGATCTTCGGGATATCAAACTCCCAGCATCCCATGATGGGCCGCGCCTTCAGCTCGAAATGATCGATCTTCCCCAAGGCCGTGAGTACTGAACGTGCATTGGGCTTCATCAAACAATCGTAGTAGGTGGCATAATGAGGAAGCAACTCCTTGACACCTGGCGTTTTTTTGTTGTGAGTTGCTGTGCGTCATTGGGAAAACCCTGGCGATGTATACATGGAGTTGTTTGTTCCAAGGAGATCTTTGTTCATACTAGCCGGAAACCAAAAATTAGGAAGGATTTATTTCACAGGCCCTTTTTTTTCATAGTCCCATAATGAAGAAAAACACAAATATGTCCATCCAATATGTGCATGAGCTGTCCAAAAGCTTCACAATTCTCATCAATTTTCAATCCCCCAAATCCTGTGGAAGGAGGACTATAACAGGTTGAAGAAGGTGGAGGACTACACTCCCTGAAATTGAAATAGCCCTTGAGAATAGGCCGTCCCAAAGAGGAAATGTTAGTTTCACTTCATGCTGGCTGCAAGTTGACACAGCATGAGGCTACAGAAGCAGCTGACCAGCTTTGTTTGGAAGGAAAAAACGACTGCCAGCAATGATGAATCCACTTGGTTACTTGATAGTTCTTTTGCTTATTGATAAGGTTTCCTATCAAATCATGATAATCATCCCCATCCACAAAAAAACAACCCCAAAAGCTAGGATTTCGCTCCATCACCTGCAGTTTCCAGTTTCATCCCTTCCTCTTAAAGCCCACACCTTCCACATCTTCGGAATGTTCTGAACAGTAGTGCATCCCAAAGGCATCGCAAGTGAACAAAACTCCCGTTTTGTGGTCAAAAGTGAACATGGTATCAGGCCAATGAAGGTTGGGAGCAATCACAAACTCCAAGTTATGACCTTGACCAAGATCCAATTGGACACCATTCTGCACCACACGGCTTTTAAAGGGTACCTCAAAAAAGAAACATGAAGAAACCAAAAACAAAAGGAAAACTGTTCACCCATCCAAAAACAAAGTCGTCGTCTTCAAGCTCGAAACTGGAGAAAATTGGAACATCTGAACCAAACAAAGAGGGTTGAAAGGTATTTGCTGGAAGGGTAAAACTTTCGAAAAGATCCCAAAAAAGGTGGGGGACAGTGTAAAATTGTGCATGTTTCGATCCGATGGACACTGAAAGCACCTAAAGATATACGTAGTAAGCATGGCGTTTTTGTTGGGATTCTTTCTGCGTCAACTTTGGGATCCCGGTGAACAAACATCTCCATTTGAAAATGATGAAATCGCAATCACCAGGTGATTCAATTCGTGACCTTTTTGGGATGGTGAAAACGTGATGGTTAAGTGACCTCCAACGATCGGGGATGTATATAAAGGTCACGAATTGAATGACCTGGCAATGTTTTTCAGAACAGGGGACCACGAGCATTTTTGGGGGGGGTCCAACAACTTGTGAAGAGACAATTCGTGATTTTTACAGCAACTATTTTGGTTGGCAGCCTTGCTTCGATTGAAAAAGCCTTCCATGATGGGTGGAGGATGGTTTCCACTTCAGAATTAACCGCTGACCAAGCCTTTATTCCTTCAACAAGCCTACATGGTCGCAGACTTCTGACGTGAAACACGTCAGGTTCTACGTATGCTACATGAGGAAAACTTCACAAGTTTTTTTTGGACCCATTTGAAACACACATCAATTACATAGTCAACTTGGATTTTACTTCCCCAAAAAGTGTACCAAAATAAAAACTTGTCGCCAACCACCTTTCCAGAAGTGTTTCTTCCCCGTAGGTGAAAAATTCCAACTTCCAACAACCTCCAACCCACCACCCAACCTTGGACCCTGCCCTCCCCTCTCCAAGGCCACCTTCCCCCCACCTTTCCCAAGACCACCGGCCATCAACTTTCAGTGGCCAAGATACAAAAACCAAATTTTCCAAATAAGCGATGCACATCTTCGACCCAATGACTTCCAACTTTTCATTTCCTGCCTCTTTGGCCATCTCTAAGACTTTCCCGATCAAACCTCGGTCGGTTGACTGGGGATGATGGCTGGTGAATCATTTCCCACGTTTTAAAAAAGGCCTTNGATTTGAAAAAGATGACTGTTGTCCTTCCAAAAAGATTCATAGATTCCTTTCTTTTTTCGGGGGAGGGGGGGTTTTTTAAAGAAATGGCGATACAAAACACCCTGAATCGAGGAACCCGAATGATCCGGCTCGGTGTGCGAAACGATGAGATAGTCTAAGGTGGATAAATCCAATTCCTTCGTCAGAGCTGCTGTGTAAAGGTCTTGAAACTTCTCATGAGAAGTGTCCACCAAAGCCACCTTTCCGGAAAAAAAAAAGCGTTGTTTTCGGCGGGCAAAACAGGCCTGGCAATTCTGCGATTGTGACCTTTTTTGGGATGGTGAGCTTACGTGACCCTTTTATGTGGTTGGAAAGGTGACCTCCAACTGGGGATGATAAGGTCACGAATTGAATCACCAAATTGAATCACATGGCGGGTCATTTTTTTTCTGAAACCAAGCAAAACAATACTTTTTGAAGGCAAAACGCTCAAACATTACCATACATTTGCTGCATTGTTTGATCCCTTCAATATGGGTCCCATTTACTGACCCCCTGCCAAAACAAAACTGGAAGGAATTTCTTTGGAATTGCAGCAATGAAATCGGTCGAACCTCATCGACAGGACTACTACATTTACAATCCTGTAATCGAATAATCATAAACGCATACCGTAATTGGGGGTGAAATCACCTGATAATCCTGTCACAGAAAGGATACAAACTCAATCTCAAGTTTGCAACATCATCTTTCTGAAAACTTGTTTGTTGATATTTCAAAGTATTTCCCATGATCACCACCAGGTTAGAGGGCGGGGGACCTCCCTCCAAATGTAACTTGCATTAAGGGGTATGTCAGGCCAACATATTATGTTTTCCATCTATTTCCCAGACTCTTGCAGTTCTTTTTGTGACTGAAAAAACCCTCACCTTGTCCCCCTTGATGATGTAGGAGTTGTAGGTGGTACCACGTTCCAGGCGGAATTCAATATCAAAACGATCACGATCCCAATCCAAAGATCGAATCGTTGAGGTGTCTTCTGCCACTTGGTGAATGGCCATGGTTTGGAGACGATACCTCGCCATGAGCAATGCCTATTGTGTACTGGTTGGCTACTAGGAATCCTTATCATGGCTTGTTAGATTTCCCTGCATGGGCTATATAATCCCCCTGAATATAACCCAAAAAACCCAAAGCTGATTTCATGGCTCAGCTGGTTTCATGACATCATTCGACCCAAGTTTGGGAGGGGTTTTGTAGGAATGAGGAGAGGATGTTTGGCAGATTTTTTTGAAGTTCAAAATAATGTGGTCGAAATGATTTCTTATCATACCCTAGTAAACCCGAAACTGTCAGCATGTCTCCCGAAGAAAAAAAAGTCTGGTCAAATTGAAACCTAGTTGGTGGTTGAGCCACCCGTGTTTTACCAAAAAATCTGCTTCGTCAGATTTCAAAAAACAAAACCCTGTCAAACCACAAACACAGGAAATGCAACCAATTGGAAGAAGTTTTTAGAAGCCAATCCCCAATCGACAGACCTCAAATGCGAACCCTGTTCAGTCGAAGATGAGACCCCGTTTGCTTGCAGAAGGGTTCATGGTCTTGGCTTAAAGATTCATTTTCCATTGGGTTGCCATGGAGCTACTGGAAAAAGAATACATTTGAAACAATCAGAAATGATGGTCAAAGTAGAATGTAGAATCCTGTTTCCTCCACCAAGACTTTCCTTTGAAATGGCCCTCATTCCTCAAAATCACCATAATGACCCACCGAAGTCATTTCATGTCCAACAAACGCATCTCAAAAAACAAAAACATATACACTTCCTCCCATAATCATGGAAGTCAAAAATGGGTCCCTCCAATAGTAGTTACCTTTCAAATATAGTATATTTTCCACTTCCATGATTATGGGAGAAAGAGTATGAGAATATATATTAACCCAAGGAACTCTTTTCCTGGTGTCAATCCAGACCAACTTTGAATCTCTGACATCTCAGGTTTTTCACCTCCACGGGCTTTCATACCGCTGCGCCATGTGGAAACCCCACGGTGTGCCCTTCCAAAATGCCCTCCCACGAAGGAAGCGCCACCGGCCGTGGAAGGCGGCCAGCTTTGACGGAACTTCGTCGAAAAGGAGGAGGCCATAGCAGTAGCAGGAAGAGCCGTAGCCTGGATGAAAATCGATCTCAGGGAAAATGCTTATTCCTGGCAATTCTTTGTGGCCTTTTTGGGATGGTTAAGTGACCCTTTCAAATGGTTAAGTGACCGCCAACTAGGGGATGAAAAGGTCACATTGAATCACCTGGTTAGTAATCAACCCCATTTTTGCACCTTAGGGCCACCAAAAAACGGTGGCATGTTTTTAGAGGTCTTTTATGGTAAATAAATGTAAATAACATTAAATAACCTGGTTTTGAGGCGGCCAAGACCCTTGATTTCATGGTTTTGGGGGGGCTCATGGCACTTTATAAAGGGTTTACTGGGTATATCCCCTTTTAATACTCCGGGGAAAGGCCAAACAGCTACAGCAGGGGCGCTCCATCCCAAAGGTACCACCCTTTTCCCTATGGCTCAATATGGTTGGGGGGTGGATTTTTGGTTGCTTCCCCGCCTTTACTTCTCAGAATGGTTACTCTTCTCACACTTTGATGGCTAGTGGAAAGAGATTTGTTCCCAAACCCAGACCAGAACCTTTACAGGGGTCACTATATTAGCAACCCAACCAATGCACTACAGAGGAAATCCCTCAAAATTCACCCATACCTTTGCTGCATTGTTTGAATCCTCCCCCAAAATGGGTGAAAATTTCATGACGCCTCTACAAGCACATGAAGGCTGGGTTCTCAAACCCCACATTTTCCACCTGAGACAAACCCCAAGGTCTGCGTGGATTTCCAGCTAAACACCTGGACTGTAAATGAACTCACCCCAAAAAAACTAGTTCCAAGCCCCCGAATACCCTCAAAAAACCAAAGGATCCTTAAACTTTGAATGACTAGACTCGACCATTTTTGCTCACGACAAACCTCACCGGAAATCCATATATAAATCCCAAGGCGGCACCTTGAAATCCAATCCGACGAGCTTGGATGCTTCAAGCACAGACCGAATATCTGTCTTCACCTTCTCATCCAAAACCTTTCCTGGTTCTTTGGTAGTTGAAAAACCACCCACCCCATTTGAAAAATAGGTGTTTTTGTCACATTGGATCATGGAATCCACCCCACAAAAAAAAATAGGGATGAAAATTAAAAACTCTTTTTTCCAAACCACCAGCCAGTTTCCTGATTTCACTTCTGCATAGATCAATGAATGATCTCCAGCATCCAAAGTTGATAATGTTCGACATTCCAAAAATGCATGACATCCATCCAAGACCAAACCTGGTTGGTGGTTGAACCAACCCATTTGAAAAATATGCTCGTCAAAATGGGTTCATCTTCCCCAATTTTCGGGGTGAAAATTCCAAAAATATTTGAGTTGCCACCACCTAGAAACATCCATTCGTTGCTTTGGCTTTCCTGTGTGCTCCATTCTTCACCAAATCTGTTGTACTTTGACCTTCGGGTGCTAAACTCAAAACGAAGTCTTCAAAGATGGACCGACTTTCCTCAGGCGAGGTGATGAACTTCCCAAAAAAACGATAGACGACTTGAGGACTTGGAACCAAAAAGGTGGGGAATCTCCAAAGTATAATACCTGGATCTTCCAAGTGTGTAAAATGTATGCCTTTTCACACAAGAAAAAACTACCAAAAGGCTGATTTTTTTTTACATATCTAGAAGATCCAGGTATAGATTATGATAAACTCAAATCAATCAAAATCACCCTAAATTATATTTTGCTTAAAAAGACACACGAAGTCGTTGGAAGCTGAAAAAAGATACTACACTTTCTTTTGGTTCTTTTTTGAAAAAATGCGTCGGCGATGTATGTGTGTGCTGGGTGTTTTTTGTTCGAGTTTTGGTTTCTTCCCGGGTCGTAAACAAACAAAACGTCAACTCTGATGTTTCGGGTTTGTCAGAGCTTTGTTTCTCAAAAGCGGACCACACCTTTTTGAGCAGCTTTAAATGCCTTCATGTCAGGTGGATATATTACCACAAGTTCAGTGTTCAAAGTCAGACACCCCGCCAATAGCGCAGTGACCAACAAAGCTATTCACTGACTTTTCACACCGCAGGCTACTGCTATAGCCATGGAATTTCTTCTATTGGTGCTTTCCATGCAAAAAGATCTGACTGTTTTCAACAGTTGATCACATAGGCTCTGACTCTGGTTCCAAGATAGGTACTTCACGTTCTTGGTCAGAATCGTCACCTTCTTCTTCTTCATGATGCCATAAAGATTGCCAGAATTCCACATCGCTGACTTCATCAATCGATGAAAACAAGTAGCGACGTCTCTTGTCTTCTTCACCTTCGGCTTGATCTTCTTCTTCATCTTCTTCTTGAAATCCCGCATCCAAGTCGGTGTCCCTCAAAGTGTTCCTGTCGTGCTCCGTGATGAGATGGTTGTATCGATCAAAGTACTCCACCTCTTCATCAAAAGATAGGATCACTACTGGAGTAAGGTGAGCAAGCTCGCTCAGCATAGACCTTGAAATCTCCTTGTCATTGTCCAGGGTCTCGAGCAACTGTTTTACAAAGTCACTGTGGCCTCGCTCATTCACATCAATCATCATACGTAAATGGCATAGGCTCTTCATGAAACCATGTCGTTCAAAGCGGCCGTAGTTGGAGATCTTCATGTTCTCCACAATCACAGCTGCCATCATGACAATCTTCTTAAGGTTCTTGCCCTTCATGTCCTCATCTGCCAATTGTTGTTCTACTCCTTGTTGGTCTGCAGGATTGAAGCTGAAAGTTGATTCGCTTGTTCTCCTCCTCGGTGACCTACTCATAGTGTTCACCTCGTCAAAGTCAAGGGATGATGTCCTTCTCACCGGCAAGCTCCACCAAATGCTAAGAGCAACCAAAAGAACTGCCACCAAAGCACTCGGCAAAAAGCTCAAGGCATCAGCTTCCTGCTCCACGTTGCGTTGGGCTCGAGCCGTAGCCAGCGTGACTGCCAGTGATAGGCTCCCAACTGCTGAATTACCACCAAAACAAAGACGCCTAATCAAAGCCTTTTGTTCCTTCTTCAAAACTTCTTGTTTACTAAGTTCATCAAACTCTGCTTCTCCAACAAGTTGACTGTTTTCAGAAAAACCCAAAAGAAAACACATGACTTGGTGTTTGATTCTCCCAAGTCCTTTGGTTCCAACATCAGCTACGTTGAAATAGGTTCGAACTGACTTCAACTCAAGGATCTCTTCTGATACTTTAGTCTGCAACCATAAAAGCTTTCCTTCAATGTGTCTAAGCCTTGAAGTGCCAAGCTTCTGACTTATGCTCACCACAGCAGTGTTGTCACATCTCAAAATCAAACGAGGTTTGTGCAACATGAACTCCACAATGTGAGCAAGGTACAGCTGGTCGATGGTAGTTGAAATTGCTGCATACCATTCCGACTCGGTGCTTGACAAAGCGATGGCCTTCTGACTTCTCGAACTGCTGAAAATTGGGTTTCCAGCCAAGTAGTGAACACCACACGAAGTTGACTTGGTGCTCCAATCTGAATCTGTAAAAGACTCAATCAGGATCTGTTGTGATGTGTCATCACCTCCACCTATCTTCGAGAAAAGTGATGATCCTGGACTTGTCTTATGCATCTGGATTGCATATTCTTCCGTTTTCTTCAGGTACCCGATCAACCTTCCTAGCATCTTCCATGCTGTTGCACTTGGTTCTTTCAAGTGTGCTGCCAGGTTCTTTGTTGCAAACTGTATATCACCTCTGTCGTGACTTACATACAAAAGTGCTCCAACAAGTGATCTGTAGATTGCTGCCTTGTTGGGATCCAGTTTGGTAATGTGGGGCTCTGTTTCGAACTGTGCATTCACTGGGGTATCGTGCACACGCGGTGGTTTACCATTCCATTCAGTGTATGTGTTGAATGCGCTCTTGATGTGCTTGTTCTCAGGCACGATGCACAAAGAAGTGTAATTTGCTTCANCGAAAACAGCTCCTTCTTTCTCACTAGGTGGGTCTGAAGCTGCCTCATCCTCTGTTCCTTCTGAACCTTCTGTCTCCTCCACTGCTTCTGGTGCTGGAGGTTTAACCATCTTTGAAGTGAGCCTGTGACCTCTCACTTCCACCATCCATGCCGGCACCACAAAGTCGAACAGCACCTTCAACTCGTCATGCCAGTCATTGTAGATTCTCTTTATACTCCTCGTCAATCTTATAGTATTGCCATGCCCGACCACAAACATGTCATTCGTCAGGCTCTTTGTCAAAAACACAGCTTTCAACCATCGTGCTCCTCCTTTAGGTCCAGGCTGTAGATAGCAATATGCTAAGACTGGTTCTCCAAACTCTGCCAACTTGCCATTGTAAGATCTTCCAGTAGAGACCTCAAAAGGAGTAGCACCACCTCGAACCACATAGCGATTCATCAACCAAGCTGCATGGACGAATGCCCACGAAGCCACTGCATGAGCTATAGGGATGTTGACTCCAGTCTTCTCCTCGATTCTACACAGTAAAACTGTTGCCATTTGTCGAATCCTGTGCACTGCAGACTCGACCAAACCATTGCTTGCATGATCTCGGATCTTCGGGTTGTCAATGGTCACCTTGTAGCCAAGCCTGAGTAGAGCTTGTTGAGCTTGATCTTCAACACGAAGCATTGTAGGCTCCTGATCACACCTTAACGTCAAAGTGTTGTAGCCCAACCACTGCACGAACCTGCAAACAGCTTTTGCCATCATCTTGATACCTCCTTTGTTGAACATAGGTGTAGCTTGCACAGCTCCACTGCTTGAATCAGTCATAACCAAGCAAACCAGCTTCACTTTGGGGTCTGCTTCCATCACAGACTCCAGTGTAGAGTCGTCTTTCTTTCCTGTGAAGCTAAGGTCAAAGGATATGCAGGGAAACTCTCTTCTCGTGAAATTTTCTGCATCTCGAAAATGAGAATCTGGTCGACCCTTTGCCTTCACGCAACTTTCACACCATGGGGCATAAGGTAGGTGAGTTAGACAATGCTTGAGAACTTCACCATAATCTTCAGGTGGGTATGCAACTGCTTGTCCTTGTGCTTCACGTTGAACTTCAGGACCAACTTGTGTAGCAATGTCCTGGGCTGCTTGAATTCTCTCCTTGTCAACATGAGAGCTGATCCTCCTCCAAAGTTTTGCTTTTGAACCACTTTGTGAAAGGCCCAAACACTTGCAAGCCGCTTTGAGGACCATGCTCGTTGAAGCTGGAGAAATCCTCACGCCTTCAATTTCCACTGAGTCATCCAAAGGTACCAACTCTTGCCGTTCAGGTAGTTCAGGACGTAGTGCTGCTGCCCCGCCTACTTGGCGACCTTCTCCTTCTTGATCCACTGCCATAGGTGGTTGAACTGGTACTGCTGGAACTGCTGCAGAACCTGCAGCCAAACCATCTCCTTCTATGTCCTTCACCACAAAGCCAATGACCTCTGGTGTTAAGATGTCCTGGGTCAAGATGGTGAGCAGTTGAGTGCATCTTTGATCACGTTCAACTTCTCGAGATCTGTCACTCATCTTGCTAAGCTCTTCACAAAATTCCAACATAGTCCACGATTCACCATTGTAGCCCAAAGTTGTCCTGTAGGGCCACTCAGCCATAGCATAGGTTGCACTGGGGTCAATGTAGTGCTCTGCAGAGGAACCAACTATGGGAAATCCTTTTCCTGTCACTGTCCATGAAGTTCCAACATCACGCCACCGTGCTGGAATATCTGCATCTACGTGCCTCACATTGTTGTGAGCCACCATCCTCACAAATCCAGTCACCATCAAGCTGTCGTTCTTGAAGGTGATGGGAACCTTTATCCCAGACTCCTCATGTGTCAACTTTGGTCCATCATCCAAAGTGATAGTCCATCCACGCTTGAGCAACCTGCCATAGGAGATGAGAGGTTGCTGCACATGCTGAGAAACATGTACTCGATCACTTAAAATGACCACATCTCCTCCTTCACCTTGAAGTTCAAGTTGTACTTCTCGACATCCAGCTGTTGCTATTTGATTGCCTTGAGCATCCCACAGAGTTCCTTCCTCTCGAAGTCCTCTGCCCGCAAAAGCACAGCTGGCTGGCAAGACAGTAGCATCAGATCCACTGTCCAACACTATGTTCCAAAGCTTCTCCTCCTTCACTCCTCTGATGTGAAGGTCTCGACAAGGATCTTGGCAAACTTTATCACAAAGTGCTCCACATTCACGAAGTGCTCCACAGTCATGTTGACATACTTGATCACATAGTGATGGCCTCGAACTCTTCATTGAGGTAGGAAGCCAAAGTCCGTCACCCAGCTTGAAAGAAGATGGGCAATCCAAGAACTCGTACTCGTCCACGATGCAAGTAGAACTCATTGAAGTCATACTCCATGTTGCAATGCCAAGCTCCTGTCGAAGGTCACGTTCATCAAGTGGTCTACATTCTACAAACTGTCCATCAGTGTCATCTCCAATGAAAAAGTGTTCACAATCACAACTGACGACACGAACATGCTTCGAAGAAAAACCAAAAGCACTCTCTGAATTCTGCTTGTCAAACCACACTGTGCGCGCTGGTGTGTTCTCATTTTCCACGCGACGTACATGTTGGGTGGTAGATGCAGAGGTAGTGCTTGGTGGAGCTGCTACAGAAGGTGGGCCTAACGAAGAGGAAGGTGAAGCACTAGGGGGTGCTTCTGACTCTTGTACTTGTCGAACTGTTGATTTGCTATAGCAATCCTTCTCTAAGTGGCCTTGTTTCCCACACTTGTAGCAGTATCGTTCTTCACGTTTTCCTTTTCCCTTTCCTTTGTCATGTTTGCCTTTTCCTTTGCTGCTATCAAACTGGTGTTTTCCTTTCCCTTTTCCTTTTGACTTTGCATCATACCAAGAGCCACCCTTGTAGAAGTCTTTGCCTCCACCTTTGGGACTCTTTCCTTTGGCATCTTTTCCTTTTCCTTTTCCTTTGTCGTCACCCTTCACACGGTCGACTTCCATGGGGCCAGACGTGTCACCAGCCTCCCTTCCAAGAACCATCATCTCGGACCATTTTGTAGTGCTCCTGTCATAGCTAAGCACTGCTTCACGCAATTTGGGCATAGGTTGTAGTATCCTTGGAAGACAACTGCAGCCACGTTTTCAATGTCCCTTGCACTGAACGTAGTAAAACTGCTGTTTTGATTTCATCTCCAAGTTTGTTGCCCAATCTCTCGTACTCGGTATAGGCATTCTCGAGTCGTAGGATCTGGTTCAGGTATGAACTCTTTCCTGTAAAAGCAGGCCAATTCATGATCAGCCCAAGAAGTGACATAGCTCTGTTCTTGTTGATCGGCTCATTCGACTGGATGAGCTGTCTATAGGCTTCAAAACCATTGCAATCAGTGATCTGCTTCAGCACCAACAGTGGCCTCTGTTTCAGCAAAGAAGCCAAAAGCCCGTAAAGGAAAACTCCTCTACGCTTCTCACCATCAGTCTGCACACTCATGTCCACCTCAGTAGATGGATTATCTCGAAGAGTCTTGATGTCACCCACATAGTTGGCATCCAAGCTACCAATGTACTGCTCGAAGCTCCATGCCCAATCTCTCCACGTTGCAATTTCACTTTCACGATCCTTTGCCTCAAACACTGCTGGCTTGGGAAGGATTCTATACCATGCCTTCTCATCCGTAGAGCTGCTGGAGGAAGTAGATGCCTGCATCAAAGAAATTGCTTGGGCCGCCATTGCTGCAGCCTGACTAGCACTCTCCGTAGCTTCAATCATCCTCCTTGCCAACTCAGCTCCATCGACTTGCTGTTGCGGCCCCGTAGGGCTACCAGGTGGGCTACCAGCTGGGCTTGCCATGGTTCTCCTGAGTCTGTCTCCTTAAAGGATATGCCCTAAAAACCTTGTAATCGTCCAGCTTTATCTCCTAGCCGTTCAAGTACTTCACCAAATAGCCAAAGCAAATGCCGTAGAGCTCCTCCAACGTGCCAAGCAAATGCCCTCGTCGTTCTTGGTCTCGAGCAGATGCTAAGCAAGTGACAAAGAGCTCTTCAATCTCCAATGCTAATGCCCTGGGGAAAGCTCCGCTACCATCAAAAGCGGACCACACCTTTTTGAGCAGCTTTAAATGCCTTCATGTCAGGTGGATATATTACCACAAGTTCAGTGTTCAAAGTCAGACAGTTTCAAGATTCACGAATCGGTTTTATTGAACTAATCTCCAGGCCGTAAAATCCTTTTGGAGAACTTCAACTTCTGCCATGACGGATCAATGTACTTATTGTAAATATAGATACAGTATAGTTAATTGATTTTTATGGTACATGCAGGTAAATATGGATACCATACATTGATATACATTGATCCTATGGGCGGCTGGTGCACCTTAGGGATGATTATTCCAAGAAAATCCTTCATGTTTTTACTTTAAACCGTGCCCCACATGTGGCTGTGGCTCAGATTTTGCCTGCCAGTTCTGGGAAAGTTTGGATCATGTTCAGTATTCCAAGCATGAATTTTTGAGGGTCAATAATTTGGAGCCACAGCCAATTCCCAAATCAATCATCTTCCCTGAATTTTGAATCTCCCAACTTTTTTGCTAGCATTTCTCCCCGGTATTTCACCCAGATCTCAAAAATCACTAAAAGAACCAGTTTTTTTCTCCCTTTCTTTTTCTGGGTGATTTCCTTGAAATCCCCAAACAAAATCAATCCTTCCGTAAATCAACCCAAGGGCTAAACCCAAACCCAGTTTCGTTGGATGCTGATCCATTCCCATCAGCGTGGAGCTGTTCATCCAACATCTCTCTCAAGGATTCTCCAGGCTCCACAGCCAACCGAAAGTCATCGAAGGTGACCATGCCTTCACCATACGGATCCAACACCTCCAAGGCCTCCCGAAAAAACACGAGAGATTTCAACGGAAACCCAACATTGTTTGAAAAAACGGGTATTTTCGGGTGAAATCAATGGAAAGAGAGATTATGTATGAATATGTCAAATATGTTATTTTCAAACCAAAATTAGAAACAAACAAAGTCCGAAAAAATCCACGATTTTTCAACGAAGGTGAGTTCGTTTTGGACGTGGTTTCGAATCCGTGGGGGGTTAGAAATTAATGGGAAAGAGAGACTACTAATGTTTTTTGGGGTTGAATTTTGGAATTGTTTGTTTGTTTGATTGTTTGTTTGTCTGAGTGAAAAAAGATGTCCATCCACCAGCAACCATTTTCAGATTGATTTTTTTGAGAAATCGACTATCTTATCTTCATGCACATCCAATCTTCAAAATAAAAACAGTTCAACAACTTTTATGACATGTTTTTTTGTGCTCCAAAAAATCCAAAAGTTCAACCCCTATTACATCTAATCTCTCTTTCCAAGTATTGATTTCACCCAAACAAACAGACAGTTTTGGGGGTCAGTCTCTGAAGGAATGGCTCCCAGGACCCGGGACCAGGCATGCCATCCAGATATCAATAGCAACCCCCATTGGGTGAAAAAATCACTGATTCGCTTGGAGCGGTGCCTTCCGTATCTTCAAGTACAGGTTTTTACATATACATATGTAAAATGTATGCAATGTGTATATATATATATACATTGCCATCAAGAAGTAGATTCAGAAGTACTAGATACAATTTCTAGATGAAAACGTTTTTTCTTTTGGAAAGGGTATGAAATCAAATCAAATATCAAAAAATGTCATCGATCAGCCGGGTTGGGTCACTTATTATAGATTTGGTCGATGAAACAGACCCAGGATGCCCAGGATGAATGTCAATAGTCAAAACTGCCTCTTCTAGCCATCAAAACGCTTGTTGGGCGAAAATCCCACGGTAAGATTCACCAAAAACGATATACACAACACACCAGGGTTCTATGTCCAATCCCCTCAACTTTGAGGAAAAAATGATCAGTGCCGTTCAGATTTTAGCCCAAAAAACATGTGAGGAAGAGAAATCTACACCGGCTCTAAACCTCCAAACGGCAAAATGCATCTGCACATAATTCAGCGGGAAAAACCGGAATTTTAGTCTTCCAAGGATAGAAGAATGTCTATTTTTCGGCCACTCCCCTATAAAATGAGGGTTGGAACTTACATTTCATAGACTACAAGGATAAACATCTTATAGTGAAACATTCAAGGATTATAATTTTTCAGCTTCAATTCCTTCAACCACCCATCCAACCCCGTATGCTCTCCTTGTCCAGCAGTTCATCGTCACTCTTGCGGAACAATTCCTTCAAAATGTCCTTTGCCTCGTCGCTCTCCACATATCCTATGCCAGAACATTCAGGGCATAGTTGGATGTACCCCTACCAACGTACCCTTATGGGAAATCCCTATATAAGCCCTATATAGTGGGTATTTATAGGTGATGATCCCCAAGAATCCCTAGAGAACACAATAAATACCATGGGTACACTGTTAGGGCTATCCCTTGAAACATGTGAATATCTATCAGGGAAAACTTTATCTTCTCACTACTTTAAGCGTCAAACAACAAAACAAACTGGGCAGTTTTCAGTCTGAGAAGGACTCCACCGGGGTGAAAACATTGAAACTTCGCAAAACTTTTGACCCCCCAAAAGCCATGCTAGTGAGAAACATGACAAAAAACGCCTAACTGGATCTTCTGGTCAAAACCATTGGGTGACCCCAAAATCCCCAGTTGCTCTCAACTCCACAAGGCACACCCAAACAAAAAATCTCAACCAAAAAATATCAAAGGCAAGGCTTCTGGTGCGAATACTTGGATGATCTTTCAAGATCTCTTCCAAGTGCAGTTCTGGATCTTTCGAAACCTCTGGTTCCACCACCTCCTCTTCCGTGACCGATGGTGTCTTGGGAATAGCTAAGGTTAGGCCCAATGGTTCGAAAGAAGCTTGGTTGACCCAAGAGACCGGTGTCATCACCTGACAGGTCGATGACGCCGTTTATTGTTTTTTGAGGGGGTGAAATAAAGCGATGCTTTGCCAAAACAAACTGTACCAGTATGAATGAAGATGAAAAACGATGATGGATGAGTGAATGATTAGTGTAGCTCTGAATGACAGCTAATCCCGGAACAAACCAATATTTCGATATCCTTTGCTATCATCCATCACGACTCGTTTCCGAAGATATACAAGGGACATCTTCCGGAACCCTTGAAAAGTAGGTCATCTTTCGTTTTTTTGGTCCACCTCACCTCCTCTCCCTCCAAGTGATAGGTCATCACGGCTTGTGAAGTCCTCATCTTCCCGAAGGCTTCCAACGCACCGTTGCCCGGCCGGGCCACGCTCTGCACCACGTTCCTCCACACCCGGAGCCCATAGCGAAGGATTGGGTGCCACACGAAAATCCATCCATATTATGCTCCAAGCTTCCCCCTCCCAAAAAAAAAGGATCTTTTTTCACCACGTTTTTGTTAGGCATGTGTTTTTTTCCAGGATCAAATGGTTTTTTTTTAATTCTCACTTACAGTAGTTTGAAGGCCAAAAAAAAAAGGTTGTACCTTTTTTCACCTTCATCATCCCTCCCCTTAGGCTAGAAGGCGTAATATCTCAAGGAATTGTTTCAACCAAATAAGTGGCAAAACCAAAACCTCCTAGCAAACCCTCCAATTTCAATCAATATTATGAAGGTGCAACAACATGACACGTCTGATTTTCCAACCGCCATTTTTTCCCCAATAAAAACACCATTGCACCTGGCCATTTTCTTGCGTTTTTGCAACACATCGCGGCACAATTTTTGAAAAAGTCGCACCCCACAAGCAGTGCAAAGGTCCAGAATCTCCTTTCCGCGTTCAAGGCTTGGCGAGGATCGTCTGCAAAGGCCCCCGGTTTCACATATCAACCACCCCCGTTTCGATGTACTTCTGAGATCCAAAAAATGAACGAATTATCACCTCCAAAAAAGGGAACAAATTTCAAAAAGGAACGGCTTGTCTTCGAACTTCGAACCAACCCATTTTTTCCGGAGGATAATTTGTTACTTTTCAGGGGAGGAATATTCCACTGTCATCTTTTTCTCATGAATCCAAGGTGTTGATCTGACATCATCCTCTGCATCCCCAAAGGTCAGAAGCTACCAAAAATCCAATGCAAAAACTGTCAAAAAACCCAAGAAATGTTCAAGCAAGATTCATATTCATCCCAAAATGTCGCACCTATTTTAACCAAAAAAATAGCTATATAACATTAAATCTGATTCAAATCTCCCCAATGAAGTTTTTGGGGGGTCATTTTTTTTCCAACCATAAGGTGACCAGGATTCCTTCTCCAACCAACCACCCCCCCCCCCCCACCGGAAACCCAATCCTCAGTGGGTCGAAACTTAGCACGGATGGGATCGAAGGCCAATGGGAATCCGGAATCCTTCCTGCAAAAACGAATCACCACAAAATCGTTGGTTGTTCCAGGGCTTCAAACTTGGGGTTTTTTGGGTGGTTCAAATGAAGTGGGTTGCTTTTCGGGAAAAAAAACGCAAGAAAAGGAGTATATTATCAGTCATTTTTTTACATAAGCACAAGAATTGCATACGAGATTTCTGTGTAATATCTACATATTCATATGTTTCTCCTATGGACATCTTCATCTGCCCCACATTTTTCCCACTACACTACTACACCCCCACCTTTTCAAAAAACAAAGAAAAACACGCAAAAAAAGCATCGAACAGCCAAGAGTCAAGCGAAATTGCAATTCATCCACTGCTTCACCGCTCCATCCAAAGGATCCAAAGACACCACAAGGCACACGACGATCTGCAGGCAGATTTAAGACCACACCCAAGGCTTCTTTCACCTCGTTTGAGACGCGTGCGGTAAAGGTGAGGTGAGAAGTTTTGATCAATCAAAAAAAAAAAACGTCCACTCTTCCAGGGAGGTCCCCATATCTCATACTGTACATATCCCAACTGCTTGTGATCAAAGGTTGAAAACAAGTCCAAAACAGAAAGATGGGTACACCCAACTCCCTTCCTTGTACAAACATTTTCACCCCAAACATGTGATTTGTTTCTAAATGTTTCCTGAAACTCTTCCTCCAAAAGGACATTGCTCAATGTTGTTGCCAAGTCAGGAAAGTTTTGCAGGATCCACAGATCCGCAAATCAACATCCAAAGAAAACAGGAGAAGCACGGTTGATGGCTGAAATCCTGCACCACCTAGGATGTACGAAACCATAAAAGTAAATGGATAAACTACCTATTAACTGGTGCAGGGTTTCAGCCACCAACAGTATCTCTTGGATTTCACCATCAGGGGTGACAAGTTTTGAAGCTTCTTGTTTGGCTCGGATCTTCTTAGGTACCAATGATTACCAACAGTTACAAAACCTGGCAATTCTTTGTGACCTTTTTGGGATGCTGAAACATGACCCTTTTAAATGGTTAGAAAGGTGACCTCCAACGATCGGGGATTTAAAGGTCACGAATTGAATCACCTGGAATATCTTATTTTTCTATCTATGTTACATACACACTGCAATTGACTGTGCTGTGAGGCTAATCCATGTCTCATACCGGAGCTGGGCCCAACTTGAAGCCGAGTGAAAAACGGGTTTAGATGTGTTTTTGTGCTATGGATGAAGTTTGACTAAGTGAATTGGTAGCGCGGAGCTTTGTTCGATCAGGGATCGAAAGATGGATGGCCAAGGCGGTCCAAACAATAGTAACTGGAGCTTGGTTCCGGTGTGGAATGACAAGCCTGAATTTTTCAGCCATTTCATCCATGAAGTGAAATGGTCGTATAATTCATGCAAGAAGGAAGATCATGCATTGCTAGGGGCAAAGATTATTAGGAAGGCACTTCAATCTGGACAACCGGCTCTAGTATAATTGATGTACAAGCTAGATCCGGAAGATTTCACAACCCAAGATAGTGCTCAGAAGCTTTTGCGATACTTGGAGTCTTTACCATTGAACCGTCAAGTTCTACCAGATGCTGGCAACAAAATTGGTGGATATTATAGGAGACTTCGCAAAAGACCCAATGAGACAATCCCAATCTTTTTGATAAGGGAAGACAAGGTGCATGACGAGATGATTCGTGCGCTTCAGCGCTTGCTTCGTGAAAAAGAATTAGATTTTGATGGCTATGAAATAACCTTATCTGAACTTCGGGACTTCTGTGGGATGAAGGAAGGTGCCTCACTATACTTTGGTCCAGAAGAACATTTCGATAATGGTGGTCAAACTAGTGCATCAGAAGCAGAAGTTAGCACCCATTCTCAGAGGACTCCTACTCCGAGAAAGCAAGGTGTTCCTTTGTCTTCATCTGCACCTCGATTTCATGAGCCAAGCAAATCTTCGACTTCAGCAGCTTCGACAGCCGATCCTCCAGCTCCGAAGGGGAAAGATCTGGTGCAACGGTTGATGGAAAAAGGGTTAGCTGCTCTGGATGTTATCCGGGGTTGGATATTGTTGGAGATGTCGACAATAACAGATGAAGACCGCAGAATTGTCCGAGCAGTGACAAGGAACAAACTAGGATACACAGATATCCGTGCTGCGTTGCTTTCTATGTTTGAAGAGAAGGCGCATAGGATTCCATTGGATCATGACTTTCGTGGTCCAAAGGGAAAGGGCAAGAAAGGTTCTGCCTATGCTATGGAGCAAGATGATCCAGGTGACTCCTACTACGAGAACTCGGAGTGGGATGACTCTAGATCATGGACAGGAGATCATGAAACTATGGACTATGTAGGAGACAATGGTTGGTGGGATGCCTCAAATTGGCATCAAGATGCATGGTGGCAATCACCAGATTGGAATGAAGGAGGTGTCGAATCATGGCCTGCCGAAGAATCTACAGGGCAGACATCAGACCAAGATGAGACAGTGGCACACCTTCTGAAAGAACAGGAAGAGGCTGAACGATCTATATCTGAACTTCAGGCACTCATGGCGGAGAACACTCGCAATCTGGTGGAGGCACGCCGGGCAGTGGCGGCGGCAGCAAAGGACAGAGGATGGAATCAACCACCTCAGCAAAGACAACCCAAACCAACTAATTCCTACAAGGGCTTCAAAGGCTCGTCAAAGAACAAGGGCAAGGTGAACTACTATGAGGATGCATCATGGATGAAAGGAAAGGGCCAACCTTTCCAAAAAGGTGGTTTTGGCAAGAACTATAACTATGGCAAGGGCAAAGGTAACTCCAACAAGGGCTTTAGCAAGAGCATCAACTATGTGGGTAGCGGCTTTGACTATGAGTTCTATCCACTTGATGAATCAGTGTTTGCAGAAGACCCTGAACCTCTCGGAGAAGCCGAATCGATCATCGACACAGGTGCCACGGCATCTGCAGGTGGACAGTGGGCGGTTCAGGCTCTTTGCAAGACCGTCATGCGAGAACTTCCAGAGGCCACGATGCAAGTTTTCACTTCAGATCGTCCGTGGTTTCGGTATGGTAATGGCAAGTGGGGTCAAGCTCTTTATGAAGTAGTGTTAAAATATCAAGGCATTAAACTTCCCATCTTTTCATTACCATCTCCTGGGATTCCAGTTTTGACGGGTATGAGAGAACTGATGAAACTTGACGCATTGTTGGGTTGCAAAGGTGGAAAGTGTTTGATCAATGGTTTCCAACGTGAGTTGAAAGTCACAAAGAAGAGACACTTGCTCATTGATTATGTACAAGACATTTTCAAACCACCCATGATGCAACAAGGCGNGTGGGATGGCAAGCCTGAATCTTTCAGCCATTTCATCCATGAAGTGAAATGGTCGTATAGTTCATGCAAGAAGGAAGATCGTGCATTGCTAGGGGCAAAGATTATTAGGAAGGCACTTCAATCTGGACAACCGGCTCTAGTACAATTGATGTACAAGCTAGATCCGGAAGATTTCACAACCCAAGATAGTGCTCAGAAGCTTTTGCGATACTTGGAGTCTTCACCATTGAACCGTCAAGCTCTACCAGACGCTGGCAACAAGATTGGTGGATATTATAGGAGACTTCGCAAAAGACCCAATGAGACAATCCCAAGCTTCTTGATAAGGGAAGACAAGGTGCATGACGAGATGATTCGTGCGCTTCAGCGGTTGCTTCGTGAAAAAGAATTAGATTTTGATGGCTATGAAGTAACCTTATCTGAACTTCGGGACTTCTGTGGGATGAAGGAAGGTGCCTCACTATACTTTGGTCCAGAAGAAGATTTCGATGATGGTGGTCAAACTAGTGCATCAGAAGCAGAAGCTAGCACCCATTCTCAGAGGACTCCTACTCCGAGAAAGCAAGGTGTTCCTTTGTCTTCATCTGCACCTCGATCTCATGAGCCAAGCAAATCTTCGACTTCAGCAGCTTCGACAGCCGATCCTCCAGCTCCCAAGGGGAAAGATCTGGTGCAACGGTTGATGGAAAAAGGGTTAATTCCCTTAGCTGCTCTGGATGTTATCCGGGGTTGGATGTTGTTGGAGATGTCGACAATGACAGATGAAGACCGCAGAATTGTCCGAGCAGCGACAAGGAACAAACTAGGATACACAGATATCCGTGCTGCGTTGCTTTCTATGTTTGAAGAGAAGGCGCATAGGATTCCATTGGATCATGACTTTCGTGGTCCAAAGGGAAAGGGCAAGAAAGGTTCTGCCTATGCTATGGAGCAAGATGATCCAGGTGACTCCTACTACGAGAACTCGGAGTGGGATGACTCTAGATCGTGGACAGGAGATCATGAAACTACAATGGTTGGTGGGATGCCTCAAACTGGCATCAAGATGCATGGTGGCAGTCACCAGATTGGAATGAAGGAGGTGTCAAATCATGGCCTGCCGAAGAATCTACAGGGCAGACATCAGACCAAAATGAGACAGTGGCACACCTTCTGAAAGAACAGGAAGAGGCTGAGCGATCTATGTCTGAACTTCAGGCACTCATGGCGGAGAACACTCGCAATCTGGTGGAGGCA
This sequence comes from Breviolum minutum Mf 1.05b.01, assembly GCA_000507305.1. NCBI lineage: Eukaryota > Dinophyceae > Suessiales > Symbiodiniaceae > Breviolum > Breviolum minutum. Next base: position 49,414 of record DF239638.1, read on the forward strand.
CGCCGAGCAGTGGCGGCGGCAGCAAAGGACAGAGGATGGAATCAACCACCTCAGCAAAGACAACCCAAACCAACTAGTTCCTACAAGGGCTTCAAAGGCTCGTCAAAGAACAAGGGCAAGGTGAACTACTATGAGGATGCATCATGGATGAAAGGAAAGGGCCAACCTTTCCAGAAAGGTGGTTTTGGCAAGAACTATAACTATGGCAAGGGCAAGGGCAACTCCAACAAGGGCTTTAGCAAGAGCATCAACTATGTGGGTAGCGCTTTGGCTATGAGTTCTATCCACTTGATGAATCAGTGTTTGCAGAAGACCCTGAACCTCTCGGAGAAGCAGAATCGATCATCGACACAGGTGCCACGGCATCTGCAGGTGGACAATGGGCGGCTCAAGGCTCTTTGCAAGACCGTCATGCGAGAACTTCCAGAGGCCACGATGCAAGTTTTCACTTCAGATCGTCCGTGGTTTCGGTATGGTAATGGCAAGTGGGGTCAAGCTCTTTACAAAGTAGTGTTGAAACATCAAGGCATTGAACTTCCCATTTTCTCATTACCATCTCCTGGGGTTCCAGTTTTGACAGGTATGAGAGAACTGATGAAACTTGACGCATTGTTGGGTTGCAAAGGTGGAAAGTGTTTGATCAACGGTTTCCAACGTGAGTTGAAAGTCACAAAGAAGAGACACTTGCTCATTGATTATGTACAAGACATTTTCAAACCACCCATGATGCAACAAGGTGGTAATTCTTCAGGTAGTGCGCCAACCAGCGCCATGAATGCAAGGCCCAAACAGGCGAGAGATCGCATCTGGGTCGACAACAGTGGACATTCAAGGACCAATCGTTTGACACATTTTTCAAACAACACTAATTTTGCAGAAGTGCATGACTTGTGGATGTTTGATATGCGTGGAGTGGATCTCGTTGAAGCCGAGCGTTCATTAGATTTTCAACATTCCTTTGTGAGTTTTTCAGATGTTCACGGCACAGATTTGCACTCAATGGCAGACCATTTTGGTATTTCAGAAAAAGATGCAGCATTTTTGATTGGCGATTCAGCCACTTCCACTCAAGATCACAAGACTGCAAAGGCTAAGTCAGTGAATTTTGAGCAGAATCATGACAGAAGACATGAAAGCCGAAATGAAGAAGATGATGAAAGAGGTGATGCAGGAGCAATTGACCGAGATGCAGCAGACCGCGGCATCTTCAGAGCAGCCTGCAGTAGCCAAGAAGAAGGCAGCATCCAAAGCGGCTCCAAAGACAGTCTTCGACGAGACTCGTGCAATGGGGCCAGACATGAGAGACCCCAGGATGTCCAAAGAATGCTGGCCGTGCAAGGGTCAACACGAAGGAGCTTGGGGCAACAACCGCTTTGGAAAGCGGCTGGAGTGCCAGAAGCGCGGAGTGAGGTTGAGTTATGTACCGGCCAAGGACGCACCAGCACAGACCACACAGGTCAACTTGGTGCAGAATGTCCAGGAGGCACTTCATCGTCTTCGCATGGACGGCCACGAGGAGAACGATTTGACTGCCAGGAAGGTCAAAGCAATGATCACGATCGTGGCAAAGGAGAAGATTGTGGAGAAGAAAGGCATGAAGGACAGCGGCTACAAGCCATCTCCGAAGAAGGAGCCCTTGAAGGTGGATCTGGCGGCTGCGGACTCCGAGGACGAGAATGCAGTCATGGTGGAGCCGGAGGAGAAGAGGAAAAGCCGCCAACCGGTGGCATAGGATCTTCCAAAGATGGGCACCACGACACTTTGCACTACGAGGGCCATGAGGCCCATGGTCGTGAAACCTCAGTTGTGGAAAGAGATCAATTGAGGAAAGCGGCTAGTGAATTCAAGAAGGCTGCAATCATCGCAGCTTTGCAGGACTGCGACACCGCCTCTAAGACAGTATGGGAGGTGTGTTGTCGGTTGGATTCATCCTTGACTATGTCATGCCAGAAGAGAGGCATGAAGGCACTGAGAAAGACTTTGGAGAATGGATATGACATCTTCAAAGAGGAGACAGTCACACGTTTGAAGAAGGAGCTGAGGAGTGAGAGACCCAAGAGAGGATGGTTTAGTTTGAAATGCACAGAGTGGACCAATATTCAAAACATCAATCAACGTACTGATCAACAAATTGAACTTTTGAGAAAAAGACGAGGTAAAGCAAGGAAAGCAGTGAGAAACGCTTTGTCTGTGATTGAGGAAGGAGTGACATTGGATAGCTCTTTTCGTTTCTACTGGGAATGGCCGAAGAGTGCATATGCTGGTTGGAACCTTGAGGAGATGCAGAGATTTGTTGCTTCGATGCAACGTCGAGGCATTCGGTTGTATTGGACAGAGATTCATGGATGTATGTTTGATGTCCAGAGTCCAGATGGTGGGAAGCTCAACAAGGCCTGGTGGGTGATGACCAATGACCAGGAGTTCAACGATCGTTGCACTACTCTGTGTGACGGCAGCCATTCACATCGAGCTGGTGGTATCATAGGCATTGGCAGTCAGGCAGTGGCAGCCACAGCCTACTATCCAAGCCGAATGGTTGACATGATTTCGGATCAATGGAACAAACAAGACAAGAAAGAAAAGAGCAAACACTGGACCGAGGACATTGTGAAGGAGCTCTACGCCATGGATGATGTACATATGGATGCATCACCGAGTGGCCATGAGACAATGCAGCCGGAGGATGAAGAGAAGGTGACTTTAGAGCAGAGAGCTAGAGCCAAAGCCTTACTTCATAAACTTCACCGAGCAGCAGGTCATCCTTCAAACCGTGCCTTGGTTCGACTTTGCAAGGAGAAGGGCATGCCAAAGTGGATGCAAAAACTAGCAGCGGAGTTGGAGTGCCAGGCATGTGTGGACACAGCACGTGGAGAGCGGAAAGTTTTACCTGTATCGCTGGGAGCTAAACCATTTCCGTGGCAAGTAGTTGCTGCAGACACTATGGAATTGGTCTTTTCGTCCCATGGATGCAAAGCACGGTTCCTGGTTATGACTGATGTGGTGATGAAATTCACTTCAATCCGTCTGGTGTGGAAAGGTCCGGTTGGAGAAGCTGGCATTGATTCAGGAAGAAAGTTGGCAGAAGCTTTTGTAGAAGGCTGGTTATTACATCGTCCGAGACCTATGTGGGTGACAGTTGATCCTCAGACTTCGTTAGGTGCCGGAGACTTTGTGGAATTCTTGCAACTTGCTGGAATTGGAGTCAGTGTTGCACCAGGTGAAGCACATTGGCAGTCAGGCACCATAGAGTCAATGAATAGAGTGATCAAGAATGTCATGAGGAGACTTCGCAATCAACATCCTGAACTATCACCAGAGGTTTGTGCAGGACTTGCAGTGAATAGTCACAACAACATGTGTAAGGTGAAGGGATTTACCCCTATCCAATGGGCATATGGTGTGCCTAGCAATTGGGATGATTCGGCAGCTACACCTTTGGATGCCAATGCACATACTCAACATATCCCATACAAGTTTTGGATGACTCACAGATTCAGAGCAGATGCTGAGAGAGTTTGGCAACAGCGCCAAGCGAATGAAGCGTGGACCAAACTGAAGCATGCTGCACCACGTGATGTGAGAGTTTTCCATGTCGGAGAATGGGTCTGTGTATGGCGGACGGCAATCTGGCGTAGCAGAAAGACAAAGTCATTCAATCCAGAACCTCGTTTTGTAGGACCAGGTCGAGTTGCTATGGTGGAACCAGCAATCATTGCAGAGAATAAACCTGCGGTTTACTGGGTTTTGATGGGAACTCAGGTGTGGCGCTGTGCTCCGGAGCAGCTTCGCAGAGCTACACAACAAGAAATAACACTTGAAGAACTGAGTTCGAGATCCATTTCTACGCCGGTGACTGAGTTGCTGAAGAAGACTTCAAGAGTGATAGACACCACGAAGGAGCCAACATATGCACATGACGAACCTGACCTACCAGAACATCCTTTAGAAGAAGGCGAGGGTCAGCAGATAGATCCCTACGGTGGCAATGCACAACCACCGCAACATTGGCAAGAGTACATGGAAGAGATGAGAGACAGAAGGACCAGTAGAAAGAGAAAGGAGAAACCAGTAAGTGTGAAAATGGAACAGTGGAGATGGAAACAGTTGGTAAGCCTCAATGAGAACAGAAAAAGAGAAGGTTTGCCGGCAGTCATGGAGCTTCCACCCGTTCCTACTTCTACAGATGAGGAGCTAGATTTTGCAGGCAAAACGTCAGGAGCTGAAGTCTTTGATTTGGCCTCAGACGGTGAACAGATGATCACCGAAGAATCGTACCATATGATCAGAGCAAAGATTGATGAGTTAGCTGCACCAACAACGTGAGTTGGAGCAGTTGAGGTCTCAGTCCAAGATGGAGCGAGAGCGAGAACAGCTACTCTTCTCGGACTTTGAGCAAGCGTGCAAAAAGGAAGAAGAAGTTTGTGAAATGATTTTGAACATTGAAGATCATGAGGAATTTTTGAGATCAGGATTTGTTTATGTGAAACAATTGATGAGCAGCACAAAAGAAATCAATTTTAGGACATTGACAGATCAACATCGAAGTTTGGTGCAAGAGGCAATGGCAAGAGAACTTAATGAAGTCATGTCGTCACAGGCTTTGAAACGAGTCAAAGAATTTGTACCAGCAGATGTTTTGCAACAAAGAAATTTGCCAATGAGATGGTTGCTCACTTGGAAGACACTTGATGAGTGGACTGATCCGTCGAAGGAGCAACCTGGAGTTATCAGAGAAGACGGATGGGCAAAAGCTAAGGCCCGAATCGTTTTGATCGGGTATAAGCATCCAGATTTGGCAAAGAGAGATGGAAGGACAGGAAGACCATTGTTACAAACAGCATCACCTACATTGTCTCGTATGGGTCGCAATTTACTATTACAAGCAGGAGCATTGAACAAGCACCTATTAGAGGCAGCAGATGCAAAGTCAGCATTTTTACAAGCAGAGCAGGGAATAGGGTTGCAAAAGAAATTATATACAACAGCTGTAGATGAGATATCACAAGCTATGGGTGTTCCATATGGTACAGCACTTGAAATCATTGGAGCAATATATGGACTCACAAATGCACCCCGTATTTTCTGGCTTGACGCTGACGAAAAATTGACAAGACTAGGTGGTGAAGTCCACGGCATTGACAAATGCATGTGGGTGTTTTATAATCAGAAAGGAGATGTTTGTGGAAGAGTCGGTGCACATGTTGATGATTTCCTCATCATGGGGGACCATGGTGACAGTGACTGGATACGTATTCGCAAAAGCATATCACAGATGTATTCTTGGTCACCTTGGAAGAAAGGACAATTTGTGTTTGCAGGAGTGCATATCCATCAACATCAAGATTTTTCAGTCTTTTTGAGTCAAGAGAATTTCTGCAACGATTTGAGGCCGATCACGATCGACAATGAACGTCAGCGCCCTAAGGACGATCAGCTGACATCTCGTGAAATCAGTCAGTGCAGGGGTTTGATCATGAAGGCTCAGTGGAGAGCAATACAGACAGCTCCCCAGTATTGTTGTCGAATTGGTTTGGCATCATCAGCATTGACAAAACCAACATTAGCAACAATGAAAGAAGCAAATGCTATTGTGAAAGAGTTGAGAAAGACAAGCAAAGATGGTTTGCTGTTACACTCATTTGCTGGTGAAGATTTGAAATGGAATACAGTCATTTTTGTACATTTTGGAGACGCAGCAAGAAACAACAGGATTGATGGTAGTGACACTGGTGGTTATATCACAGGTGTAGCATCACCAATTATACTCACTGGAAAAGAAGCAAGAATGTCTGTTGTTGATTATCGGTCTTGGAAACTTGACCGTCCTGCCCGAGGTAGCAATGGATCTGAAGCTCAGGCCCTTTACGAAACCGAAGACAAGGGCTGGAAAGCAAGGCTCTTTTGGGCGCTACTTCATGGAAAGCGTCTTTTGAGAGGAAATGCCGATGAATTGGCTGCATGTGTTGAGTCACTTCTAGTAACTGACTCAAGAGGTTGTTATGATGCACTGTCTAACAACGATTCCCCTTTACTTGGAATGTCAAACGCTAAGACTGGGGTGGAACTTAGGAGCGTTCAGAATGGTACCAGAGAAGGTTCACAGTGCTATATCACTTGGGTACCCTCCGATTTGAATTTGTCTGATTGTGTTACCAAGGTTTCTTATGAAGCTTTTCGTGTTTGGGCTTTGTTTAATTCCCGAAAGAGTTGGATTGTGAAATTTAATGATGAGTTTATTTCTGCTCGTAAGCAACAGAAACTTAGACAACAGCAGGGTAAACCCATACATCCTCTAATGGATATAAATCAACCGCCTGAATTTGAAGCGGATGATGGTCTCTCATGGCCAACTCGCTGATGAACTATGCGAGACTTGGCTCAATTAGAAGATTGGAACCTACTCGTCTCCGACCATTCATTTTGTCTGGTCAGCCCTGAAAATGGCATCTATTCCTCGAGTCTGGATGTCGGGCCCAAATGAACCGAGACATGATTAGAGTATGGTGTCCATGCAATTGACTGTGCTGTGAGGCTAATCCATGTCTCATACTCATACCGGAGCTGGGCCCAACTTGAAGCCGAGTGAAAAACGGGTTTAGATGTGTTTTTGTGCTATGGATGAAGTTTGACTAAGTGAACACACCATCTATATATAATCATATAATCAACTTTCCTTCTCTCCCCTACCCCCTCATCCCACCCTGCTTGTTTTCTCCAACCTGAGAAGGCATCTCTCCACCCAAGGTAGGTGAACCAATACAAAAGCCATCAGCTCGTTGTAAGGCCTCCGAGACTTGCTCCGCAGTACAATGCTCGAGATTCATGTCTTCCACTGTCACACCTGACCTTGGATTTCTCGTCGAAATTCAACTGGTGAGTTGTCAGGTCACAACTTTGACAAAAAAACATCCAACCAACCAACCAACGAAGGAACCAACCAACACCAAAACAACAAGAACAATCAAACGGAAGGGGATGGACATTATGTGTTTGAGTTTGGTGTTTTGGCTGGCGAATTGAGCTAAGATGTTTGGAAACTCTAGTTGCTACAGAGAATTTCTACATCCTCTCATAGGAGTCAACTGAGAGCCGATGTTCCCAAAACCAGTCCTTCAAAAATCTCAGGTAAAGGATTCATCAAAAACCCACATCATAGACAGATATAATTTGGAGGACAACTCCCCCCCTCGTTCGGAACTTTGAAGGTCAAAGTGGTGATGGTTGAAGGTCAAAGTGGTGATGGTTCTTGTAGTCACTATGACTGGGAGTGGGAAACCAACCCCTCCGGTGACTCCGGTGTAATATGTAGTCAAACGGCACAAACACAATTCGGCTTCACCTCGAGACGTGTTGAATTTTGAGTTTTTCAGGAAAGTTCCATTGATCAAAAAAATCCTGCATGGTTCAATCGGGCTTTTTTTCACCTTGAAATGTTGCCGCAGAATCAATGAGTGATTGGAAAAAAATGTGTGATGCCTGAGAGTGTTTGGTTGCTTTTGTTTTGCAATTTCTTTGTTTCACCCTAGCATCACCTCCGGGCTCGCTGATGATTCTCTTTCGCTTTGGTACCTATTGCCTATCGGATTAGAAAAATAAAAACCCAAACAAACGCCCTTTGCCTTTGATGGTGTGTGTGTGTGTTTTGGTCATAAAGTTGACTTCCATTTTCTCTGGAACCGGGTATTCACCCATATTTTTTAGGAAATCAAGAATGATAAATTGCTTAGCCAGAAGCTAAAGCTTATCCATCATGCTTCCTGGCCAAATCACAGCTCCAAAACCATGCAATGAAGACGAGGGACTGTTGTAAACCTTTTGTAATGCTCGCTGCCAAGGTCTTGGTATGACCATATGCGCTAGCATACATCACCAACACCTGAAGCAAAATACAGTACACCCCCGAAAACTAACATTGAACCAAAAAAGTGGTGGTTTGGAAGATGCTTCCAAGAGGTATTTTCAGGTCCCATGTTAGCTTTTTCAGACGAAACGAACTCGCCAAGGTTAGAATCATCAAGGAAAAGAATCATCCCGCTGTTTAACCCTCAAAAAGAAAAAGCAACAACAACAACAACAACAACAACAACAACAGCAACAACAGCAACAACAACAACAACAGCAACAGCAACAACAACAACAACAACACCTGGTCACATTCCCAACTTCCACGTTCCAGGTCTACTTTGCACCTTGAAATCCTTGCGCGTCTCCTTCCGCAACTTCTGCTCTGTCCAGGCTTCATATTTCGCCATGAGTTTCCAACACTGCTCACGGACCACAGGTCCTTGTGTCAACAGCGGAACAGCTTCGTGGTAATATATAAAGATCAAGCATGGCAACATGACTATGCCCCCGGTATCTTCGGTGTGTATTTCTAGTACCACTTCTGTGAGTTCGTTTTTTGTTGGATAGATACTCAACATCTATGCTCCCAGAACCAGATTTTTGATTGTCTGCACCAGATGAAGACAGTAGTTACTGCAAAGAGGGATGTTGAATCTTCACCACCAATGGTATAGTTTCATTTCCGGAGGTGATTCTGAAGTCAAGTCAAGCCGTCATCAAGTCAAGCCATGTATCTCCCCCAAGTTTTGGAGGAATGAATGAAGAGTTCAACTTGGGTATATATCCCTATCCGATGCCATTTTTGAAAAATGAAGATTCACAGGGCCTGTGTCACGCAAAAAAATGAACAAACTATTGTTGGATTGCTAGTGGGACTGGGACAAAAGCCCATATTTTACAACTCTTTGGAAAGTACCACTGAATCTTCAATGCACAAACAAACGCATCCAACTCTTCTGGAGCGGGAACTTTTTCTTCTGCGCTTTATTGAGCATATAACGGTCATGGACCCATGGATGTGACAAAATGAATAAATTGGTTCATACGAGAAATGTTCAGGAGATTCATGAACATAAACATAAACATAAACATAGGCATAAACATAAACATCATCATCATCATCATCATCATCATCATCATCATCATCATCATCATCATCATCATCATCATCATCCAACATTGCCTCCACCTTTCTAAACTAAACAAAGGCTCCATGCAAAGGTGCCAATTGCGACACATCTGGACCTTTCAATGCCTCACAAAGGCTGAAGATCTTTCTTACCGAGGAAGCTGCTGATTTGGTGAAGAAGTAGCAATCGAAGAGATGATACCAGTCCTGCGGCGTTTGGTCACGGGGTCCCGCCCGTAAGAAATGCATGTATTCTAAAGTAGAAATCAAGAAACTGGAGGTTGTAACTCGGGTAAATATAAAGTACGTACATGCTTAGATGTATATGTATATACATATTCATCATGCCCTGAACAATTATATGTAATCTATAAACAGCATATCTGTATATCATATCCTCCAAAAACCCTCAACGCCCAAACCCTCAACTTGTTGGAATTCGGATTTTACGACGATTCTCGTGTCACATTGCCGGTTTTCATTTTATACCAAGTAGTTGATGGGTTTCCAAAATTGGAGGATTCACAATTCACAAAACCTCCAACGTTTCACCCTTCACAAATGAAAATCACGTGGGGCGTTCTGGCTGATTCATGAAAAAGATCTGATGAGCTTTCCCGGTTGGATCGCTGTTTCTTATTTGCGGGGAAATGGTTTGTAAGTACGGCCAGAAGCCATTTATCAACAGAATAATCCTACTACTTTTCGTGGTTGATGCACCAAAAAGCACCCCAAAAGACCCCGAAATTCTCCTCAACATAGTCTTCCCAACCGGCAATTCCAGGAGTGTCTACAGGACTGTCATCTTTGCCCACGGCTTTGTGCGCACTAAAGAACTTCCCGGTGAACAAACTGCCCGTCAAAGGATCAAAAGCCGACAAAGCTTCGGGCAGTTTGTTGGTGGGTGTCAGCACGAATCGCATCACACGACCTTCCTCGATCTCCAACCTCCAAACCACAGTGGGTAGGGTGTTTTTGGGAAGCTGTTGATATCATACTGTTGATGGAAGAAATCTGGCGAACCAGTTGAGGTTGGTAGTTTCTCCCCATTTTTTACAAGGTTTTAGCACCATCCCAGGTGAGGTGGTTTTCTTGCCGGATTTCTGAACCATCAATAGTATCATATCACCTCTGGTGGCTTTCAAACATATTGGTCCGCTTAAAAAAAATAAAAAAAACGACCCGGAGTCCCAAATGGCTGGAAATATAGCCTTTTCTTGGAGCAAAAATAAAAAAACATCTAGAACATGAATCTAGCCATTCTTCATCTGACGTATACCTACTGAAAAGTGACAGGTAGAATCCATCAGGTCCAAATGTCACATGTACTGGTGACCGGCTGATGTGGCAGATCATCTCCACTCTGAGCAAGGAAAATGGCCATCCCCTTACATTAGATTCGGCCACTGGGCGGTGTTGTGAACACCATGTATCAAGCATTGTTCCCCAATGATTGGAGACAGAAATCCTCAAAAAAAGGTGATTTCCCAATCAAAATCAGCTTCATCTCCCTAACCGCTAGGCCGGCACCTGGAATTGTTTTTGATAGGAACAAAGCTCACTCGTTCCAGGATCGTCTCAGCCAAGGTTTTCTTCAATGCCAGGACGGCCGGAGTTGAAGCATAGATCAAGAGTGGGGGGCCCGAAGCAGATCTCTTGTGAACCAAATCTTCAATAAAGGAGACCTGGAAATTCCTAGTTGGTGGTTTCAACCCATTTGAAAAATATCAGATCATTTCCCCAAATAGGGATGAAAATAAAAAATATTTGAAACCACCACCTAGATTCGCAACAAAGACTCTGCCACACCAAGAATTTCTAGGTACCTAAAATGGATGACCTTATTTTTTGGCTATGTTGGGGGGGGGGGTGTTTTCCCTTATATAAGCCAAAATCCATACAGCATATATTAGGTGAGGATTCCTTCATTCTAGGTACCTGAAATGTTTGGTGATCTGCTACACAATAAAATCCAGCTAATACAGTTTAAAAACTGGAGAGTCCAAAGGTCACGTCAACACCACAAAAAACACCACAGGGCCAGGCTTGCAAAAATTCTCAAGAAACTCTCGGAAACTCTCGTGGGTTTTTTGGATATCAAGATCTCATCTTCACGGCAACAGAAATTGGAGAATTGCACAAAAGACTCATGGATCCATCATCGTTTCCCCCACCTGCCCACCATCAAAGAATTGCAGCAGCATCACCCCAATCTTGTCAGCCAAGCCATCTTCCGTTTCAAGTATCCGAGGTAAAAGTCCTTCAAAAAAAAACACAAGTCAAAGTTCCCAATTGGGGGGGTTACACCCCTGAAGTTTCAGATAGAACCTAAAAATGATAGTTTCCAAAGAGATCTCCTTTTCCAGGGGCTGATTTTCAGGTTCCATGTTAAACTTAGGTGTTTTTCACCCACTACTACTATGTATGGATCCGTTTTGTTTTAAACCATCCAAAGGGATATGAAAAACTGTTGTGGACTTGGACTACCCCCAAGAAAAGAAGAAATGATTTTAAAAAAAACATGTTTACAGTAACTCAGTAGTGATATTCTGAATGCATTCCAATGAAAATCACACACCTGAAACCCTGATTTTTGCCCAACCTTTTCCAGGTCTTTTTGGAATGTTCCAAGCAAACAAAAAACTCCACTTTCAGAAAGAAAAACTGAAAAATTTCACAAGTCACATCTCAAAAATGTCCATTTTTTGCCCCCCGGGCCCGGGCCCAGTCCTTTGCTATCCTCACTGAAGGCACCAATCAACAGCCAAGGGTTGTCAGTTGCCTTGATGAGATACAAATTCTCTGTGCTGCCGGCCTCCAACTCGAACTCTTCGCCATAGTGCGAGCCACCTTTGGTTGGTGGTTCTGCTGATATTTGTTGATGTGTTGGTTGTCTGAGAAATGGAATTAAAAATCCGATGATTTTTTTGGGGGGGATCCTTTTGTTATTGACAAACAACAATGTAATATACATATATGTATAAAATGTAGATGCACAGCTCTACCCATCTGTTTTCTTTTCATCATCTTTTAAAGCTATGTAGATTTATATATAATTATATAATATGTATGTTTTTGATTCAACTTCACCACGACCCTCACCTTTCTCATGCACACTTCGAAACTGTTTGATGCCACCCTCCAACTCCGAGATTACCAATTCAGCTTCACCACAATCCACCGATCCATCCGCCCAATCACCAATCACCCTGGTCGTCTCCGCGGAATATCTCCGCTTCACCAAGCTCAACTGGGATCTTTTTTTCACCAATCTTTGGAGAAGACAGGTCGAGGTGACAGCCGCCAATCCACTCACAACGGTGACAGACTGCCTTGACTGCCTGGAAAACTTGGATGATAAACCTTGGGAAGCATGTTGATAACTAAGATCCTTAGGACTTATCCCCAAAGGTGCAGCCAGGATTGGAATCGTCAATGGACTCGGACTCAACGTCGCCATGGCGGTTTCGGCGTTGGGTTTCTTCTTTCTCTTGGATGTTTTTTGCGGGCACAGATTTTTTGGAGAAGATTTTACCAAACTACTCCCCTGGAAGTTATGGTGGGTTTCTTAATTGCTGAAAAATCGATCTCTGTCATTGAATCTTGCTCTTTTTCTGTCAGAAAATGACGTGTTCTGATGGACTGACTTTTTTCATCTGCCAAAAAAAAACATTGGCATCTTTTCATGATATCGTTTCTCGTTGATCACATCGATGTTCATCTTACCGTTCTGATTGTGGCGAAATCAACGCCAATAAGACCTCGATCAATATATACAGAAATAACAACGGTGTTATCACTGATGTAGACCAGAAAGATCTTTGGTGTGTTCAGAAATCCATGAGGTAAAAAAACGATAAAGAACGATCCATCTTTTCGAGCAGTAAACGTTGATCGCAAAACAAAAGATCTCACGTTTTCGCTCCACAAAAAGTAGCAAGATAAGAACTCTTGATCTTAAGAAGCATACAATAAGGACATGCCAATGGTCTGGCTAGTGTCCGGCGAGTGTCAGATGTGTTTTCACACGCGCCTGTACAAATCTATGCTTACGAGCATTCGCTCAAAACAGCACTCAAAAGCGAAAGACATGGCACCGGAAAGCAATGCAAAGCCACGTCCTGATCCAAAACAAGCTAGCCAGGGACATGGAATTACGACGAAATTGTTTCAAAGTCACCCAAAAGATTTCTCACACATCTTGCTTTCATATATACTTTCAGGATGGTCCACTTCATCAGTGAACAAATGCTACCATTTCGGAACTTGATTGGCAATGTTCCGTTTCGCTTGATTCATAGACTCGCATCAACTATGACATAGTTTTTTAGAAGAGTCTTCTCACTTTGACTAGGCCTTGGATAGAAAACATCTCTTGAAGTTTATTCATGTTGAAGAAATCAACCCCTTGGAAAGGCCTGGGTTCTTCGTCATTTGCAACTTCAGCTGAAATCCGGCAGCCGTTGCTGGTCAAAGGTAGGCTGACGTAAAGGTACAGGAATGTCCTCGAGGCAAAGCTGCCCAAAGGTGGGTTGAAAAATTTTCCACCCAGACTTCTTTCGATGCACACAAAACTAGATTGGTGCTTCCAAAGTGGCTGGGATTTTGAGGGTAAGTTTTGATTTTTGTTGTTTAATAGACTTATAAAGGAACTTCAACAAACAAAGAACAACTGAAATGGCCTAGAGATATTGTATGATATAACAATATACCGTATTTAAAAAAAACCAAAACTACTCTGATACCATCTCGATGCAAATCTCTTTCACCTCCCCAGATTTTTCCAATAAAATCCCTCCATCAATTTTGCAGATGTTGCAGGTGGTTCAGGTCTTTCTTGCCAAAGACTCACTCGAAAAAATAGTTCTCCCTGCAATGTATATGTAAAAATAATGTAAAAATATGTGTATATATATATGTATACATATATAGATATACAGTATCCCCTAAACCACGTGGTGGATTGTGAACAGACTATTTTTTCGCAACATAGGAGAAATATACTCAAGTTCTCCCTTTAAGTCAAGATGTTGAACTTCTTTTTGTCCAAGCACAAAGGGAACTGCAGTTCGACTTCTTTTCCAACCTCTCAACTGAAGAAAAAACAAACAAACAAACAAACAAACAAACAAACAAACAAACAAACAAACAAACAAAGACACAAAAATCTCCTGCACTCTACAACCAATCCAATCCACCTTCCATCAAATCAAATCTTCAAAGGCACCGTAACACGATCGCAAACCATGTGTGCACCCGCATCCATCAATTCTTTGAAACTATCAGCACCACTCAGCACACCAACCACCAAGCCGCAACCCGCGTTGCCTCGGGGGGATGTTGAGGCGTGGTTGATTGCCCCGGTGGTTTGGAGCCCAGGGGTACCCATAAGACTCCCAACCCCTTTCACAAAGGGGGAAGGAATCCAAACCACCGGACCCGAAACCATCAAATAATCATTAGCTGCCCCCCCCAAAAAAAAGTAGATCCCCCCACAAAAATATCTTAAAAGAAATTTCATCTTCCAACCATCAATTTTCAAGGGATATATGTTGGTTTTCAAGGCGGTGTAATTTGAAGCTCAAAAAAAAAAAAAGTCAAGTTTATCAGCTGCGCCGGGTAAGACTTGGCTGGCTCCTTAGAGCCTGTTTTTCGACCAATCACTCCACAACAGGGGTAGTCATGTAGATCGTATAGCCTATAAAGATTCACCAACACTGCGCTTTGGCAACCAAAAACTGCAGAAAACTCACCAGTGACAATTTTAAGGCCCCTCCAAAACAAATGAGGAAGGTGTTCCTACCCACCATGTTTGAGGGGCTCTACACTGTACAATGTGTGCGTATGTGCATGTATATCTACAAACATGCATACATCATACATCTATATCATTATATTCAAGGAGTGTATCCCAAACTACACCACTAGAGGCTTCCAAGAATTCATAGCGGCCCTAGATGGTCATCTCAAGGTGAACGTATAAGTACCCTCCACAACTACGGAAGTTGGAATGAAGTCATGTGAACGTCCCAAAAATTCACCACTTACAACATACAGAAACGAGCTATTTCATTTTTGTAGAAGAGAAATATGAGTAGTCAAAAATGAAACATCTTCCCCCAACGAAGGGTACAAAAATACACAAAAATGCTTGGAATTCGCCCAGCAAAAACCTTTTGGTTTAAAATCATGTTTTCATATTGTACATCATTCACCCCACAAAAGCTGGTGAATTGAGCATGTAAAGTTACCTTCCTTCAAGCTACGGCCTTCCTGGATGTCACGCACAGAATCACCCACTTTGCACACACGCTTCACATTCATGACCTGACCACAACGGATTCGCAACTTGGGTATCGCAAAGGATTCCCAGGTGGAAGTTTCTTGCTGATCTTCAGGTGATATCAGTGACATCTTAGTAAAGAGCTGATCTGATCATGTCATATTGATTCCATGAAAAAGAAACAAATGTCATACTGATTCTGAAAATTTCTTACACCACCCCAAAAGAAACAAATGTCCTGCTGAAAAGCTTGATCGGGGGAAACCTTCGAAACCCTTGAAAGCTCCTTTTCGAACTGCCAGAGTAAATCTTCACTCCCGGAACAACGGCTCACAACTCACCCCCGGAATCCCTTAGATTGGCCGGCGAAAAAACCTAAACTTCAAAGAATGTCTTTGGATTTTTAGTACTCACACAAGAACTAGCATATGACCTGAAAAATGCTGGTTGGAAGACTATTTTCCTTTTTAGGTGACATTTGTTCATTTTCGGTGGGGGTAAGTGCTTACTAAAAGTCAAAGCTTTCAAGATTTTGTCACTCCAATTGTCGCCATGCCCCTATCTCATCCTCTAAGAAAAGACCCATAAACACCTTTGACCCAAAAAGTGTTAGCGCCTTAACCCACGAAGAAAAGGCCCATAAAGAACCTTTGACCCCCAAAGTTTTACCCACAATCTCCCACATCTCCCACAATTTTAGAAACAGCTGGACTTGGAGCGTGAAGCTTAGGTGGCTTGTGGCTCAACTTGGCCAAATCTGTTTTTTTTTTCAAATGGCTGAGATCAGGAACGACCAAAAAAAAATGGAACGATTCCAAGATGCTAAACCATGATGAATCGCTATATGTAAATGTTTGAGTCCACTTGTCATTTATTTCAGAAACTGTTTTTTTGATTTCAGATTCGTGTTGCAAGAAACTTGAGGCAAGAAAAAGTACAGATTCCAAGTTCCTCTTGATGTACATGAGAAGCTCATCCCTTTTTTCTAGTTCTATTCCAGGTCGTATTTTGGCATCTAAGAATCACCCGAATCAAACATCAACAACCCTTGACTCGACCCAAAAAGAAATCCATCCGGGCATCCGAGCCTTGGTTTTTTCCATCAAATGGTGGATCATGTAAGGATATGGTCGACCCTCAGAGACCTGCAGGGTCTGTTTACAGGATGACTGGATGACCAAAGACAAGAACACAACGGATCGTGTGCATGGATTATTTTATTTAAAAAAAGGAATCTTTGAAGCCCACTTTGACAAAGGCTGCAAACGAGGCTTTTGACAGAAAAAGGGTCTGAACACTTGGCGCAGAGCGCGCCCCCCCAAAAAAAATCACCCTAGCGGTGGTGGACCCCTACATAAATCATGACGGTGTAAACGCTTCGCAAGTTTCCGGTCACTGTTTCAACTCCAACTTTTCAGGGAAAAACCCTGCAGAAGTGCTCCCCTCATGAGGGCGCTCGTCTTTTTCTGCTGGGTATTTTTGGGTTTCCAGCTTTTCCATTGGGAAGATTGGACTCGTTCTTCTGGGGGAAGGAAAAAAAAATGCCACTAGCTGTTCATTTATTTTTTCCTTCGGCAGGTTTTTCTTATTCAGTGGCCTGGTAAGAGGAGATGTAGGCATCTGCAATCTTGTCAAAGCCCAGTCTTTTAATGAGGCCTTGCCTAGGCAGCTGCTTTTTTGGCTGCATGTTGAGGTGGCAATTCGGGGAGGAGGTTTTCAGATCACTTTCAAGGAATAGACACCTTCCCACCAGGGAACGAACAATCATCGACTCAAACAAAAGTGCCGAAGGGTAGGGATATGTTAGTTGGAAATGTTAGTTCCTAGGAGGGCAGTGTTTTGGATGATCTTACCAAATCTACTTCTACCAAAGTCTCTCCTGAAGGTAGTAAGCAGCAAATGGAGAGGACATGTTTTCCGGGACACGGCTCATAGCGGGCGTTTGAACGGCCTTCAACAAAATTGCAAGGAACACAATTGACAAATGATAAGAATTCAGAAATTGTCCTGAATTTTGCATCTCACCCTTCACCAATCAGCAGTTTTCTTCAATTTTTTGGCCAATTTTTTCGGGTACCCTAATCTTTTTTAGCCGCTCTCCCAAAATTTGGGCACCAAGGACCTCCTGAGTTGTTTTTGCAGGTCATCATCATCCCTTTTCTATTAATTGAGACCAAGCAGCTGAATATTTTCCGGATAGCCAGTATCCTAGGCAATGCGCGGGTGGGACAAAAGAAAACGATGTTGTTTCCATAGAGCGTCCCAGGCGGGCCAAAGCAACTGTTGCTGTTTTCATTGAACAAGGGCGACCGGACTAAATAACTCAATAAAAACGTTCATCCTGCTATTTCATGTCCATTCCAAAAAAATTGAGAGTGACCTTCATTCTGTTGAACTTCGTTGCTTCTATTTGATCCTTTCCATTTCAATACTGTTGATGAGAGAAATCCGGCTAAACAGTTTTGCGCTAGATACTGTAAATAATGGATATTTACCTCTTGCAACAGGTGGACACCAAATGTTGTCTATCAACAGTATCACATTTCATTCTATCACCCCGTTCTTTCAAATTACGTAGCTCCGAAACTAGTTGGCCTGAAATTTTCCAGCAATGTTGTTGAGATTTCTGCTGTAGCCAAGTGGCAAAGGCAATTTTAATCCCAGCATCTTTCAGCTGCCTGCAAGGAGAGATCCGACAAAAGTGGATAACGGTTTCCGTTTCCGAAAAAGTGGTTTGATTCTGCCAAAAAGATAGGCACCTACAAACACATATCGGAGAAACACCAATATGGAGAAAGAAAGTCGTCATGTTGAAATCTGTTACGTTGTCCTCATTTTTTAAGGCTGATACCTTTGTGGAGCAAAATGGGGAGATCCAACAATAAACTTAGCCCTTGTCTTTTGGCTATGGAAGCACTGGAGCACCGAATCATTTGGAGGCAAATTGATTATCACTCCCTATTGCTTAGATGATTGAAGGCAAATGATTCGCAGGTTTAAAACTTTTACCCCATGTAGCTTTAAATGTTCGGTTTCCCGCGGCATTACTCCAATCAATAGTTGTCGGCATTGGGATAACAGGAGTAAATATCGGGACAATACCCCGCAAAGCCACCCTTTGACTGTCATCAAAGATGCGGTTCATGGTCTTGTGAAGAAAAAAAAATTGATCATCTTCCACCATGTTTTAGTTACCCTCTGGTAAACTAACATGGCAATGGAAAATGTATTCCTTATTGAAAATGGGGGATACTCCAGCAAGCCATGTGAGTTTAGAGGAGGGTAATCACCTAACAGGTACTACTTACTAGATTCCTCCCCTGAACTGTCCAAACCGAGATGATACTCCAGATGGAGTAGACTTCAGCATCCAACACATCCAGACCTTCACATTACAAGGTAGTTCCAATCCCAGTAAAGCCTAACTTACCCCCCCCCTGTTCTAAGGGTATACATATCATATTATATTCATATATAAAACCTTTAGGGATTTCACAACACTCTCGGAATTCCTTGACCAAGGGCCATCATCCATCATCCGTCGCCTAAAATAGCCCAGCAAACCAATGTCAATGTGGTCAATGGCCTCGCGAAATACAAATTGCTACAGGTTGTCAAAAACAAGGACGACAGGGCAAAGCATGAAAAGAGGGTTGCCTGGTGACTTGTGGGTTTTTTGTTGTTCCCTGGTTACTTGTGGGTTTTTTGTTGTTCCCTGGTTACTTGTGGGTTTTTTGTTGTTCCCTGGTTACTTGTGGGTTTTTTTTGTTGTTCTTGCCTTTTCTGTAGAACACTTACAGTAGGTCCTCAGCAAAGAAATTCAAGACTAAGGCCAAAACCTTCTACCACAAAAAGAAAAGCGTCTGCTTTTGTGGTGGGTTCTCTTCAACCAGATCGGCAAGTTCAAGCTGCACAAAATTGTATTGGATATCATTATCCATATCATGCTGTGGCTCATCCTCGGAATAGATATGACACAGGGGACATGCTATCACCCACCCAAACAATACACATAAATCACGGGCAAATCACTCAATCGAATTTACTATATTACCAGTATATATACAATATTATATATATATACCATATACTATTTCTGGTTCACACCTCAAGAGAAACGATGGCATCTCTTCAAACACCAAGCCGCCGCCGCTTCATTGAAGTAGGCATCGTCAATGGCATTCACAAACCTCAGGATCCAAACGGGGTCATTCAGTCGGGGGTTGGTTGGTATAGTAGAAGCCGGGGGGGGCAGTCAAACATGGTTGGTTGGTTGGTTGGTTGGTTGGTTGGTTGGTTCGTTGGTTGGTTGGTTGGTTGGTTGGTTGGTTGGTTGGTTGGTTGGTTGGTTGGTTGGTTGGTTGGTTGGTTGGTTGGTTGGTTGGTTGGTTGGTTGGTTGGTTGGTTGGTTGGTTGGTTGGTTGGTTGGTTGGTTGGTTGGTTGGTTGGTTGGTTGGTTGGTTGGTTGGTTGGTTGGTTGGTTGGTTGGTTGGTTGGTTGGTTGGTTGGTTGGTTGGTTGGTTGGTTGGTTGGTTGGTTGGTTGGTTGGTTGGTTGGTTGGTTGGTTGGTTGGTTGGTTGGTTGGTTGGTTGGTTGGTTGGTTGGTTGGTTGGTTGGTTGGTTGGTTGGTTGGTTGGTTGGTTGGTTGGTTGGTTGGTTGGTNCTGGCTGGCTGGCTGGCTGGCTGTCTGGCTGGCTGGTTGGTTGGTTGGTTGGTTGGTTGGCAGTCAAACATGAAACTATGAAGTGACTACTGTCAGTACATCTGCAAACTTACGTATATCATACGGTAGTATACAGTATACGCAATATGTTTTTGGGAGTGGCATGACGTAAATAACATAGCACGAAAGCAATAACAAAACGTAAGATAACATTCACAATACAGTACATTATTACATTACATCACATCACATTAGGTTACTTTACATTACATTTCGTTTCCTGGCAGACATACAGACAGACCTACAGATTAACATACAACAACACCATCTACGCAGCAAGCAGGATGTCTGGGTTTTTAATTTGGCTTCAGGTCAAGTACGAGACCGGCTGGTTGTGCATGTGTCTTGCCCCATCCTTGAGCTACACAATTGACTTTACATATTCCAAATTAATTGCTCATGTTACTTCTTTGCCGAATAAGTGTGGTAATAAAGCCACATACCAAGTTGAAAGATGAAAATAAACATCTGCAGTGCAGTAGACTAAAGCTTGAAGCAGCAGAGTGCTATCTGGAACCGGTTCTTGGCTTGGATGGCAGGCACAGTTTGTTGCCATAGTGTGAATTACATAAATTAGGCATGATTCCCAGAAATTGTTGGGAATTCTCAGAAATTTTTGGCAGTTTTCTGGATGTTTGTTGCCATGATTCCCAGAAAACTGCCTGTCGACTTGTGGGCCTTAAGGCATCTCATCATCACCCTTCATGGCTTGATAAATCTACTGCAACCAGGTGCGATATGCACGGATGGCGGCTTTAAAGGGAAATCCCCCGTTCATTTGAAACGTCAAATGCTCGAGATATTGCCATGAACCCAAAAATGGTGTGAAAAAATGGCCTTGTGCACGGGAAAAGTGTGTGGCTTCAGCATTTCAAAGGAAACTATCTTCAAAGTTCAAGTTAGAAGATACCAACTTTTCTCAACTAACATTTCACAAACATGGTGTAGCCTTTCAGTTCGAATACCTGAAAGCCTGCCATGTTCAGGCTGAACTTTGATCTTTCATCCCCAGCCTGAAAATCTTGAAAATCTGATCCCATAACATCACGAAAGTTTGAAAAACTGGTGATCCAACAATTTCGAACCCACAAAAAAAATATCAAGACAAAACTTCTTAGCCCGGATAAATACACCACGGAAAAAGAAACACAGAAGTTGCGTTTCTTCATTCCATTCCCTGGGATTCCCTAGCCATTCACCAATACGTGTCACACGTTCATGTACTTCACCGGGAGGCGTCCCAGCCTCTTGGCAGTTTGTTGGTACAACTATCTCTACTGACATCTGACACCTTGTGGCCCTACAATGTGAATCCTCAAAACAGGATGGTCCTCTTAAATACTCCCGGTGTTTGCGGAAAAATGCTGTTGGGGCTTGGAGATGCATTGAACAGTTCAACCAGAAAAAAAAACTGTGTTGAACATGTTACCCTCACTGTTCTGTCAGTGTGTCTACCACCTAATCCTTCCCTTGCTGAAAGGACCCATCGGTAATCGAAGATCATGATACATTTCTTTTGCTATTTTGTTAAATTTTGGTATGAACATCTGCCATGTTCCATTGCTACATTCGATTCTTGGAGTTGCCATTTTCCACAACAACCTCGATCCTCACAGGCATGTTTCAAACACCTCATCACCATGAAAACCCACAAGAAAACACACCACCTTGAGGGCAAAATGTTCAATGACCGCCTCTTTCTTGGCCTCGTCTTCAGAAATTGTTCATCACCCACAAGAACCCCTCAAAGTTTTTTACCCCCCAAAACAAAATCTTGAAGAAAGCAAACCTTAAACGAACCCATAAAGAAGCAACTTTGAAGACTAGCAACTTCGAAAAGGGAGGAAGTTGTTGTCATCTGGTTTTGTGGGTTGAAGATGGTGCCCTGATCATTCATCTGGCACTTGATGAACCATGAAAAGTAGATCTAGTTCCAAAAATATCTGGTTGGAAGAAAAAAAGGTAAGGATTTCGAGCTACTGTAGCTTCAATCTGATATTCTACCATTTCGTGATACTACGACCATTCTGGGTCCTCATTGTACTTGTGATATGGGTAGCATCACCAAGATATGACCATAGATTTTGTTGCAGCAACAAAAACAGCAAGGAACTGATGGACGCTGCCACCTTTTCAAACTTGTTGCCACTAACACTCTGATTCTTGAAAAAATGCTCGCTCGACCTGATTGTGTTTCGAATTTAGGTGAGGTAGCCGCTGTCTGCCGCAGGTGTATTTGGTGTTGCTAAGAGACCTTCACATACAACAAAAAAGCAAGCAACTGTTCATTAAATTTCATCATGCTCCCTGAGTAAAATCAGCAAAGGGCAACATCAAATCAAGAGTTACATTAAAGGTCACAAGGATGTGACCATCAACCCCAGCCGCAAAAGTCCCTCACTGTTAACGGCTTCCAAGCTGCTCCATGCCATGCATGCCTTAACGAGTCACACCGAAAAAACAGTTCATTCAGGAAAAGCCACCCACAACCACCACTGCAGCATCTCTGAACATGTGTGTTATTCCAGTCAAAAGTGAAAGAAATGACCGCTTTTTTTTGCCCACACTGCCATTGCCACAAAGATCCACAAAGGGTTTTTTTCTGCCCACACCATGCAGCTCCACCACCACACCTACCACCCCACCCACTAGTCTTGGAGAGCCATGGTACATGTCCTCATCTGATACCACAAGGCCATCTTCGCCTCAGTACATCCCAACATAGCCATGGGATGAAACCCGAAATCTATAGTACTATAGTCGTTCATATGTTGTTCAGTATCTATGTGAACCAAAAAATTTCAGGTGGTTTAGTTTTGTCAAAGATTTGCCTGAAATCCTTTAAACCATCCTTCTGACTATATAGACGACAGTAAAACCCCGAAGCATGCATGAACCAACCCTGAGTTTCTCAAAGACTCACACTTTCTTCCAAAGGTCATGGCTGTTCATCACTAGGTGTGAGGCGCATTGCTGACTGCAGAGTTTTGTAGACAATGCCACCCTCCTTTGCATGAAAATCTCATAACGCCACCGAAGAGGATACACCGAAAATTAGAAAACAGCGCTCTTTCAAGAATTTGACAAGCGAAAAATCGACAAAAACCTATCGTTCCATCGATCAAGACCTGTCAGGCAGGCCTTCCAAAAAGAAGGGAATTTCATCGAAAATGACAATTTGTGAACTGAACATTTTTACTTTGGAGGCATTTTGTTTCATGTACCAGAGCTCTGCTGGAACTTAGATTGTATGCATTCTGCACGTTGATTTGATCCTTTTTTGGGCAACATACGACATACTTTCCAAATTTGCGTGGGTAAGGGTGAACTAAATACAAGAAGACATTTCTTTGTAACGATCCGACTAATCATGTCTCATCCACACATGTCCAAAAAGAATTAGCTCCTCCCAGATCGACTCTTCTTTTCAGCCAAAATGAGTTCTGGTGAAAAAGATGTGAAGAGATCAGCAACTCAGTAGACGTATGTTCATCACATGAGGATTTTAAGCTTCAACTAAGGAAGACAGAAAGAAAGAACTCCACTCCCATGGATTTTTGTCCACGCAGTCCTGGACTGTGGTACCAGCCATGTCATAAACAATCAAGTCAATGTCATTCAACAAATTCCGAGTGGCCTTGAGATTCACTATTTTTCGGTTGGACACGCAAAACCGCTGGTTTCAAGGGAATCAAACACTTTTTTTCCGACAGATCGTCTCTGCACATATAACAGAATAATTAACTCATTTACTCTCCAAACGATTCTGTCACGGATGTATGATACAACAGTACTGATGGTTTTGATGTTTTGTATAATATATATATATATATGCANAGAGACCAAAGATTCTGCTGCCAGCTCTTGAACATAATGCTCCAAAGTGGGCAAATGAGAGAGTCTCATTCTCCATAAAAGGTTCATAACTGATTCTCCTTCTTGGTAAGCTCGCACTGCTCCTCCTCCTCTTATGGATGAAGGCGTTGGGCGTAACTCAAGGGGCACTTCCAGTCTTGTCATGATCTTGTTCCATCTGGTCCTGAATGCTGATGCCGAAAAGGGGAAAATTTTGCACACCGGGTGAAGCTTGCCGAAAACTAATTCCAGAAACTTCACTACGTCAGGTTTGACTACCTTGACGTGTTGAACTTTGCCTCTTCCTCTCCTTCTAGGTTTGGGATGAGGGATCTTCATGAAAGCAGCTCCAGAATGTGAGTCTAGGCTGTCCACTGGCAAAACAAGCTCCATCCTGGTGGCACATGAGTACTTCACCAATGCGAGCCAGTCCTTCGAAGCCTAATAAAAGCACAGCGGCCCAACGTCTCCAGCCCCAGCACATTGCTATACTGAACATTGCCTTCATCATCACATAGGGTAGGGGGGCGCGGTGCACCACTGGGCATAGCACCTCCCACTTGTTCAGAAGCTCCCAGACAGGTTGGCTCACCGGTCGCAACAGCGGATAACGCTGATCTAAATGCCGGAACTCATAAAGCCTGGCACCGTCAGAAAACAGCTTGACTCCATAGTGATGAAGCACAGCGGCCACCAAAGCGGGGGATTTGAACATCTCCTCATTAGCCGCATCGCTAAACTCTTCACGAACCCACTTCTCAAAGGAGCCCCAAACTCGACCTTGAATCTTCCTAGTTCCAGCCTCAACCAATTGGACGCCTAGCAAATCGCTAGCCGGCCGGCTTCTTCGAGGTTGAAAACGGGGACCAGGGTGAGAGGCTTCTCCTATGCGGTTTGAAAGAGAACGGGAACAACCGGCTCCATCCAACTGTTGTCTCTCAGGCAGGTTCCCACATAGACTAGTAGCTTTTGCCATGGCGTTGGCGATCATAGAACAAAGCTTCCTTGGATAGACTTGGGCCACCCGAGTCCAGCTTTGCTTATGAGCTGCGCTTCGACCTCGAAGCAAAACGTGATGGTGGTCTCGACTGCATAGGTGTTTTTGACCTCGAATCTCCAAATCGCAGGCAAATCTTGTCCTCTTACGCCACAAAGCTCCGTAGTGGCACATGTCACAGCGATAAGCGTTCTCCATCAAGCTCATTCCAGAAGCCAACCAAAAAGGCATTAACCATAGGAAGGAGCCATCTGGATTCTCAGTCCAGTATCTGACGTTCAACTCGCAGCAACTCTTCACAACCTGGAATACGAAAAGAGCGTGCAAGTTGCCTTGTTGCACACGCTCTAAAATCTTCCCAGTCAAAGTAGGCAGTCCTTCTGGATGGGCTCGACTACGGATAGGAGGAGTCACAGCACGAGAAAACGTGCAGCACTCCGGCGCAGCCCCAACTCCAAGAAAGCAAAGTGCCTGCAACATGGCGAACACTGAATTTTGCACCTCCTCCTCCAGCAAATTCTCTGAAGCGCAGTGCGCAAAATCGAAACACAAGACCCAGACATGATACCGCTTGCTCAAAGCACGTGCAATGCCAGCAGCTCCACTGTAGAGGTCTAAAAAGCCACGCCTTCGGGGACGAAAAACACCTCGTCCTCGTCGACCACCAGGCAGAAAGAATTGTGAGCCAGGATACTTTGCTAGAAGCTTCTGCGCTTCCACGGACAAAAATGGGCTCCGCTTGTTCTCTGACGGTCCAGTCAAAGTCGCCTGCCTTCTGCCACGTTGCGCCTGTCCACTCACTTCTGCGGGAGGAGCTACCCGTCTTTCAGGAGAGAAACAAACAGCTTTGGTGGGCTCTTCACTCGAATTTTTGTCGCCTCTTGTTTTCTCAGACTTTTGTTGGCTCCCAGGCTCTTCATCATGCTCTCTTATTGGTTTTGTTGAAATCTCAGCAACGGCAGGTGAAACACTAAGTGCACTGACTACTCCGGAATCTACATCAAAACGCTTCAGCCTTTCTGGCTTCTGAATACTACGAAGATGCTCTAAGTGAGACTCAACTGCTTGACTTTGGCGTGAAACATCGGGAGAAAAAGGCAGCCTAGCTATCTCTACCGGATCATAACCTAAGCTACTCAGCCACTCATCCATTGCAGTGATGAATGGCAAGGCTCTCTGACAGCAATGAATTGATACGAGCACTGCTGCTCCTGCCCTTCACCAATGCGGCAAGAGCCACTTGGCTGTCAGCTCCAGCAAGGTATCTGCTACCTTGATGGCGGTCACCAATCTTCTTCTCAACGTCCAGCATGGCCTCGACTTCCAGCAAGTTGATCCAAAGCTATCCAAAGCGGATGGCAGACCAAAGGGACTCCAGCCGGTATCTCATCACATTCGGCCAGCTCTGCATGCTCTCGAAGATAAGCTTTCCAAGGTGTAAGCAAACGACTCCAAGTTCCTCGAGCCAAGCAATGCCTTCTGAGCTCCACCGCAAAAGGCTGTGGGATATCAGCAGCGACACTTGCAACATATCCGCTGGAAGCATCTGAAAAACCTGAGGAAGAGTCTCAGCCCGAAGATCTGTGACGGCCACCGGTCCAAGTGCTACCAATAGCCATAGCTCTGCTACCAAGGCCTTCGACATCCGAATCACCTCCATCCGTTCACGAGCCACTTGAGCCAGGTAGATATGGTGTAGGAGGCTCATCATGCGACGTCGATATTGCAACACGGAAACCCATGAACCAGCAAGTACTTCTAATAAACCAATGCTGGCAATCCCCAAAGCTGCAGTGCGTGAAGTCAGAAAAAGAAGGGGGATCAATCGTGAAGGGTTTGCTCGACAAGATCCAGAAATACCATTCAGCTTGGTTCCCCAAAACTCAGCTTCAGTCTGCCGCCGGAAAGTCTTCTTTGGATGGGGGGTTAATCCTTCTCGACCATATTCTTCAAACAAAAGGTTCATCTTGTATTCCCCGGGGGTGATTGACTCAGCCTCTGTCGAAGCGCACTGCTCTGCTATCAAAACATCATCAATAACAATGCCACATGCAACCAACCCTCGAGGAGCACGAGAATAAACTGTAAGGAGTTCCCTTTCATGAATTGCTTGGGATTCCAGGGCTAACCGTACGTGTGCACACTGACCCAGCTCCACAGCGTTATTGTCACCCATTGCCAGAGTGCCCAGGCATGGGTACCATCTGTTGGATGAATCATCTTGGGGACAAAAACAAGAAAAAGTGGATGCCTCCTCTCTGCTAATGGGAAAATCTAAAGCGTTCCGAAAACTTCGAGCTGTTGTCACACAAAAAGCATAGTAATAATCTCTAAGATCTGTGCCACTCATGTAAAGGTTCTTCCCAGGTTGAATTTCCAATTGCAATAAAGCCGAGATAGATCCTAAGGTGCGGCACCAGTCACTTAAAGTGGGTTCAACAGAGTTGGGCCTCCGAGCATCCACTATGAGACGGTCTTTCTCTGTGTCTTTGATAAGGGAGAAGGCACCACAGAGCAGCCAACAGCGCACATTTTTCTCGGACGCCAAAACCAATCGATGATGGCGATCCAGGAAGCGAAGCAGCTCCATTGCTCTGCTTCTAGAAGCTCGGACTTGCACTCTCGGAAGTTGCTGGTTGTCATCTGTTTCTACAGCTTGACTGGCAGGGTCTTCAAAAACAACACGATGCTGCTTGTCAAAAAACTTGGACGGGTTGAACCATGGTGCATCAGCAGGAAAAGTCTATCGATCTGCTTCAACATCCTTTGCAAGCACCGGGATGCCTATTTGACACCTGCCAATCACTTCCCCTGAGTCAAGCAAGTCCTCTTCAGGCAAAAAGGGCTCTGAGGTGGCAGCAACAGGTCGAGCTCTCTTCAATGAGCCCATAGCGTTGGAGCTGCAAGCCACCTCCGAAGCCAAAACATGCAAATCTTGCAAAAGAATATCCAAGCCCTCCACCTTGGTTGCGGTCCTCCCCATTTGTGAAGGACCAACTGTAGGTTCCGCACCAAGCTCCACCACGAATTTTTCCAGCCTCCTCACGGTTCTCCACTGCCAGCTTGTCAAAGGTCGCCGCATAGTCAGTGAGGTAGGAGCCCTCCGGGGCCGCTTCAAATGCAACCAGTTCAAAGCC
This sequence comes from Breviolum minutum Mf 1.05b.01, assembly GCA_000507305.1. Taxonomy (NCBI): domain Eukaryota; class Dinophyceae; order Suessiales; family Symbiodiniaceae; genus Breviolum; species Breviolum minutum. Next base: position 77,383 of record DF239638.1, read on the forward strand.
AAGACGACGAAGTTCACAGCCTTCTGCTGACATGATCTCCGAAAACTCAGCTCTTCACCAGAAGTCTCCAGCAGCTGGTCTGGGTAGGGCAAGGGCATAGGCCAGGTGGTTCGGACTGTCCCTTCTAACAAAGAAGGTGCGTTGCTTCGAAAGGAGTGGACGAATTCAGAAAAAATGGTCTTGGATCTGAGAAAAGGTCTCAGCATAGACTTCCACAGCTTCAGCACATTGCAATGAGGCGCTGAAGCTCCCCCCCCAGCTGCTGGTTGACGATCTCCCTTGCCATTTTTCCCTTTCCCTTTTTGTTTGGGTTGCTCGGGATCCTCCGCCTTCTTGATCTGGGTGAGAATCTTCTCCTGGTAGTCCGAGACCTCTTTCAAACGATGCATAAAGAGCTCGGCCCAACGCGGCTCTAGGAGCCGTGAGTGGGGGAGATCCCACGGATCTCACTTGCTCAGCACCAAGATGGGTGACCAGCTTGGTGGACGGGGTCGGCAGACCCAGTAGCGACGGCATCCCCCTGCTCTTCCTCGCCAGGTTCCTTCTCTTCCTCCTCTTCGCTGCTTCCCACAGCATGTTGAAATCCTGCAGGAGCAGCCCGACTGGGTAGACCTTAGACCTGGAGGGCCCACTATCTTGGACATCTCCTGCAGCACGTGAGGCGCAACACCAGATTGAAGAGCTTGTTGCACCACTGCATCGTCGAGCCCCTTCCCCCTCTCCGCTGCCCTTGCAGCTTTCTTTTTGGGAGTAGGCCCCACATAGCTTTGGCCCGGAGCTAATTGTCGAGTGAGCCCAACGATCATCTCCTCCATAGCTTTGAGTCTCTGCTCCATCTGCACTATTGGCTCTGTTCCCACTGCGCCCTGACTCTCTGCACTCTGAAAAACAAAGTGATCTTGACATACTGCAACAAGAGCGGGACCAAAGGGAATGCACTGCTCTTGGTCTTCCCCAGGAAAGTCAACTGAGGGCGCTTCAAAAGGATCCACTTCCACGAACTCTTCAAAACTTGGGTCAAGGAGACCGAGCCAGATCTTCAAGGAAGGGACGTCACTTGCAGCAGTCCGATCACCAATTCGGCAAGAGGTCACTCGCACTGCTCTAACTTTGCTTAGAGCTCCTTTTGGCAGCACCCTCTCAGCCTTTTTCTGGGCCCAGCCGAACTCAGGCAGAGCCACCAAAATGCTACCGTCAATGTCAGTGATGCCAATGATAGCCACGGACTTGCTGTCCTCACCAGCGTCAAAAATGCCAATGTTGTAGAAGTCGTTGCAACCACCACTGCCTGAGATCACAAAATGACTACGGAGGTTCGCGTTCTCAGGCGACGCTAACCCCTCGCCCTCTTCTTCCTCAGATGCCATCAATGCCGCAAGAGAGCGGCAGGCACCTCACAACCAGAAGCTTCAATAGCGATGATTGCTTCCTGACGACTCGGCACACCCACAAAGATGCTCTGGCCAGGTTTGCCACCACGGATCACCAAGCTCTTAGCCTCCCCCCACGAGAAGAAGACCTTAGGAGGATTGAACACCTCCAAATCAAAGCTCTGGCACACGATGTAGACGCTGCTAGGAGCAGCAATGCGCTCACGGCCTGAACTTCCCCTCGGAGCTCCACTTAAGCACCTCCTCAAGAAAAGTCCAATGTCTCCTGCAAAGGAGACACGTTCACCAGAGAGCTCGTCCACCTTAGAATTCACCACAGGAAGCCCACGCTCAGGTAGGCGAGAGTAAGGAGCAGCCACAGCAGAAGCACCACAGGAAGAAACCACCTCGTAGCCCTCCGAGGTAACAGCAGCAGCCCGTTCACTCTCTAACTCCACCACTCTTCCCTCCAATCTCACCACCTCCAACTTGAGCGCAGCGACCTCTCGCCGCAAGTCAGCCAGCACCGAAAGCACAGAGGTAGAGTCAGCTGCCAAGCTCATAAAAGAGTGTAGAGGCCTGACCCCTTTCCTTCACTCTTCGCCAAAGCCACCAGCCGACCTCTCACCCAAGCTCTCCAGCTCTGCCTCACCAAATGCAGTAGCTCCAGTAGAGGTGATAGAGCCAAGCCACAAAGTGCCCCCAAAGCAAAGCTGCCAGGATCAATCCTCTCTGGCACCAAAGATTCGAAACACACCGGGCAGTCAGGGCAAGAGAATGGAGTTGGAGCTTCCGAAGCCCAATGGGACACCAATTGCAGAAACAGCGCACTGAGCGATCCACCAGTAGCGCCAACGGCAAGGGGGCGTTCCATCAAAAGCTTGAACCCCAAATTTCTCAAGAATGCAAAGTGCATTTGAAATATATATATATAGGCTATAGGTATATAAAACAAATCAAAATAACATGTCTTGTTTTAAGTCTGTTAATCTGCAGACATCACTTCAATAGGAAGATTCTTTCATCATTGCGACACCTCAGAACCCTGGAAAAATCCGGAGGCGGATAAGGTGAAGGGGTGGCCCAGTTGACCCCAACAAAATCGCCGGAGAAGGTGAATTAAGAATGCCTTGTTTCGTTGTTTTTTGGTGGAGAACATGAACTATAGGAATCACATCCCCATGAAATGCTTGATTACCAAATCAAACAAACCCTCAAAATTTCGGTGATTTCATCATCCCTCAAGTTTTGTGCAGGTAGCATTTATCTCTTAAACCTATCTTAGGTGGCTCAGGTTTCACCAAAAAACCCCACAGCTGTGACTGCCCCTGCCTTCCGAAGCATGCTGAATGAGAGGGAGATAGGCGCCTCGGGTTTATTCAGGCGTTTCACAACTGAACTCCCAGGCGCCCCTAAAACGGAGCCCCTAAAAGTATGGGGAGGTATCCCAGGACCCCACTGTGATAGTTTTAGGAGTGCCCACCCATCCGCATATAAACAGTATGAGTCACAAATAAGTGTTCATGTGATATTTTTGTTGGTACTTCAAAACGGTTAGTTTAGTGCACCCAAAAGTACAAAAACAACCACCTAAGCCACAAAAAAAAACGAACAGGAAATCGGTTAAACTGATTGGTTGATAGGGTGAGCTAATATAAGTGATTCCCTCTATATATATATATTATGACCCAAACAACCAAAGGCAAATTGTATAAATCTGCCCACTTACCCTTTTCACTTCCTATCACAAGGCCAAAATGAGGCGTCGACTTGAAGCAAAAAAACACAAGATCCCATTGTTTTTTTTCAATTCAACTTGAGGAGTAGCACACCTCACACACTGATAGATATCAAACAAAGAAAATATCAACAGGTCTTATATAAATGTCTTGGGTGGTACCAAAAAAAAGACAAAAGAACTGGGATAAGAACCAGGCCCAGAATTCCAGAAAATACCAAGGAAGGACGTCACAAGATTTGATGGACGCCTCAACATCTCCTGGACCTCAACTCACTAAAAAATATCGATCAAACACTCACTTTTTTCAACGGCGAAGATCTCGAAGATCTCGAAGATCTCGAAGTGGGATGGCATGGCAGTTGGCATGTGTGACGATGGAAGATGTACCCTCCAGTAAACTAAACATGGCAATGGAAAATCACCATTTTCAATAGGGAATACATCTTCAACAGGTCCATTTTCCATTGCCATGTTAGTTTACCAGAGGGTAAGATGAACGTGGGATGAAAAATCCACCAAGATTTTTCGCTGATGGTTGATTTACTTCACTAAGATGAACGACGATGGTTTCGTGGTTTCATCAATCAGTCGTTGGTCAACTGACGCGAAATTTCGAACTTTACTGATTCCAGGCAAAGCCCCAACCTATCATATCCTTTCAATTTTTAAATCTCCAAACCAAAAGTCCTCGCAAGAAAGTTGTTATCAAAACGGGGAAAATCAAAATCCCCCAATGTTTATCCAAATCTCTGAAAATTCCATGCCATCATGCCAACTGCAAAAGATCTTTGAATTCGAAAAAAATCCGCGAAATTTTCCCGGATTTGTCACGACCAGCGCTATTACAGCTTCTCACAGCGAACGCACAGCGAGGGCTGGGTCTGAATTCCGGAAGGCGGCAACATCCATCCACTGGATGCACCACATGCCGCATGGTGGAAAGCGATGGTGCCAGGGATCTCTTGCCCCAAGTCGTTGTGGTTAGTTGAGGTGTCATGTCTTGAGATGTATATACCCCCCAAACCATCCCAAACCCACCAGATACCACTCATCAGGACCGTATGATTCATTTGTTTTTTTGTTCATGCAAAATATCCCGATTCATCTTAGCTTGCCTTTTTTGGGGAGAGTACAAATCCCAAGGGATTTTTTGTCATGCTTTGGAAATAAGAATCCTTCTATGAATCCTACTGAGCATCTTTGGGAGATCTTTCTCTGGTCACAGCTCCAATGAAGATCCGAAAAACCAATGACATGTACACCGGGAGAGGATCTTAATCTCCAAAGATTTCAGATGCCATTCACTGCCATTGAGAAATGTGTGTCAAAAAAACAGCAGGAAAAAAGTCCAACAGCTCCTAAAGATGAATAAGTTTGCTTCATAAGTGACTTTTTTCAGAAACCTTTTTAGTCATTAATTCACAGTCCATTCTTGGACACGTGGCCGTGAAGGACAACCTGATACTGTTTCATTGGCTTCAAAAAAAACTACCAGCGAAACAAAAAAGACCTGTACAAAAAAATCTGACATCAAAAAAAAAGGCAACATCTGCCATTTATCCTGCTTTATCTTGCTCCCTTAAAGGAGCAACAAAGAACAGAAACCAAAAAAAGAGGAGTTCAATGGTCACCTGGTGTTGCTGACAAGGTGATTCATGTTTGTTATGAAGCTGGTTCAACTTGATTCCTGCTTGGAAGATTCTGGATTCAACCTCAAAATACCTGTGATTACTAATAGAACCAACAGGAAAAATCTCTTGAAATCACCAGCAACACCCATGGTCAAGTTCTATCTGAAGAAGCCTGGTCTCATCGGCTTAATAGCCACTACCATCAGATGTCGACAGATTTGCGATTGAAGTGACCGAATCACCGCTTAAGATAGCTTTTCTTCTCCGGTACAATGGAGATTTATCAGGCTCCAATGATCCACTCGATCTATCCGATCCACGGCCAGTCAGGCAACCATCCAGTGATGGCAGGACCAAGGACTGCATGCCGCTGCTGGTGGAGGCGGCATCCACATCATCCTCGGGTCGGGTGCCTGAAGTTTCACTGGAACAGCGGCGCCGGAAGAAGGAAGGTCGGCGAACTGCTTGAGGTAAGCTGGTTTGGGGAGCCACCACAAGGCAATGCTCACAATGCTCTGGAGATGAAGGTAGTAACTGTCCTGTCCATGCATTAAAAACTTCTAACTCCTCCTCATACAAAGTTGGCCTAGGAGACATCTGGGGACAAGTGGCAGTTGAGAAATCCGTGTCGGTGCCCACAAAAAGCTCTAAAGATCCTATTGAATGGCGGCTGGAACGACGCTGTTCTTCGCGGCAGAGGGGTGTCTGTGGTAAACTAGCGAGGGCCTCATGCCAACGTCGACCCTCCTCAGAATGCAAAAGAAGTGGAAGCCCAAAATCTCTGAGGACCTCGCCCTCGTTTTTCTTAGATAACCCGAGGCTTTTCCTTCGACCACTCACATCCACACCTGCTAATTGTAACAGCCAGCCTTCACCAAGTGGAATGCCATCTCCTGCTGTTTGTCCATTACCTAAATCACTAACATCCATCATCGCCTGTTCTTCTTGTGTAAACCCCTGTAGTCCAGACCATTCACGTTTTGCCCACATGGCCATACGTGCTTCCTCTCTTCGGATGTATGCGCACGCGCGGCTCCGTTTGTTATTGGAAGCGCCGGCATGCTCACGTGGTGGCATGGCACTGGGGGACGATGGATGGTAGGCTTTCAAGCGTCGCACGGCCGCCTCTGCTGCGCGATCCAATTGCTCAATGGGAGACTGGAGCAATACATCTGTCCAAGACATGTCCTGAAAGGGTTTGGTGGTAACTTACCACGTCGGAAACACTGTTTGAAACGGGTGACACAAGTGAAACAAGTGGAAAGTGTCCCCAACAAACAACCAGGCCCTATTCAATAGCAACATGCAACTCCTTCCGAACCTGACTGCTTCCAGATACCCTTGATAATGCTAGCTAAAATGCCAAAAATCCCCCTAAACTCCCCCCAATGCATTTTTTTGGAAACATTTTTTCACAACCTTTCTCCTTCACGAACTGGAAATCTCCCAAGAACTTTTTGGGAACCCTTTTAATGAAACCCTTTGCACATCCTTAACCTTCAGCATTTTTTAAGGGAACCCTTCAAATAACACCTTGACTTTCAGAACCCCCCCAAAGACGACCCACAATTTGACGCATTTGGTTGAAGGGAGAAAATACCGAGTACCAAGCAAAATAAAACGAGTTGATACATGCCTTGCGGCGTCTTCAAGTGACGAAGACCTTCCGATTTCAGTGGGGACTCCTTGGATTATATGCTACCTACCACTTTTCTTGAACGCCTTTTTGGACCCAAAAGGTAACGATCGTCTTCAACCTCTTAGGTGCTATCTAATTTTTGCCTCCGGGTCGAAAACCGTACCCACGAAATACCTTTTTTTGGGCTTCATCATGTTCATCGTTGTGTTTCGACCCGGGGGTCATGTCCATCCTCACTGCCTCGGTACATACCTCACACATGCTCGCACCTTGAAAGCGTTCGTCTTCAAAGTGCTACGCAATGCACTGAATGTCGCTACATACTTCACACATGCTCGCACCTTGAAAGCATTCGTGTTCAAATCACTGATCTGGTTATGAGGGTCAGATCAGTGGGGGGGCAGATCAAGGAGCTTTTTTAGACCAGCCCAGTTTGTCTCATTAGGTTCTTTTTGAGCAAAAACAAGCCATCATTGTTCCCGTATTAGGTCTCGTGTTTTCTCGGTGAGACTTACGTTGCTTTCCATTTTGAATGCCCACATATGCCCACTCAAAAATAATAATTCAAAAAACATGAAGAATTACAAGCAGTGAATCAATTTAACTTTTCCAATCATTGTCAAGTTACAATTGTCACATTGCCAATTGTCAATTGCCAATTGTCACATTGTCATTTTTTGTCACTGCCTATGTGGAACACATCTTCATCGGTCTTGGCACAGAGGTGACCCTGGCATGTTTTTTGTTCACGGGAAAACTTGCGGACACTGGCCGTGTGGTGGATGTAAGGTGGGCCCTTGTTACAGGATATTATAGTTAGTATTAAGTATATATAGTTCTTTGGGTCATTAGTAAGTAGAGGTAGTCATGTGAAGTCTTGTAGAAGGCACCCAAAAGAACCTCTACGCTCCAGGCCAGAGGTCTCCTTCATGGTCCACTTGAAATGTGATGGAAATTTAGGGTACTGTAGGTTGTTTTTCAAATTGCTAGCATGAGCAGGGAAAAGGTGAGATTCAGTAATCTGCCATCTGCGACCCTGGATGATACTTAAGTGCGGTTTCTGGAGGCCATTCATAATTTTGGAGGCTGAAAATGTTCTAGATGTTTGCCCTTTTAATTTATGTTCAAGTTTTCGCCTATATACCTGCTTCGATTTGGCCCAAGTCAATTGTCATTTTTCATTGATTTGTCAATCAAGTGCTCCCAGATTGAAGCCATGCTTGGTGGGTCCGCTTGGGATACCATGTCCATGGAATTGAATACAGATGACCCATGGGAAGCGGAGACCAACATGTACTTTGACATGTACACGCGGATGTTGGCTGATGAAAGACCTGAGCGTCGCATGGCCATGTTTCTGGGCAACAATTAATTCTGGAATCAGTTGGGCCACGCTCCGGAGCGCGCGTCAGCTCCGGAGCACGCGTCAAGATTGACAGATAAGAAAAACTATATTATATACCTAGCTACAAACCTTTTGCCAATTTCTGATTGATTGATGAGTTTGCTTAAGTCTGACATGACCCACTCTCAGGATTGAGCGACACGTCTTGGAGATCAGCAGGGATATGGCATGGCCAGCACGCAGGAGGATGCTTGACTGAATTCTCGATAGGTTTTGGCCCAGTGATGCAGGTTCATTGAATTGACTCATAATTGAAATTCAGTTGGGCCACGCTCCGGAGCGCGCGTCAAGATTGACAGATATCGCCTCCGGAAACACTTGCAGTTGTTTTTAAGGTGTGGCAATGGTTGGGAGATAGTGAATCCTCGATTGGCAACTGGCCCGATGTGGAGGCATCTTGGCGAAGCCAGTTTTCTTGATCCAGGCAAGTCTGAATCTCCAGTTTCATATCATTCACAAATTTCTCCAAATGAAGTGTGATGCCGTTGCCTTCCAATTGTGCTATAGCCCTTTTGACTCAATAAATTAAATGGCTGAGTCATTTGCTCTGAAGCTTAGGTACTTGCTGGAGATCATGGACATGCATGTTACCAGGATTCCCACAGAGTACTGGCTAAGTGAGGAGGACAGCAGATAAAGTGTTTGAGCATGAAAGCAACGCATTGAATTGAATGTGATCTTGGTGATCCCATTATCTTATTCTTAAATGGCTTGACTGCTGGATTGATCCAGGACATTGACAAGTACAACAACTTTTCGTTGACAGTTCCTCTGAGTGGTGAATACTGGATTGTGAAGCCCATGCGAAAGTTTGTCGAGATAGATGGATGCTTGCCCTTTCTTATTATCATGACTTCACCAATTAATTTAATTTAATCAGTCATTGCTTTTGCAAATGCCAGTGACTTGAACTGCCAGCCGTGATTGATGTTTGGTCAACAAGAGAGTAGGTAAGTTTGAGAGTGTGGAATTTGAAAACCTCTAGACCATCCTGCTCGCTTGACTAAGAACGTGATGCGGTTGTGGTGAATCTCGACTATGGCATGTACTGTGAGCCCTTCGGCTCAGTGACTGTCGTCGCTGAAGTCAGGGAGGTGTGATTTCACCAGAATCCTTGATTCTATGATTCTATTTTGAAAAGCCGGGAGTGGTAACTTGGATTTGAGCGAGCTAGATTGTGAAAAAAAGGCTGGCTGTTTCTGAAAATCAATTATTCTTTTCCGCTGCTGTGCCTTGTCATGATTTAATTGGACTGACAGATTGTAAAAGTATGGTGGAAATCGTTTTAATTCACACATACTGAACACCTTAAAGTTCTGTTCAAGTGTGAGCTAGCAATCCAAAATCTGATGAGCCACTGTTGAATCAAATCTGTTGCTGATCGACATGAAAGCCTTTGGCAGCCAGGTCTTCCTGCAAAACATGCTGTCCGGGCTCAGGTTGTCTGGGCTCTCAGGGACGTTGTTTCTGGTTTGACTCTACTAAAGTTTGGCTATGGTTGACCCGTCAGTTGTCAATTGTCAATTGTCATTTAAACAAGTGTCCATTAATAATAAGGTGAAATATTAGTTACATGATGTGAAAACGTCATTCAGTCATTCAATTCAATGACCTTCACTTGATTGACTTGATTCATGCTTGAACTCTTTTATTAAAGGGGCTCAAGTCAAAACATGTTGTGATTTTAGATGTTAACCGCCTTGGCGTTCGCCTCTGTCTGCTCAAAAGGTTTGAAAGCCCGAAAGGTTTGAAGTGTGCATCAATTGCTTCAAAAAATTAATTTAAAAACATCAATTGTTTCAAAAACATCAATTGCTTCAACACTCTTGTATACGAACACCACTTGCTTCAACTCTGGATTGCAAACATGGAGAACCGAAACAAGATGGAGCCAAAAGGCTTGATCACTGCTGCCTCCCTCTTCAGTTGGAAGCACGGAGGGCGACAAGAGTTTCTTCTGCTGGACTTTTCCGGCAAGGCACCTTTTGTTTTGTTCGATGTCGATTTGCTTCAAAATGTAATAGGCTTGCTGCTTGCTTTAATCTGTACTGTTACCAGGTCGACTTCTTTTGCAGTGGCGTTTGGTCGGGCCTTCACGGCCATTGGGAGTGGCAGGAGGCCTGGTGATGCATGATGCGCATGCTTGATGCTCCTTTTTAATTCTCATTTTTTCATTTTTTCATTTTCCCTGTTTTCCGTGAGGATGAGCTCAATGTGGTTTTGCACCACAAAGGAAGCACTTCGACCTGGTACCACAACATCCACTTCGCGCAACAAGGCAGGGCTGAGCTGATCCAGTGTATCTTGCATGTATGTGTTTATTCATGTCATCTGACTTGTGCAGAAGACGGCTCCATGAAGAACATCTGTGGGCAGCAAGTGATCAAGTTCATCTGCCATCAACCAATGGAGGCGGTGGCATTGTAGCATGAAAAACTCAGACATATGCTTTTGTAAAACAAAACTGAGAAACACTGAGACATGCAGATGCCATTGTATTGCAGGTACGCCAAAGAAGCTACTTGGAACTACTGTCCTTGGAGGACAAGGTGATGAAAGATGAATGGTTGTCAATGTATGGTGGGGCGGCCCATTGTGTTTAGTACTTGCACATGTCATGTTGTCGCAGTATACTGTATACCGTCCGTATACCTATCCTTTCTGCGAGGTCACCATCCTCCTCCTCCTCCGTGCGATGATGGCGAACGCGAAGGTGATGGTGGCTGCAAAGATGATTATGGCGATGATGGCGACCATGGTGGCCGCAGAGATGATGGCCAAGATGACGGGGGCCACCAAGATGATGGTGACCATGAAGATGATGGCAGCATCAGCAATTCCTGGGAAGAGATCTAGGATTCTGAGTTGCCACTCATATGGAATGGTGGAAGCACGGGCTCTTCTACGTTTTGTTGGCTTTGCTGCCGATGTGGATCTGGATCTGCATCATTGCAGTTTTTTCCCAGAACCTACCTTTTAGCCTGCTTGTCATGCAATAGCATGGCCCGGAATGGTGTACCCACAAAATGGTGGGGCGCTTGAGATTACTGCCCAGATAGTGGCAGGTCACCCATGGCAAGAAAATGACACGCTCTTGCTTGAGGTTCTAGTTCTAGCTGGTCCATGGATAAGATTTGAAGTTCTAGATCGGTTGCTCTTTGTCAATTCAGAATGTTTTTTGGGGAAGGGGACAACTATGACTGTAAGTCTCATTGAAAGTTTTCATTGAAACAAAATGTTGTGCAAGCTGCCTTGTTATTTATGTTGTCTATCACCATCTGACCTTGTCCCAACCCGAGGGTGGATGACCACAGCATCAAGAGAGTTCGAGAAACGAGGCCTGCTATCTGGGCCATGGCAACAGGGAAACACATGAGAAGGTATTTAAAAAACAAATTCCAGACCAAACGAAAATGATTTGCTTGATTATCTAGTAACTAGTGACATCTGGTTTACCCAGTTTGGTTCAACAGGTGTAACTCACAAAACAAAATCATCGCATCTCCAAAAATGCACTATGGTCTCAATTGTGTAGGTGGGTGCTACATCAATCATCTAAAAAATTCACAAGTACTCAACTCACTTCTAACACAATCCTGGAAATAGACCGTTTGGGGGACACATGACCGAACTCCAAATTGTGACCAGCTCTCTCTTTCACAACTAATACTGGCCCTGCAGCAATGCCTCAAAGGCTCAAGATGGCTTTTGTCTCAATTCACAAAATTACAGGTTTCATCTCAAACAGAAACACATTTCAAACAATAGTTCAGTAGACAGCAATTTTTATGTTTCAAGTCACAATTGTTTTTGGGTTTTTTGCCACCGGATGTCTGTTGCCTTGGAACTTCTGGAGCCCCTTGTTCCGGAGGAGCTGAGGGGGAAGCTTTGGCTGCTTCCAAGGTTACTTGGGCAGCAGGAAGTTGCAATTTGCCATGCTTACATAAGACAAAGACCATCTTTGTAATTGTGTGTGGAGTTTTGACTGGTCCACACTTTTGCTGTGGCAATACCCAAGGAAATCGCTCCAGGCAAGGCTGTAAGGGCTTTGTGAAACAGTTGTATTTGTTTTGGTAAGTTAGGCTGGACATCAATGGTCACATTGTTTGTCTGTGTAATGAAGTAGTCAATGAAATATATCATGTTTCATTTGAGCTGCAGTTTTCAGTCAAACATCAAATGATCTGATGGTCCAGGTCCTCTACCTGGCGCATAGGCTGGACCCGTCTGGCAGCATTGGATTGTTGCAGCTTGGCGTTTTTTGGTGCCGGTGAGCAAGTGCCATGCTTTGTTGCAATTTGCTTGGCTGACTGTTGGAATTTGATTGAGTTCAATTTTCATTGCAAAATGAAAGTTCAGAATCAAATCGATGGAGTTCTCTGCCAACTTGACTAAGGCAGCACTTCGATCCCAGCAGGGTGGACAACATTGACGGCTACTTCCTGAGCAGCTGCAAGGCGATAATCATCTGGTGCCTTGTATGCGCTTTGGATTCTATGTGCTTTGGTAAGGTGTCCTGGTTGGAGAAATCATGAATGACAAAAACTTGGCAAGTTGGTTTTGACATCATGTGTGTTTTGAAAAAAAAATCCAATAAATACTAAACATTTGTCTTTCAATCTGCAACTTAAGCTGTGTCAGAACTGGTAGGTCAGGGTGGGGTGAAATTCAAACACACTAACAAATTAAAACTACCTAGACTTTGATCAAGAACCAGCTACAGTGCTACTTAGTCCTTGGACCAGTGCTACTACTGTGCTTTGAAAATGACAAGTGCGACTTTGAGACTGACTGTTTCCGCAACTCAGGGCAAATGAGCAGCACGGAGTCCACCACAACTACAACCATGCCGGCCGGAAATTTCAATAGAAGGGAACAGAATTGTGTTTGGGCTTCTTGGATGAAATTGCCAGTGTGGAGCTTTGTAAGTTTGTGCAATCATCTTCATATGTTCCATGATCCATGAATAATATTAACCAGTGTTTTTGTAAATCTATGCGTTGGTTTCATGCATTTTGTCATTTGGACTTTCTAACCTCGCTGACTGTCAAAACAAACCTTGCTTCACTCAGGTTCAGGACTGGAATGGAACAAAGCACAAGTGGCCTTCACGTGTGGCCATTGTGGTTTATGGAGTGAAGGAAATGGTGCGGGAGTCTAAGGGCAAGGGAAAGATGAAGAACCACCAGCAGGTGGGTTTTGTCATTTTGTCATTTGAAGTGAACGCTTTGGAACAAGGTTTCACAGTTGATGTAACAACACATAACATAACATTATATACTGTATGTTATGTTGATATAATATATAGAATTTATATAATATATAATATATAATATATTATATAATAGATGATACAATAAATGCTTCTGCTGCCAGGGGCGTGCTCCAAACACTGTGGGGCAAAGAGTGATGTTGAAGAATGGGATGGTGGTATGGGAGCACCGATTGAATCACACCATGGTGCCACAGAAGCTTGGGTTTTGCCAGAGGTTTTGGGATGTTTTGAGTTTAGGCAGGTTTTGAGTTTAGGCAGGTTTTGAGATGTTTTTTGAAAAATCTCAGGAAAGGAAACCAGGAAGGAGAAACAAATTGCGGAGGAGGATTCGACAAGACCTTGGATGGGTTGACGTCGGAGACCCAACATTCGGCATCTTGCCTTCATTTATTGTTTTTGCCATGGTGCTTTCAATGTTTCATCAATCACTTGAATCAATGAACTTCCTTGTTGGAAAGTGGAAAACATGCTGCCTTCTTTATTGCCCCGATTCGACAAGGTATTCCGCCACCCAAAAGCCCCAGAAGTTTTCCTGGACATCATCAGGACGTCATCTCCACTGGTCCGGCATCTTGGCTGATTGTGGTGGGCTTTTCAATTGAACCCCAAAGTTGCATGGTCACCAACCCTTGCTTTCAAACACTATTATTATCTAAGGCTGTCCTGCTGGGCAGGAAGGCATCGCTCAGTGGCCTTCGGCGTGCTTTTGTTCGTTCTCTTGACAGACCCTTGGACCAAAGTGTGGTTTGGCCTGCCATGTTAGTACGGATTCGTGCATGCCTCTTCCTGTTTTTTTTCGTGCATGCCTCTTCCTGTTTACGGCATTTGAGGCAGCTGGAGCAGAGGTGATCGTCTACTTTGAAACGTTGTCAATAAACCGGAGTGCCGATGAACAAGCAGTGAATGATTTCCTACAAGGAAGGCTAGTGTTGCTTGGTGGCACTGGGTTTTGTGCGTTCAAATTGATTGATTAACAGTTTTAAGTTTAAGTGAATAATAAAAAGTGTATGGCCGAATGGCTACACTTCACCACGCAGGATGATGGTGGAGTTCTTGGTCCACCTTGGGCAGTTTGGACTTGACCATTGTACCTGGTCCGCCATTTTGCAGCAAGCAGCTTTGGTTTGGCAACATTGTCATCCTTTGACCGTTCCTGTGTGACTTGGCCCTGACAAAGATTGAGTCAATTGTTATTTGTCAATTTGTGAATGGTTTTGACATTGTCACTTCCTTGATTTGCCCTTTGATCACTGGCAATCTTGAAAAACTGTGTCCCAAAATATGTGTCTTGAAAACTCTGAGCCCTGCCAAGGACCTTGAAGGAAATCCTGCAGCCTCTGAATGATCAGGAGGATGCGAAGAAAAATGGCAAGAAGAAAGATTTGCAGCAGAAGAACCAGACAACATGCTCCTGGCGCCCTGCAAAAAAGGCGGGAAACAAGATGTTTCTGCATTTTATTCAAGTAGTGAAAATGAAAGCAAATATTATTCTCTTGGTATGTGTAAGAAAAGGGCGTGGTAGAGTTAGGCATGGACTGACTGTAAGAGTTCGTGCATTTCAAGTTTAGATGAATTGGTTTCAGTGCCCCCTCAAAGCTCACATGATGTCACTTGCCATTGATTGTTGCTGTCAGGCCAGATCAGCACCTCCTGCCACACAGAAAGCCAACGTCATCACCAGCTCCAAGGTTGACGAGGTGGAAGACATTTCAGAAATAGAAGAAGAAGAGTGTGACAAAGCAACAGAAGAATGTGGTGAAGAAGATGATGAAGTGGAGGATGAAGAAAATTGGCAAAAGGTGGTGGAACGTGAGAGGAAGGAGCAGCTGATGAAGCTGTGTGCTGAGCCCAGAGTGCTGGATGCGGCATTCAAGGCAGCGCTGTCAGCGGCTGCTGAGTGCTTGGCTCCGAAGCAGCAGCCGGCTGTGAAGGCAAAGCCCAAAATGAAAAGTGTGGAGACAGCTGAGAAGAAAGTCAAGGATGATACAAAGAGAAAAAAAAAGGAGGAGAAGCCGGTTGAAAAGAAGGTGGATCGAAAGAAGGTGGATCGAAAGCAAAAGAAGCAAGAGGTTGTCCAGAAGCAGGGCGAAAATGTGGTGAAGTTGACGCCGCATCCACCCACCTCACCACCACCAAGAGACCCTGTGATGTTTCTTGGACTGTACTTCTTTCAATTCAAAAAAGGGGTACAATGTGATAATTATGAGACAATTGTGACTATTGCAAATGAAAATTGATAATTTCCAAGGCCTCACAATTAGTTTGACCACTTGACAATTGACAATTGACACTTGACACATTTTTGTCAGGATGGAGCTGATGATGGACTACAATATTGTGCCCCATGTCCAAGCTGGGTTCTTTGAGCTTGGATCGCAGCCGAATGGACTGAATCGCCAAATCAAGCTGTTGAAACTTGGGTGCATTGAGGCAAATGTGTTTGTAACTTGTGTCAGAATTGTGATGAGAGCTTGACTTTGCAACCAAGGACACATTTGGCCCACCGTTGGGGCCAAAAGATGGAATCAAATGCGTGGATGATGAATTGCATTCGCTACTGGGCTGCAAGTGTGACAACTGGTGAATTTGTTGCCACTGCTATGACTGGTGCAAAGTCATGTCAAGCTGAAAAAGAAATTCATTGATGTTGGTCACTTGCTGGCGCAGAACATGACTAATGACATCCGAGGCAATGAAATGGAGGATGCCGCAATGATGACACGCGGAAGGCCAAGTTCATCGGCGTCAGCAGGCCCAAGCAGAACCGGTAGTCAGGCCAAATGTGTCTGGCTGGACAGTCTTTTTGCAGGTGAAACTGCCATGGCTTGGTTGAAAGAAACAACAATGACCTGGACTGAAAACATGAATCAAAGGCAATGACACTGACTGAGACAGAAAAAACTGGAAAAGCTTCCAATCCTGTTGTTACTCCAATCCAAAGACCATGACCTACCTTGAATGCAGTTGATTGCCAAAGCCATGGCACACACATCACAGCACTGGCATGCGCAATAAACAGATTGCCAAACAGAGCCGATTGTTGGAAACAAAAAGGCAGAGAGCAAGGGGGTGGGGATGAACTGCACTTTAAAGGACTGTGATGTTAACAGAGTGCATGTGGAGTCAGTGGGAATGAACTGCACTTTGAGGGACTTTGATGTTAACAGAGTTTTAACAGTCTTTCAGCTCTGAGACATGCGTTGCAGGCCAAAGCTGTGGAGAGAGTGTTGGGGCCCTCATTCTGAAAATGAGGTCACTCAAGATGCAGGACATGTGTAGGTTGTGTCAGACTGAACATGCTAAGATGTATGGTCATGGTGCTTTGTCAATATGTGAGTGACAGTCAATATGTCATAAGCAAAACATTTGAGATGATGTATCGCACACTAAGCTTGATCCTGGGGAATTCCACTATGTACATGCAAGGAAGTTTGTTTAAATCGAAACCATTGAACATTCAATTCAATTAAAAACAGCAGTTGTTGCCAAGATAGGAATCAAGCAAGGAAAATCTTGAACGCTGCAAATAAATCAAGTTTGCTGCAGGTGCCAAGTGGTGGCCTCCAGCTGGTTGTGAAGGCAGGGGGACAGTGAAGATAGCAATCAATTGAAAAAGCATTGGATAGAAATCAATTGAAAAAGCATTGGATAGCAATCAATTGAAAAAGCATTGGATAGAAATCAATTGAAAAAGCATTGGATAACAATCAATTGAAAAAGCATTGGAGGCCAAAAAAAACTGCTCAATTTTGCTCAAATTTTGCTCAATTTTGCTCAAAAACTGCTCAATTTTGCTCAAAAACTGCTCAAAATTGCTCAAAAACTGCTCAAAATTGCTCAAAAACTGTTCAAAATTGCTCACAATACATATTCTTTATTTGAAGGTTCCAGAAAATTTTGCTCAATTTTGCTCAATTTTGCTCATTTCTGGTGAATTATCAATTTGTCCTTGCATGTCTCAGCACTTGAAGGTTATCATCAATGCTTCTAGTCAACGCAAATTGTTAATTGGCTCAAGTCAATTTGTCAAGTGTAGAGGCCGCTGCGAACCAATTTCCATTTGCGCTTTTGGGCTAATCATCATGGTGATGAACAGGGCGCAGAAGCGACAGCGAATGATGAGCCAGTTCTTGGTGGGCAATGGTATGCAGCCACAAATGCAGCCAATGATGCAGCCTCAGATGCAGCCCATGGCCCCCCCGATGATGCAGCCAACAATGATGATGCATCCCCAACAACAAATGATGATGCAACAGCCAATGGTGATGCAGCCGCAAGCTGCAATGCAGCCACAACAAATGGGGATGGGGATGAATCACCCAGGAGTTCAATCAACGATGGATGATGATGACGATTTTGAGCAGGAGCTGTTGGATGAGCTAGAATCGCAAACGGTGCCTGTTGCAGCAGCAGCAACAGCAGCAGCAACAGCAGCACCAACAGCTGCTCCCCCAGCACCAGCTCCTACACCTGGCCATTTGATGGGCATGAATCCTTACAACACTGGAGATGATGCAGCAATCTCCAGATCATCCTCCCTCTTGAGGGGACTCCCAAGGAGGAGATTGACATGCGCCCTGGAAAAGCTGAATCATGAGATGGATGCAGGGTTTGTGTCAGAGATGAGCCAGAAAGGATTGCTCATCCTTCTTTGGCTCTTTACACGTTTGAGGCCATCAACGAAGGTCACTCATTTACGTCCCTTGCTCAGCAATCAAAATGTTTTGGTTTTAATTTGTTGGGTTTTCAGCTTCGCATGACATTAGAAACATGAAATGTTGATAATGAAGTCATTCAATTGACAAACCATTCAATTGACAAACACTTGACAACAAACAATTGACAAATGACTCTGATGCACTGCTGCAGGTGTGGGCAATTATGAGGAATTGGATATTCGATTGCAGAAAGCTCATGAACGTGTTCTTTGCTCGCAAGGGCAAGAGGCCTTTGGTGAATGCTAGCAAGGCTTCCTCTAAGCCCATGCGATGAAGCTGTGGAAGTGATTGCTAAGGAGCATGGCTGGGATGAGACATTCATGACTACTTCCCGAGCCAGTTTGCCCATTGCAGTGACTCGCCTTCGTCCTCCTGTCAACAACAGGCAAGTGCCTGATATGTTTGCTGTCAGTCAGAGCAAGGCACCACCTTCAAGGCGACCAGCAGGTGTGGCCGCTCCAAATCATGGTGGTGAAGCCCCACCAATGGCTCCTCCACGTGTTGTGCCTGGACCAAGCACAGTTCCTCCACCTCCACCTAATGCAGCTGCAGTCAGACCTGAAGCAGCAGCAATGCCTGAAGCACAAGCTCCTGTACCTCTTCCAGCCCCTGTGGCTGCAGAGCAAGGGAATGGCCCCGGAAGTGGTGGCCGAAGACAGGCCTATTTGTGCGATTTGCCAGGACTTCATGAATGGCCCTGAAGGTGGTGAGGTTGAAGCTTTTCCATGTGGCCATGCATTTCATGCTGTTTGTATTGCACAATGGAAGCGTCATGCAAATTTGGTTGGACAATTGCGATGCCCTACTTGCCGTCGTCCTGTACCAGCTGACAATGATGAAGTGGACAATGATGAAGTGGACATGGGTCAACAAGATCTTCCTGCTGGTGATGGAACTGCCAATGGAGAAGCAGCAGCTGTCAACAATGCCATGGACAATGTGGAACCGGCACAGGAGGTTGTGGCCTGATCAGGATTTGTGTCAATTGTCAATTATCGTCAATGATGATGGCTGAATTTTGATTTGATTTCTCAGAAGATCAGCTGAAATGCTGATTAATTGCTTTCCCGTGTGTTTGATCCAGGGAGCATTTGTGGGATTTAGGCTTTGATTGACAAGGTGGCAGCTGGAGGGTGAAACTCATTGAAACTCATTGAACTGAATGAAACGACTTGGCATTGATGAAAAAACAGTTTTGCATTGTTGCTTCCTTGTTGAATCACATAAGCCAATTGGGGTTTACATGACCATTCATTTTGTCAGTCAGCAAATGAGAGTGCTGGGCAGTTGAGTGCAACTTGAAAACAGTTTTGCCAGTGGGAGGAGTTGCATTTGTTGATTGATCTTGGATGTTGTTTCTTGTGCATCAACATTTTCAATTTCAATGATCACTGTAGTGCATTGGACCCTACCTGGCAGGCTCACTTTGTAGCCAAATTGGAGGTGCAGTGGGGTAGGTTGGGTAACCAGATCAAATCAGTACATGAAGAAGTCCAGACTTTCCAATTGTCATCAGCCTTCTTTTGTCATCTGTGATTTGCCATTGTCCTCAAGTCAATTGTCAATTGAAACATTCATGTCACTTTGAACATTTGTCACATGTATGATTCACGAGTTTATTCAATCATGTGTTTGGGAGGGAGAGACTGAAAGATCCGTGCTGAAGACAAAATTAGCATGAGATGTAAAGTGACAAGAAGTTAAGACTTGAATTTTATTTCACCTTGACTTTACAAGATTGCCATGGATGATTCGGATGATGGGTCTTTTCAACATGTCCCTGTTGAAGCCGCTGCTGCAACCCTTTCACAATTGCATGGAAGACTTGGGCCTGTGGGGTATAGAACCCCAGATGGGAAATTCTTCTGGGATCTGTCCTACATCTTTGACGAACTGATTCAGTAGGGGAAGGAGACGATGACGCCATTCAGGATGATTGAACTTCTCCGGACTCTATGTGACAATGAGGATTGGCTTTCTAGACAAGACTTGCACTGCAAACAACGACGGATGAGGCACTGCAAACAATGTCAAACAAACTTGTTGCTGATGTTGTTTCGCTGTTGTTGCACTCTTGTTTCTGTTGATTGAAAAAAAGTTCAAGTAATTGTAGTGGATGTTTTGACTTCATGAACAATACATATTCAATTCACAGTGGTGCAATTGTCTGGCTATGCCGTGGATGGAATGCTTGCAGGCCAGACTTACTCAATGTGAACTGTGCTTCAACCAGGCTGGTACTTCTGTTCTTCGTTACCTTATTGGACAAGTCGAGAACTCCAGCCAAAGATGAATTTCTGCTTGGACGGATCAAGGATTTGGTTTGGCAAACCTGTTCCCAAGCTAATTCCTCTCCAGGGGGGCTCCAAGTGCATATTGGTGATTTGGGGGTCATGGTACTTCGACCATCTGGACAAGTAGTGGGATTCCAACATCTGGTTCGTTTGTACCATGCTTCAATATGCAAGTCTTGGAAACTTCAGTGGGATTCAATGGTTGAAAGCCAATGCCTACATAGTGCTTGGAGTGATAATGACACTGGAGTTGGTTTCGTGGACGTCATTGTTTTTATCTTCACAGTCGCAAAAGAGAGAAGGCGTCAATGCAAGGATAGTTGGGCTTCCAAATCGCAACAGTTGCTTCCGTTGTTCGCTGTGTCTTTGGTCATCTTCCTTGAGTCAGCGCTGCTGGATTCCATTGTTGACTACATGACCAGCAATGATTGTTACAGTTGCCCTCTTCCTTCCAGACGATTGTCCAGGTGTGATGAATCAACTAGAGAATTTTTGTCAGTCATAAATAGGTTTTGGGACATGTCGCCCTCATTCATATGTTTGGTTCTTGTTGTTTTCTGCTTTCTTATTTGCTATGCTGAATCCTGTCAAAAGCCCCAGGCAGTTCGAAGAAGAGTGTCCTGAGCCTGAGAGCCAACCATCCTCTACAAGGAGTCGCAAACGAAAGTTGAATCTACATGAGGCTTGGAACTTTATCGAGGATGCTCGGGTTGCGAAAGTTTCAATGGACAAACTGGCTGTTATCCGTCGTCGAGATGAACATGGAGGTGTGCGAGCAAAGACAGTGCCATACTGGTCTATCAAATTATTGAGCATGTATCGAAAGCAGTCGCAGCTATGTTTTTTCAACATCAACAAGTTGTGCGTGGCCACGGATGCTTCGAGGCATGACAGTAAGGACTTCCTTGTAAGCACATTTTACAGTTGTGGTCAAGGGAGTGAAGTCTCTGCTCATGCTACTGCTCAATATGTCAACACATCCAAAGTCATTCACCCAGGGCAATTCGAGCTAACAGCTGGATCGGAGCGTCTGGCTGCCAGACGTGAGGTAGATCGCCTATCATCATTGAAGTTTTTGCAATCGGTCTCAGCTCAGGTTGAACAAATATCTGGAAAATCCTTGAATCTGACAAGTTTTGAACCATGTAATGATCTGGCGATGCAACTTCGCCCGCTTTCTGGTGGGGATGAACGCTACTTCAATGGTGACTGCTTTGTTGTTAAGAAGAATGATGAGGAGGATGCTATTGCAATCACTCTGACAGATGAAATGCTGGCAGAAATCCCTGTGATGAAGGTGATCATGGACCAGGGAAAGATAGGCACTGCAGCTGCAGCTTTCTGCAGGACTCTTGGTTTACTGGTCAGGTTTGACTATGACAAGATACATCGTCTCCTACGTGACCTCAAGAACATGTCGTGACAATTCCAACAAGTAGTTCTCATGACAACGTACATGTGGGGGATCAATTACAAGCCGTTCCGCTCTGGAGCGCACTATGACGAGAAATGCTGTGCAATGGATGGATTCTTTGAAGCAAACACCTATTCTGAGCCTTGATTTGTTAATAGCTGTTTCACTGTTTCATGTTAGCCAAATGGATAAGAAGTTTTAAGTATATTTGATGGCAATTGACAATTGACAATTGAAAAAACATTATAGGTTTGGTGGTTTGGCCTGTCACAACTTGGCACTTGGATGAACTCAGGATTGTGAGCTGTTCGAAAAGTACAAGGCCAGGATTGCAATTGACTTCGATATGCCACATGCTTCTGATCAGCAAATCTGGGAAGCAATTCCAGACAAGATGAAGAGCTGGAGGACAAAGCAAGGCCTACCCAAGGGGTCACGATGGTTTTCATGGAACGAACAATGTTTCAATCAGATAGGTGAATTTTGGTGTGCGAGAATGATACTGGAATGGTATCTTTGCCCACAAGAGACGCCAGAAGAATCGCAAATTGCAGCACGCAAATTTAGTGCAGCCTTTCAAAAAGCTGGCGGTTTGAGCCTCATGTATAAGTGCCTGAGTGAACAATGTTATCTTGATGCCTGGACACTTTACCTGGTGCAAGAACCCTTGTGGCAGTGGTACAGTCATCAATTGCATTTCATAAAAAGTCCCACAGATGGTCTGCAAGAAGTCATGCGTTTGTCAAGCGAATGGCAATTTGAGGAGCATCTGCAGCTCCTTGCGAAGACGATCATGGGTCCAGACTGCTTGAAGAAATTTGGGTGGTTGGTGGACATGATTCTGGAATCGGAGAAGGAGAGGGATGAGTTTGCCAAGAATGCTTTTGATTATGCGCTGGAATGCTTAAGCAACAGGTGCAGGACCCTATCAAAATATGGTGCCCCTCCAATGTCATGGGCTAATGGTTTGTCACATGCCCCAAACATCCAACTTGAGTCACGCAAGTGCTTGAAGTCAGACTGGAACAGATTGTTGCATGTGGAGATGTCGGAGGCGCCAATGGCCAACTCCTTGGCTGAGGACCTTCAGTTGCTTTTTGGTGCTCCAGAGAGGCTGCTGTGTCAATGTCTGGAAGCTGCTGACTTTGATTTCAGGAGGGCGCCAAGATCTTTGGAATTATTGGCTCAGTTGGTGGGTGGGTTTGCAGACTCCAAAATCATTGAAGACCTCCATTCAGCTTTGCGCACAGCAACTGGTCCAAAGGGAAACGATCGCCTGAAGGGCTCTGCAATTCAATTTGTGATTGAAAACTCGGATGTCTTGGAGGCAAGGGCTATTCCTCACAGCTGCTCCGTGACTAAAGAAGCTTTTCTTTCGCAGTGGCACCTAACCAAGCCAGATTTCAAGACAACAGATTTCAAGGCAAGTCGCCATAAGCTGCCGGAGGATTATTCCAAAATTTTGGCATCCAAAACGTGGAGCACGATTTCTGAGGAGGACTTGACAAGATCTGCTGCAGGTTGGGCTTGGCTGAGGTATTTTTTGGATAGCCGGCTACTCGATCATGGTTTCCGCATCCAGGACAGTGCCAATACAATTGAAGCAACATTTTCATGCTTACTGATTGGTTTGTTCATCTAGAATTCATGTTTTTTGATTATACAAAGGTAAAAAAAAGGTTTTCCTTTGCAAGCCTTGTGTTTTTTCCTACCAGGATGGCCTCAACAATGAATATCTTCAAACTGGGCAAGTCTTGGCGTCTGTCGACGATGACTCTGCAAAGTTACTGGTGCTTTCGAACCACAAGTGGGGCACTTTGGTTTGGCCTCTGGCAATTGTGCCTGGCGGAAGGCTCATGAGTTTTACGCTGGTTGGTGATGCAGGTTGCCGCTGGGAATTTGTCTACTGCGTTGATTCATGGTGTGCAACCTCCACACAGGCCAAGTGGTCAGATGAGTTTGGTGTGTTTTTGCAGTCAATTGGTCCATCAGAAAGTCTTCTCAAAAATTCTTTGAGATTTTCCAACAGCCTCACGTTCCAACACTTGGTGAAAATGGCCACTGACCTGAAACTTCATGCGCCAAAGAGACTGTCCAGAAAAGAGCTACTGGAGGAATTGGCCAAAGTGTTGAGTCCTGATGATCCTCGTTTCGTACAGTTGGTTCTTGAGCAGGACACCAAGTCGAAGAAGGGTGCAGTTTCATCTGGAAATTTGGTCACTTGCTTGTTTGAGCAGTTGGATGGGAATGAGAAGAAGGACTTTGAAGACATGAAAGAAGCAGTTGAAAAGTCCGACAAAGCTTTGGTCCAGAAGAAATGGAAAAACCTTTTGGATGAGAAGAATGCAGAAGAGAAGGTGACTTGGGTGAAGTGTTTTTTGAATTCTACTTTTTTGAAAAATGAAAAAACGTTTTGACAAATGACAATTGACAAATTGTTTATTCACTTGGTCTGTGTCATGAACACGAATCAATGTCAGTTGAAAAATTGTTCTGGTGATCTTTTTCTTCAGCGAGGCCAAAAAGCAGAAGAGACTGGCGAAAGCAAAGGCGAAACAAAAGGCTTCGACGAAAGGAAAAGGCAAAGGCCGAGCAAAAGGCGGCAGCAAAGGCCGTGGTGTGAAACGCCGCCTTGACTTCGGTGATGCAGTTGAGTCTGAGTGTGAAGAGAAGCCTGGCTCTGCTGGCCATTCGACTCATGTTGCCGAAGCTGAAGATTCAACTGTTCCAGCTGATGCTCCACAACATGTTGCCGAAGGTGAAGTTTCAACTGTTCCAGCTGATGCTGATGCTCCAGTTCTTGTTGAAGAACAAGTTGCAGTGGCTGAAGAACAAGTTGCAGTGGCTGAAGAACAAGTTGCAAAGGTTGATGAGCCAACGCTGCCTATGGAATCAGAACATAAAGATGAGTTGATTCAGGAGAAAAGTGAAATTGAAATAGAAGAATCTGGTGCTGCAGCAAGCGGCAGCGGTGTGGGTGCTGAAGTTGTTCCTCCTGTTGATCCTTTGGAAAGTGGTGAGGGTCCAGATGACAGTGGAGCTGCAGTCCGTGTGGTTGGCCCTCGAGTCTTCACAACCCCAGACATCCTTGAACGGATTGAACCTTGTGGAATCTTCAAGGTGCGCCTCGACCATAATGCCCATCGATTCCAATTGGAGACAAAGGTGAAAGAAAATGATCCGAGGTGGGTCGGACAAAAAGCTCAAAAGACTTTATCAAAGAGTTTTCAGCTCAAAAAAACTTCGGAGAAGAACTCTCGAGACTGGGAGTCTGCCCTTGTTGAGATCCACAGACACATGTGGGAAAAATTCAATTTGACCAAAGATCGCTGGGGATTAAAAGAAAACATGGAAGAACAATGTCCCGGAGAAGTTCCTGCTGATGTGATCACGGACTTGAAGCCGATCATAGCCAGAATGCCGCCAGCCACTCAATATGCCAAGAAATGAAAGAGGATAAAAAGTTTGCATTGCTACTGCTGTCATAAGATTTCATTACTTCATTTGTTTTGATCAATTGCTAAATAAAAGGTGTATAATTTCTATAGTTTCTGGCTCTTCCTTTTCTTGTGTTGCTGCCCGAGCAGGCTCATCGCTGCCGAATGATATTTTACTTTGGTGCCGGTGGGAGTCACCACTGCTGGGATCTAAGCGCATCACTACAGAGGACGAGTCTGATTGCACCTTGTTGCTGCGTTTGTGTCAGTCAGTGTGCGACCTGTGACATCTTTAACTGTGATTTTCTGGATCAATTTCACTTACAGATTAATGATGATAATGATAATGATTAATGATATTTAAATTTATATTTATATTATATTATTTATATTTGTGATGTGATAAGTAAGCGGCGTTTTTTACAATTGACAATTCAATCAAATGACAAAAAATGTTAATGGATTCAACAAAAGGAACAATCGAGGGGCAATCTGTAAAATGTTTCCTTACTACTCTCCTCCTGCCATGATGATGCTGCCGATTGTCGTTTGGGGTTCGTTCGTTGCCAATGACAAGAACCTGAGCGTCACCTCGAGAAAGCGGAAGAGAGAGGCAGGTGAAGTTTCATCGTCGGTCCAAGGTGGAGATCCAGAGCCTCAAATTCAATTGACATTTGAAAACCCTGTCCAGCTACCTTCTGCTTCTGATCGACCTGCTGCACTGGACCCTGACCCAGTCCCAACTGATGAAGACATTATGGTTGAAAGCCTCTTCGAACGAGCCTGCAAATTCGAGCTGTTTGATTTTCTTCCTTTTGCATCATTTGAGCTTGGAAGGCGGGGATGCCATATTTTGAGATGCATGAGGTCAAATTGTTTTTTAAATCTTTGTTTGCTCGACTAGTTTTTGAATGTTGATTTCAACAATCAATTGATCTGTCATGTGCAGTACTGTAGGTAGGCACTTGTATATTTTAACTTTGGTGTTTGCAAACACAGCCCTGTCAGGACTGATGTAGCAGAGCAAAGATTCTTGGGGGATGTTCGCATCAAGGTTTTGCAGTTTCTCACCTTTGACCTACAAGACAATGGTTGGATCCATGAGATTTGGCCACAGGTTCTGTCAAATGCGTTTCCAGCTTTGGCCAGGTTGAACCTTGTGGACCAGATCATGGCATTGGTTCAAAGATGTGTGAGAAACCGAGCTGGGCACTTGAAACTTTTGCAGTTTTGCGAATTCTGCAGTGGGCGAGGCAATTTAACACGTGAGCTTTTGAGGTGTAAACTGTATGGATGTGCCTTTGATTGGCTGTATACGGAAGAGCACAACATGATGGAGAATAGAGGCATACGGCTTTATCTGGATGCCATAACAGCATCTGCTGAAGGAGCACTTCATTGGTGGGGCACGAAGTGCTCCAGCTTCGTGTCGTTGTGTGTCTCAGTTTCTCTCAGGCATTTCAGCAACAGCTTTCTGGGGGATCAAAGCAAGCAGTTTGTGAAAGATGGCAATTTCCAAGCGGAGATAACATCCATCGGGATTTTCATTGGCTGGCTTTGTGGGTGCTATCCTGTGCTGGAGCAACCCGTAAGTTCGGTGATGCCTAATTTGACATCTATGCGCCATGTGCTCTCGTACTGCGGGTTTGAGAAAACTATTTGTTGGATGGGAAGTTTCAATGGACCCTCGCCAAAGCCATTGCAAATTTGGCACCCTCACCAGTTGGATTTGAAACATCTCAATAGAGGTAGACCCTGGCCTTGATGGTGGGCTGGTTGAAATTGGTGAAGGTGGTAGCTGGACAGGAGTCAAAAGTGCATTGAATGAATCTGAGCACTACACTAAAGAGTTTGGTGCTTCGGTGGCAGCGACAATTGCAGCCATGATGTCAGCGGCATGATCCGTTGAGATATTCTGGGGAGTGGGTGAAAAAAGGAATGGGAATGGGTTTGCAGTGGGATGTTTGGCATGTCTTTTCACCAGCAACTTCATTACAGTGCTTTCTTAGCAGCAAGATTTGAGCCCTTTTCCAACTCACATTTCCCTAAGGCCAGACCAGCTATGACGTTTTCAGCTTGATCCTCAGCTATACCTGTTGATCAAATGACAGCGAGATGATTCGCGTTCCTGATCGCATCTGGTTCCGAGGTCAATCGTGGAATTGTCGCATGTCAATTGTCAAGTGTCAATTGTCAATTGTCACATGTCTACTAATGTTTTGAACTTCAGATCTTAATTGAATTGAACATGACGATGTGGCTTTATCACATTTTCCAATCAATTTTGAAATGTTGTGTTTTTGATTTGTTTTGGGTTGTTCTCATGATGGCCATCCTGGCCCTTAATCACAAAAGTATAAAAAAGTGATTTTTTGAGATTTCAGACCCCCCTGATCTAACCCTTAGGGATTGGACCCTCAAAACCAGATCCGTGAACTAAGTCCACCACTTCCACTTCACATCGACAACGCAGAGGCCGCAGCCCCGTCAAGCTCACACAACTTTCCTAAGTCCTTCCACGCCATGCTGCCATGCTTCCCACCATGCTCACTCAACCAAATCGTCACACTATCACAAGCCACTTTCACCTTCAAGCATGCCAATTGTCATCGGTTCTGACTGCATCCTTCATATCATCCCCAGGTTGATTGGACCTGTTGGTACACCACCGAAGTCATACCCGGATGGACTCCCGCAGTCGTTCAGGCAATGACGACCCAACAAGCCATCGAAAGTCTCCTCGAGAACAAGTTCGACGCCACCTGTCTCCAGCACATTCCAAGGCCCACAGGCCTCTTCCCACTGCAATTGATCTCAGCCATCTTCTTTACTTGTGGTGCCTGGGAAGGGGAATCAATGGCTGAAAACCAATCAGCCCACCAAACTGACCAAAACCGAATTTGGAAAATGGTTTGAAAACCTGGCCCTTGAACCTTCTGCTCGACAAGAATTGGAAAAGAACTTTCTTGCGATTGATGACTGGTGGAACAATCAACTTGAAGCAGCCGAAGAACAGGTACAAAAACTTGCAGTGAACATGGGAATTCCACCTTCCAAGATCTCTTCCTCCAATGCAACAGTTGCTAAGGGTTCTGCCAGTGGCCCTGTCCATCTCCGGGTGACTTGGAGACCGCCTCTCCAACACACAGTCTCAGCTTCCAGATTGAAACATCTCCTTCTTGTCGCTGCTTCTACTATCAAAATTCTGGTTCTCTTAACACCGTTACCCTTTTCCGATACAGAAGCTTCTGGGTGTCTAGGCTGCATCATCCATCAATGTATTTTGGTTTTATTCACCAAGATGTGTCTTATTTCTTCACACTTCAGGGGAAGCAACAAGACTATTGTTCCGTCTCTTGCTTGATTGGGCAAATATTTGATAAGATTTTGAAAGGTAGTTGAATGTTAGTTGAGAGTTCCTTGAGAGTTACTGGAAAGTTTTTTGCATGAAGAATAGTGGAACGATTTGAAAGTTACTTGAGAGTTATTAGAGATTTTTTAGGGTTTATGGACAGTCATTGCATGCTCATGAGGCTCATGGCTTTTATTGGGGAAAGTCTTTCAAGTTCCTTTGCAAGGACTGTGGAACCACCTCCAGCTCCTGAGCCCTCCAAAGGATTGTGTCTCATCATTTTTTGACTTTTTGGTCAAACATTTCTTTGCCAGGTCTTTCTGTTAGATTAATCTTTCTGAGGCGACCCAAGGGCAAATGCGGACCTGGGCATTGAGAAGCTTCCGACAGATGTGTATGAAAAGAAAAGACTGCTGTATCCTTGGACTGGGAAGTGGAAAGCTGCATGAGTGTTTTGCTAGAGAGTTACTGGAGAGTTATTGGGTGATAGTTGGGAGAGAGTTAGTGGAAAGTTATTGTGGCGTCCTGGGATGATATAGTTATGTTTCACATTTTTCATCTCATGATGTAGTATTCATTCATTCTGATGTTTTTCCAGGCGTTTTCAAAATTATTGCCCATGGCATGAATGTTGGCAAACCTTTTGAAAAATTAAGACAACTTCAACTCAAAATGCAGATTACCTTTGCAGTTTGTGTTGAAATTTCAAAGCAAACTGCAAAGCAGCTTATGCAAAGCACACTTTGCAGTTTCAAAGCAAACTGCAAATCATACTTTGCAGTTTCAATCCAAACTACAAAGCTTCTTTGTACTTTGATGAAAACTACAAAGGAAGGTTTGAAACTGCAAAGGGTGCTTTCCAGTTTGCTTTGAAATTTCAAAGCAAACTGCAAAGTTAATCTTTTTCCCCACCTGTCAGGTGAGGGTTGTTAGATTTTATGTGGTTGTCTTCTCCTCCGCCTCCTCTTCCTCCTCCTCCTCGTCCCCAACTGCGATGATGTGAGCTCAGTGTTCCTTGCCGGACCTCAACCGTGATCATGTGAGCTCAGTGTTCCTTGCGGGACCTCAACCGCGATCAGTGTTCCGTGCCGGACCTCAACCGCGATCCTGTGAGTTCAGTGTTCCTCGCCGGACCTCAACCGCGATCCGTGTGAGCCGTGTGAGTTCAGTGTTCCTTGCCGGACCTCAACCGCGCTCCGTGTGAGTTCAATGTTCCTTGCCGGACCTCAACCGCGATCATGTGAGGAGATATGTTAGAAAGAGTGTCAGAATGTCAGAAGATATGTCAGAAAGAATGTCAGACATCATATCAGAAAGAATGCCAAAAAATATGTCAGAAAAATGTCAGAAGATATGTCAGAAAGAATGTCAGACAGAATGTCAGAAAGAATGTCAGACAGAATGTCAGAAAAACTGTCAAAAGATATGTCAGCAAGACTGTCAGCAGACAAGTCAGATAGAAGGTCAGAAGGAACGTGAAAAATACGTCAGAAAGAATGTCAGGAAATATGCCAGAATGACTGTCAGAAGATATGTCAGAAAGAATGTCAGAAGATCATAAAGAAGGCCAGACAGAATGTCAGAAGATATGTCAAAAAAAGCAAGAAAGAGAATGTCAGAAAGAATGTCAGAAGATATGTCAGAAAGAATGTCAGAAAATATGCCGGAAGGTGCTTTGTCTAAGGAACTTGAAGCTGTTCCAATGTCTCACGGTGACAGATGTGTCAAAGCCATTACTATCCGTTGGACGGATGATTGAAGCAGGAAACGAGATTGTCTTGAACAAGGTTTGTCCCAAGAGCAAAAGAATGCAACCAGCCAGTGGTGGAGCAGTGGGTCTGGGGCAAAGCATCAGTGCAACCGGTGCAACAAACCGCAAAAAAGGCATGTGAAGATATGGTGAGCAATGGGTGTGACCAGGTAACACCAGACTTGCAATTCTTGGCTGGCTTGGGAACTTCAGGTGTACACAGCAAACAAAATGCACAAAGATTTGTTGCACCATTTCGAAAAGAAATGCCCATTGCCACCTTTGTACACCACCCAAGTACCATTGAAAAATGGCCACACACCACAATCTTTTTTGATGCCTCACGGGCTGTTCTCTCATATGTGGGAACACTACCCTGAAGCTTTCAAGAAATTTTGGATGCCTCGTGGTGAATCTCAGATTTCTCCCTTCTGGAGCAAGTTCCAACACCATCCAGCCATGGCTGGACGCCCGCTATTTTCAACTGAAAATTGGAAAAGCAAAGCAATTCCCATATCCATTCATGGAAACGCAGTTCCAACAGCAGGCAAAGGCAAAGCCTGGACGAAAATGCCCCTGGCTCTTTCATGGGTGTCCTGTTTGACAGCAGGAAGCACAAGGGAGGTGTGCAACATGTTGTATGCTGTTTCTTGGCTTTTCATTCAACATGTGCATTTTCTGTATTGAGCTGCGACAGTTCACAGATGTGTAATTGCAATTGCAATCAAAATATCACCTGCAGAAGTTTTTCTTGTGTGCCGCAGGATACAAACCTGTCATCTGAGGTCTATGAAACTTTGTTGAAAACGGGCGAAGGTGGTACTCTGGATGTGGCCTTCTCCATAATCTCTTTGTCTTTCAATGCGCTACTCAGTGGCAAGTGGCCTACACGTGATTGGAAAGGACAACAGCACTCTGAATGCTCGATTGCAAGTTTTATTTCTGCCCCCATTATCACCGTCAGAAAATTTTTGTTTGCACTCCCAAGCAAGCAGTTTCAATTGTTTTCTTCTGCCTGTCTTCAACATGTAGGTATTCGACTGAGAGTGTGCGTGGAAAGAAGGCAAGGCGCCAACTAGCAGGGAGGATGCAAAGGAGTGGCGGTGAACATCTTCCAAGACCTGGATTATCTAGCAAGCACCTTGGGTCTGCCTAGGTGGTCCAGAGCAGTTAACTGCTGTGCCAAGGAAGGTGAAAACCTGGAAAAACTTCAGCAGCTCTGCCCCTTGGGTTGCTTCCATCTGGCCCCCTTCTTCTTGCAGAGAGTGGAACCACAGGAGCAGATGCAGGATCTTCGGCATTCATGGACTAAGTGCAATGAACGTAAGCTGCGATTGGACGCATGCAAAATATTTGGGAAGTGACCTTTGTGCCTTCGGTGCAGTGCTTTTTCTATGGACCTTTCATGTGGGACCTGGCAATGAGCAGGACAACCTTCGCACATTTGATGCCTTCCTCAAGAACTTTTACAGGACTCAAAGACCACAAGCAGGTATAGCTCAATGCTGTCTTCAAGAATGTTTTTGAACAAGAAGGGTGTCAAACTCAAGGGGAAAGCTGCTCAAGTCAAAGCCTTGGGTTTGCCACTTCTTCTCTTTTGGGAAAAGAACTAGAACCCTGAGATTACAATCCACAAGAAAGTCTTGTGTACCTCAAACTGAACCTCAAACGCGAGAAAATCCTGGAGCGTCAGAAAGGAGACATGTTTCTGGGACACTTGGCTTTTCTGCTAACATACAAGTTTTTATGTTTCTTAGTTTTTTGGTTCATGAAGTTGCCTTGTGCTAACTTTTTCTGGTGTGAATTTATGAAATGGTTTTGATTCAGGCCAGCCTTGTCAAATTTGTTCAGGAACACACGAAGCTTCAGGAACACACGAAGCAGAAGTTCTTTGCAAGACAATTTTTTCGATGGCACATGTTCATCATCACCTTGAAGTACATTTCCGTGCTGAAGAAGACGCACCAAAGAACCTTTTTGCTGTGACCTCCAAACTTCACTCGCTTTGCCACTGCGCATTGCTAGCTGGATTCATCAGCCCACAGTTGACTTGGTGCTTTCGAGGGGAGGATTATATGAGGTGTTGTGCAACATTGGCAGCCAGTTGTATGCCAGGAAACAATGTCAAGCAGCACAACCAAATTCTGTTCCCGCTGGAGACTTGGAGCGCACTTGCAATGGTCCAAAGTGACCACATAACTTGTGAAGAAAGCTTGGAAGAGAAAAAACAAAGAGTCTCACAGATGTTGGTGAAATTCATGCTACAAGAAGTGTTTCACATGTGCAATTCTCTGCTCCTGTTTCATTAGTTGTGAGAATTAGTTGAAAGGTGAAAGGTTTGTTGAGAGTTAGTTGAAAGGTGAAAGGTTTGTTGAGAGTTAGTTGGGAGGTTAGTTGAGAGGTGAAAGGTTAGTAGAGGGTTGGTTGAAGGCGAGTTGAGAGTTACTACAGAGTTAGTGGTTGAACCTTGTTGCAAAGAAAAACCAAAAAACATCTTGCACATATACATTCCAACCTCCTTTTTCAACATGTTTTTTGAGGGATAGTTGAGGGTAGGAAGTGAACCCACTAACTATAAAGAAGTTTTCTTGCTGAAAATGAAAGCAGGGTCTCAGGACAGTAAATCAAATTTTAGGTGAAAAACAAGTGAAAAATGTTCAAGCTTTCAACAGGAAAAAGGTTAAACAGCAGAAAAGCCTACACCAAAAAAAAGTTAAACAGCAGGATAGCCTACACCAAAAAAGTTAAACAACAGGATAGCCCACGCGGGTGGGACACAGAATAGACCGTCCTAAATTATCTAGTAGTCTAAATATAGTCTATAGTCTGCACCTTCCTTTTTAGTCTACTCTAATCTTCAGGGCAGTGAGCTTTCGAACGACAAAGCCAGAAAGCAATATCTTCGACACTGCAAAAGACCCAGGCAAAATGCCCAGCAGCTTTGTTGCCCGCTCAACCACATTGCCGGCACGGTGCTGCAAGCACACTAAAGGCACAAGCAACGTTGTAGGATCCAGCGCTGCCTGAAGGTGGCCAAGCAATTTGACATTTGAAGGTGCGTCGCATGTTGGTAGCACTGCGCGTACCTTTGCTTTCAAATTTGACAGACCAGGCCAGAGGCTGGCCACATAGAGGCGGCCTGCTTGTTTGGCAAACCAACTGGCCACCTGACCACATCGAAATCATGAGTCTGACCATTCGCCCAACAACCCAACCAAGCTCTGGCCCAAGCCTTCCACTTTCCTTTGCCCTGCAAGCCACTGGGGCTTCCCCAACTGCTGCTAGTCCGCCGTACGCCTTCGGCCTGTAGCGTCTATAAACTTTGCTTGCCTTGGGGCCTGCAGCCTCCTCTGAAGGATGCAATCTTTGCTGACAAGTTTGGCCGCGCTAGCTTCCTCTTTACTCAAATAGGGAGTGAAGAACTCCAAGAGGCAAGCCAAGTAGTTCTAGGATCTACGTTCCAAGGATATGGATTTATTTACTGCCTTCCTCTTCAAAAATAATCGTTGATATTGTTGCGAAATATTGCGTACTTGATCTTGGTTCTCCGGGCCTCAGAAATGACATCTCAAAAAACAATATTGAAGAATATTCATTGAAAAAAATTCTAAAACATCTGAACAAATATTTTAATACAACAATATTTGTCAAATATTCCAAGAAAGGAAAAGAACATTCTTTATTTGATATACCAATAGAAAAACAACCCCTTCCGACGCAGGCAGGGAGCTGGTCGAAAAACGCTGGAGCCCATGAGACAAGGGACCATGACACAAAGCTGGCACGGATAGCTGCGAGCCCTAGCAGTAGCAGTACAGCTAAAGCACAGGAGGGGAAGACGAGCTGGTAAGAATGTTGAACTTTTTTAAGATTGCTTTTGCCTTCCGCAATGTTTTCAGAAATCGGTGGCGAAAAAAGGCTTGCTGGATGATACTTTCTCCGGTCGCTTGATAGAAACCACTCGTTTTTTTATTGTTTTTCAACAGGCTCATGAGTTGAGAGGTGCTGTTCCTCTGATTGAATAACTCTTGAATTGGACCATCACAAAATCTTTGCCTTTGCTTGTGGGTTTACCAGTTTACCCTCAAGCATAGCGACCGTGTGGGCGCAGCGACCTGCGGGGCGCTACTCTACTTGTTGACTGTGTCAATCTTCTTGCCAAGCTCTTAGCATGGCGGAGGGGGGGAACTTCATGGCCATTACAGATGCCGGTGGCCCTGACTTTTCAACAGAGATGTTCAAAAGGGTCAAGGAGGAGAGACCAAGTTTGCGGGCCCAACGGTGTACCTCCACCACCACTTCCAAAATTTCAAGGTTTAGACGTTAAGAAGGATTCCTTGGGTTGGTTATGGAAGGAGTTTCCTGAGCGACCTGATGCGATCTAATTACTGTCATTCCTCTTCGATGCCAGCTGTCACTGAGCGCAGAATCCATCCTTGGATGTCCACGCTGCGGCCTTTGCATTCCAAGATTGCTGTTCTGTGAAGCCCCCACCCAGCAGAGATCTCAGGTTTGACAGAGCAGATCTTGAAGCACGGTTCTGTCACAAGTGGAGAATGCCCTTTTTGTTGGGGGGCAGTGTCTCCTTTGAGTGATGCTCTTCAAGCGCCTTGTCCACATCAGATGGGTGAGTCAGCAGCTTTAGCCCTTTCAGGCTTTGTCGTGAAAGGCTGTGCTAGGATGACTACTTTGCTGGCAGTGTTGCACCTCATGTACCAGGACAATCTTGAAGATGTTGCCAGTGTGCACAAAATGCTTTTCCACACAGTTTGCCTTGTCTGGGCGCAACGTTTGCAACAACACAACGAGGAAGAAGCAGTGTGACCAACATGAAGTTGTCTTTGGAGGGCTCGTTGAAGAAGCCTTGCAACGTGGTCCAGCTTGAGGAAATGATTCGCAAACTGGTCCGCGATGGCGATGGAGGCTCAGACTACCAAAGCTATTGCACAATGTCAACCCGCACCAAATCAAAGGAAGAAATCGGTGATTTTGAAACTTCTCTTCGAGTCCACTCCACAGGACTGAGTGAAGGAGCATTTATGAACGCTGGCTTGTTTTGTTATAAACTTCTTGATGACAAGTTTATACTAGCTTACCTATTTTGGGGCCATACAGTGTTTCCAGGGATTTATGACATTTTTGTTGATCCTTTTCCTGCAGGATGTCTTAGATGAGTTCCTGAATCATGTCGGCATGGTGAGCTGGTCTGCATGTTGTTGGACTGGAGAGAATATGGCAAGCAAGCACCTGTTTCCAGGACACCAGTTCAGTGCTCGAAGCCGCAAATGGACTCCAAGGTTGAAGGCCACTGAAGACAGCTTGCGGCTCATGGTGTGCAGAGTTCAAAGTTTGGACCATTGCTGCAATCAGAGCAAGTTCGATGTAACACACATGGAAAATGTGGCTGTGAAGGCAGCAGCTCTGACAAAATTTGGTCATCTGGAGATGACCCCGACTTGACATGGAGCTGCACGCCGCCCTTCCCGACAGAGAAGACGACTTCAAGATTGTGAAAAACATGCCATGCTTCAAGGGCTTGTTGGGCTATTCTCTTTTCAAGGCGCCGGTGAGTTCAGCTCAAGAAGAATCTTTTCTTTGAAGCGGGATGAATATGATCATCTCATCAAAAATCTTGAATATGATTGCAAGGTGTACGACATCTGGCAGAAGAAGTGTCAAGGTGTCACCATGGCCAGGCAACATGCGCGACAGGAACATCTCGTGGCCCAGCACAAGAACTGTTTGCAGTCTGTTGGCAGCTTTGTCGATGGATGTGTTCGTTTCATGACATGGGAAAACTGCAAGACATCTAAGTCTTTGATCCCGCAGATCCTGAAGTTTCGTCTCGACTCAATCCAGAAGATGCTCGGGAAAGAGATCCATGCTTCCAGTGTGCCTGATGAATTCCTTGCTTGTCTGGGTGTACGTCCTGGTTGAGCTAGTAGCGCTCTTCCATGGTGAAGCTTGGTCGCTCCCATCGGCGCACCGGACAATGCGCCTTGCGGTGTTATGCTGAACCGCAATTCCAGCACCTCGACTTGCCATCCGTCACCTGTGACATGTCATGTACATATCCGGATGATTCCGCATGCTTTTCCAAGACGACATCCGACATCCCGCCTCTAAAGCACAATAGCGTGAAAGTTTAATGTCATTTCTTGTTTTGTGGAGAATCTGTCTGCTTTCCACCCTTGCCCTTTCCAGTGTAGGACACGTCTTCGGCGTTTCCATCTGTTGAACCCTCACGCCAGCTACCCGATCTCCTCCTGCCTTGCATCACCCTCTGTCTTTCGGCCATTCAGCACTCATTGTACTGCCAATAGGCAGTTTCATCTCTTTTTTGGCATCTGTCCCATACTCTTCATTGAACCATCCATGCCAACGCGCTGAAACATCTCCTGCAAAGGGTCTGCACGGCTCATCGCCTTGCACCCCCTACCCAAACCCAACTGCTAGAGCTGGAGGGGCCTCCACTTCGTGACCTCCCCCTTTTCTTCCTTCTCCTAGCGGTTGAAGTGCGGCTTCCAGTGCCGTTCCCAACTTCGCAGGCCTCGCCGCCCTCAGTGCCAGCTCTTCGCGAACTGCTTCAGGCCAGGAAGGATTCGCTTCCAAGCCACTTGACACTGACCCTGCTCTCCTCTCCGTGGCGCACCAACCTTTAGTTGGATTTTCCTTTTGAAGCGCTTTTCTTGGGTCACAAGAGCTTGGGCCTTGAGGCAGAAAGTAAAGTCTGCAGTAGGCGCCTGTCATGCCAACACCCCTGCTATGTGAAACATGCCGCACGCTGCAGAGACCAAGGGGCATGTCACATCTTGCAGTGAGACAGTACTTGTGTTGATATTGATGTGGGACATGAGAGAGCTTCTGCAAAAGGATGTTCTTGTAAATTGATTGGAGAACCGTTTGGTCCACACCTCTTTTAGGGCCACTGAAATGATCCACTCACATGCCTCCAAAATGCAAAAACACGTTCAACGGCTGGTTTGGCTGATTTGCCCGCCAAGAAACAAAACAATCCCTGCAGTGGACACGGAGAACATGGCGCTTGCACAAAGCAGAATTGTATAGACCCAAGTCATCAATGGACCACCCAGTTCTAGTGAATCCCACTCAAAGAAACGATGGTATTCAAGTCCTCCAAGAAGAGCATTGTACAAATGATATTGTAACATATAAGGCTCCCCAAAGTCCTCTTCGATTGCTTGTTGCCGAGCCTCTGCATTGAGAGTCAGAATGGACTTCGGCAACTTGCTCATCAACAAGGGAGCGTTGATCCGCAAACCAACTGTCGCACGACTTTCTTGCACTTTGCAATCAGTGTTGATCGCCACGGAAATCATGGCAACCTCCTGGAGGTAAAATAATGACATCACAATTTGAGAGTTGAACTCTGTAATATGTACAGCATGTTTATTTATATAACATGTATACCACTCACATCAAGGGCTGCAACAAACAGCAACAAACTTGAGGGAGGGGTGAGTGAACGAAAGCTGGTGTGAAGGGACCTTTGCAAGATAGGTCTGATGCTGATGATGGTCATGATAATGGTCATGATGAGGATGCTGGCGCTGATGAGGATAATGATGATGCCGACGAGGCGTTGATGATGATGATGATGATGATGATGATGATGATGATGACGATGAGTTGATGATAGTAATGATCCCCTCAAAAGGCTGGTCGGCTGGTCCCAACCCCTCAGCTGGGTAAACCAGCTTTCGTGACTGCATCTTGAAGTCTTGTCACAAGCTGTCTCTCTACGTTCAATGTGAGAATGTCCATTAGCGCTGCTAAATGAGAATCCGTTCCCTGTGCCTCGGGGCTGAAGCCGTTGAAAACAGTGGAAATCCCAAGGCCAACGATTGGGGCAACGAGTGTTGCCAATGAAGGAAGAACGTGATAATCCACCACCAACTGACCCAAGGAGACTGGATCAATGCGAACCTGGGGAAAAATGTGAAATGAAAAATCAAAAGCAAGTCTGAGACTTTATTTTTGCATGAAACAATGGAAATCGAAGCAAAAAAACGAAGGATTGTCGCGATAGAAACCGGTTGAAGTACTTGGTGAAGGAATTTGGAGATAAAAAATCCCACTGAAAAGAAAGGGAAAATTTGTACATAAGTTTAGAATGAGGAGCTTTTCTGGGAAGTGTTGCTTCGAGAATTGTAGTTCCTTCCAAGAAGCCGTTCGCTGTCATGCTATGCATGATGAATGGACTATTTGTGGGATTGCATACCGTCGCATTCAGCTGCATCTTGCGTTGGGTTGTGAAAGTCCCTACCGAAAAGTCTGATACTTCGCCCAGGATGTCTTGCAAAATATCTTTCGTCAAGCCCTTCAAGTAATAGTCACGCACTTCCTTTATGGTCACGTTCACTGAATTCAAGATGTTGAAGCTGAGCAATATTGACAAACCAGCGGCCAATAAGAAAATGCTCATCAAAACGCACACATGTCCGCGAAATTGCACTTTCGAATAGAGCTTGGCTGTACAAATACGGCACCGCCCGGAGCACTTCAATGCCATGAGAATCAACAACGGGATGCAAACTGTCAAGCCAACAAACACTCCAACAAGGCGGGTGATGAGCCATGACATCAGATCTTTGACGAGTAGCTTTCCATCAGCCTGGAGATGAAAGTGTTGCAAAGTTCAGCAATCGGACAGAAATAGAAACTGCGCGGAATTCACATTGGCAGAGGGAAAAGAGAGTAAGATTAAAAAACATGCGAACAGAGTATACTTTGTTGCCAATATTTGTTTGTATATCATATATACGATATATATATAATTTGTGTTTCGTGTCGTACGCTTTCCAGCGCTTGCCCTATCCATCCTGTCCTTGATCTTCGCTTTGAACTGGACTTTGAACTGTGCAATCATCATTTGCTCATACGCTGTTGTGGTTGTGGTTGTTGTCGTGGAAGTGGTGGAGACAGCTGAGGTGGTGCTAACAGACGTGGTGGTCGTGGTGAGCTCCGCCAGTAAGGCCTTGGTGCAAAGTCAGCAAATGCACAAAAGGATGGAAAGTTCACAAATGCACAAAACAAGTATACTATACGAAAGCTGCGGGTGTAGAAATTGTACCAATGGAAGGACACATCGATGGACGTAATATGACATATATTTGCCGCATTCATGGCCTGAGTCTATCGGGTTTATAGATTTATTGCGACTTCCGAACTTTAGTCTCACCTAAGCCGATGTGAATTCTGTCCATTTCTGTTGAATGCCAAGTCTTCGAATTCTAGCGTTTCAATCCCGTTGATGCTTGTGACAGCTTCGTGCGGGCCCCTCTCGGAGCTTATGAACACATGCAAACTGAGTTTACTTTTGCCCCCGTCGCTTTGTCAAGTCGAATCTCGTTTTTCGATGTTTTGCCAAGATGCGTCGCAAATTTCGTCAAAGGACGATGACTGTGCCACCACGATCAGTGCCAGCACTACACGCATCGCTCCCATGGTTTAGGCCTTACCCCTCGGCTCGGCCACCAATGTCTTGGTGAAACTGGATGGGAAGATGAATGAAGTTATATAAGTTTTCATCATTTTATAGCGCACATGAGTGCGCTTGCTCAGATGTCTCAGGGCAGCATTCGCAGCATTCTTGCCACATAAGAATGCTCCTTGCAAATGTTTCTTCCTACCTGTCATGCTTGTGCATAAAATGTTTGCATGTTCATTGTTTGCCATGAGGATTTAAACACGGGACTGATCCTCAACACAATCGGCTTTGATCGGATCAACGGCGCAAAGTTGCGACTGTGAACAATTCATCGCCTTGTGCCTTGGCAAGCTTAGCGGTATGCAGTCAGTTCAAATCAGAAAGTATCAAGCATTGTAAACTGTTTATTCGTTTCTTGTAATTTTGGCCGCTTTTTCACGCTTTGACCAGCTGCATCCACCACCGCGGTGAATCGTCATGATGCATGCATCAGAGATCTGTACAAAGATGACTCATGTTGATTTTTGATTTTCTAGCAATAGACCTTGCACCGGGAGCCATACCAAAACATTGTAAAAAGCGCTACAAATTCAGAATTGGCCAATGCCAGAGTCTTGTTGTGTTGGTGGAGTTTCTTCCGAGTTCCTCCTTGCTGACTTTGATCGTCCCAGCCATCGCACTTCCAAGCTGCTCACAGCTTTCGATAGTACCCCAATCCTCACACTGCCGAAAAGGCAGGGAAATCGGCAAACATAAAATCTTCACAACAAAATATTATCCGGATTCATTAAAGATACCCAATTCCTAGTGACATTGTGAATGGTATACGAGATGCTTTAATAAGCATGTAATCTATAGGCTATCTCAGGGGATGCCAACAGAAATCCGAGAAATTCTGGCAAACCACCCTCCGTTCTCCACAGTTTCTTTGAAAAACTCTCTGCGGACCTTGGAAGGATGATGGTCATGGTAACTGCTGCTCAATGCAAACCTTGCAGAACGCAAGAACATCTGACATATCTGACATTGGCTGACATTACATCCCTTTGGACTCACTAGACATTGCTCCAGGAACTGTCAAGCCGTCGCGCATGCACGCTTCTGCAATTCCCATGCTGAAAAATGGTTCTCTTGTATTACGTTCTCCTGTTGCTGAGCTAAAAATGTAGCTTTCAAAAATACACCATGCCCTCTTGGAGTAGGCTGGTGGCCTTTTGTTGACTTATAATCAGAAAGGTAAAAAAACAAAGAGTGTGAAATCAATTTGCTACAAGAGCGTTCGCCACAGTCATTATAATCAGCCATCATAACAGGTACACATACGTAATTTTGTTTCCGCGGACCTTGCGCGAAAAATGCAACAGGCTGTTACTATTTAAAATGAAAGATTGGGTTTTGATCCATTCTCTATCGAGATGCAACCAGGTGCAAGACCTTCCCTCTTGGCCAATTTGCTGCCATCCTGCCAAGACAAGTGCGGCATGCTGTTGTCAGAATCTCTCATACTCATTCATATCAGAGATACTGACAGACTGGTTGCCATGAAGAAACACAACTCGTTGCCATCTTTTATCCGCGTGATATGGAAAAGATTGAGTATGAATGGAACAATCTTTGGTGAATGAATTTGTATTTTGACGTTTCTGGGACCGGGATCGCTTTGCCCCCCTCTAGACGCACACAGCTAAAGCGGTAGAAAAGCTGAAAAGGGAAAAACTGCAAATTGACCAAAGCAACACAACCACAAAACAATTTGCATATTGCCAAAAAAAACAAAACGAACTCACTATCTTTCAAAATTCAAAAAGACAACAATAGGAATGAGCTGAGTGATAGAAATGCAAAGATACTCTAGAACATATCATAATAACTAATATTAACTCATGATATATTTATGTGTTTTTTCGAAATTCATCTATCAACCTGAGAGCTCTCTTGGCCCATTTCAGACTTTGCATCACATCTGTAACCGAAGCTGCATGCAAATGTGGCATGATGCGGGCATGTCAAACGCCGTCTAATTCCCTTGCAGTTCAACGAACAAAGCGCATGAAGCACCAGGACGAAATAGTTTCAGGACTTGAAATCGAAGTGCAAAGAAGGCACCAACACTTCGCTTAAGTTCTTAAAATATCTTAACATAGTATTCATCAAAGTTGGAAAACAATGTGACCAAGGAGAGGGCGAAGGGAAGTTCAGCTGTGACGAGAAAACCGACAAAGCCAGGATGCGCGAAAGAAAGGATAGTAGCAAGAAAGTGCGGCAGCGTATCCAAGTTGGCTGACCCGTTTTCTGCGGACAACCGCCTGGTGTGATGTTCTTATTGGATGTTATTGGTGAGGATGTGGCTGATTGGAAACACCACGATCACCACCACCACCACCACCACCACCACCACCACCACCACCACCACCACCACCACCACCACCACCACCACCACCACCACCACCACCACCGCAACGACGACGACGACCACCACCACCACCACAACCACCACAACGACACCGACACCGACACCGACACCGACGACCACAACAACAACAACAACAACAACAACAACA
Source organism: Breviolum minutum Mf 1.05b.01 (assembly GCA_000507305.1). NCBI lineage: Eukaryota > Dinophyceae > Suessiales > Symbiodiniaceae > Breviolum > Breviolum minutum. The sequence goes on from DF239638.1 coordinate 119,421, forward strand.
ACAACAACAACAACAACAACAACAACAACAACAACAANACCACCACCACCACCACCACCACCACCACCACCACCACCACCACCACCACCACCACCACCACCACCACCACCGCAACGACGACGACGACCACCACCACCACCACAACCACCACAACGACACCGACACCGACACCGACACCGACGACCACAACAACAACAACAACAACAACAACAACAACAACAACAACAACAACAACAACAACAACAACAACAACCTTAGGGCAAGGAGTACAAGGACAGCGGCAACGACAATTACATTTCCCCAACTTGGGGGTTCGTGTCTGAGGGGCCCCGCATCAAGTGGATTTGGTACAATAAGCCCTAAAAATGCTCCAACAGCAACGCAGAGTGGAGGGTGAGAGAGACTGGGGCAAATGTAAAGAACAGTTGGGGGAACCCTCCGAACCTTTTTCTGAAGCAACAGCCCTTGGCCCCAGACAACAGAAGGAGACGACAAATGCAGAGAAGACTTGGGAGAACCTTCCACTGAACCTTTTCCAAGGTCAAAGCCATATGCCCTGGAAAACGGCAAGAGACTGGGAGACACATGTAAAGAAAAACAGCTGGGGTAACTCTCCAAAGAAGCACCTGCCTCAGAGGATGGTATGAAAGTGGGAGACGAATGTAGAGAAAAACAGTTGGGTGAAACATCCTAAAAACCATTTCTGAAGCACCAGCCATTTGTTGGAGAGAACCGCAGGAAACTGGTGACCAAATGTAGAGATAGTAGAGAGAAAGAGTAACCCTCTAGTGAACCTTTTCTGAAGCACCCAGACATTTGCCCCAAAGAACCCCAAAGACAAACGTGTCAGTTTGCCCCAAAACCTTCGCTATGGCTGTAGGCCCCAAAGCTAACACCAGTTGGAGGAACCTGAAAGACAACTATACCATCTGGAAAGTAGATGGCGCAACTCCCATGTATTGGTTTATCATAGCTCCTTTCTAAGCCACCTTTTGGGAGTTGCGCCATCTACTTTCAACACAGTGTAACGAAGATTTGGAGGAACCTGGGAGACAAATGCAAAGAAGAATTTGGGGAACTTGGGAGACAAATGAAAAAGAAGAGTTCAGGGAATCCTTGAAACCTTTCCGACGGCAGGGGACTGGGATGCAAAAACAGCAGCATGGAAAAGCTGGTGTGAAGGTTTTCTTTGGGCCGATCAACTGCTAGCTGTTGGCCTGTCTGTAAAAGCCCCGAGGACATGGCAAGTTGGGGACATTCAACGGCAGGCGCTTAGAATGAAAACGTGCCCAAATTATGCCACATTGCGGTTTCACATGGTCGTGTCGTCTTTGGTCTTGGCCTGACGCCCACAGGGTCAAAGGTCGTTCAAGCCACCTCACAGGTCTACCCCACGGCAACACCCCGCCGACCAACAAGTGGCCCCTCTGAAGATGCCGGCAGCGCACCAGCCTGCAGCAACTGAGATTGTTTTAGGCCACCAGAGGTTGCAACATGTTACAACAATCCTCGCAGCTCAAGAAAGGATCTCAAGTCAATACAGCTGATTCATGCTGATTTTTTATAACGGCTGGTTCCTGAGATCGTTCTTGCTGACCTTGACTGCGATTCGTGCATTCTGGGGTGGGATGTTCTGAGGAAATTGACCAAGTGCTTGAGTCCAAAGACCTCCCTCCAACTTGTTGGCAAGGGATGGCAAGGGAACAAAGAATTCGGTCCCCCCAGAACAAAACATTGCATCAAACCCATCAAATGGCTTCATATACCTGGCTATGCACAACTCAAGTCATAGGAGTCATATGTATGTTTTCAAATGTTTTCCATCATATCTTCTTTTTCTCCAGGTCGATGTTCTTCGTCGCTCATTCGCAGCTCTTGGCGCGGAAATACTTGGGTTGGAGCTGGCCTTGAGGACGGTGGAGTATTCGTGATTGGATCATGTTGATGTCGCTTCAGCCCGTGATTCTGAAGACAGTGAAATGGTGACAAATTAATTTACAGCAAAAATTAGTGGACAAAAGCAGTGGTTGCGAAATTGATCAAAGGTTGCAGAACGACACGCCCATAGGATGATGAAAGGCTCCAATTTTCCAAATGATAGAGCACTTCTAGATTCCGGATGCTTTCAAGCGGCTAGTGTGCTTCTTCCAGTCTATCAGTCTATCTTCACATGAAAACCAAAAACAAATCCCGAAGGTGACGTCCATCAAATCGCATCCGCCGAGGCACCGTGGTAGTTCACATAGCATTCGCAGCATCTTTGGCACAAAATGCCGTTGCACAGCCCACACTTGAACATTCCTGGACAAGGCTCCGGCCGCTCACACAATAGGTACAATAGGAAAGCACAGGAAAGCAAATTTCAATGCTGAATTCGGACCTGGAAGTGGCTCAGTAGCATGCGAAGGGAACAAGCAATTCGACAACACTGGGGTCGAGAGTGCAAAACCATGCAAAATTCTCTACCCATGACCTAGCATTGGAACACCTGCACAGATCTGAGATTTTCTGAGACCCTGAGCCCCAAGAATCTCATGAGTTCAGCGCCTTCAGCAGGGCTCACTTTGGTCCGACATGGCTGGTCGCTCAAAGACTCGGATGTGCCGGTGCCGGCAATGAGAGCTCCAAGATCGACTTCAAGATCTTCCTGTTGCTCAGCAGCTGTCGGTTGGTCGATGCAAGGTGGCAACTTGTCTTTGATGCCTTGGTCAACGGAGGGATGTGAGATGTGAGGGACGTGTACGTCGCACATGGTGTATATAAATCAACTACGCGCTCTCGTATTTCCAAAGTCTTTGGAATCTTTGGAATAATACGCGTTTCCTTCCCCACTCCAAGTCTTTCGAAAATCCGTGATGTCAAATATGCAGTCCAAAATCTGTGTCCAATTTCGGAATAGATATTTCTTACACATGTTTTGAAATGTATGTCTTTATAGCATGTTTTTGGTACATCTGTCATCCATGTAATCATTGTAATCCGTACATCCTGAGACTTGCAGACCGCGCCAGGCCGTCAAGATCTGACACGTTACCACGCTCTGTGGGTGTCTTCCAAAGATGATCCAAGATCTCCTGGCTGAGTTGATCATTGATCCATGAAAGAGTTCACGATGTCACGGATGTTTGATTTGATCAAACTTAGTCAAGTCGGATTTCGGATTTCAAGTTCAGCACGGCACCAGGAATCGCACGGATTGACAAAACCACGTCACCACGTTTCAACTTAAACGTTTCAAACCAATTTCAACAAACGTTTCAAAGAATTTCATTATGAAACAAAGAGTTTCAACTTAGACAATGTCTTTTTTTTAATATATATTTTTTCCCCAGTTTTTTTTAAATCCCAAAACGTGGCGTTTTACTTTTTACGGTGCGCCTTCGTCGGCTTTCGCGCTTCGATGAAGCTGCGAACGCGATGTCGAGCCTCACAGGCATCTGAGATTTAGTCGCTTTGAATTTCCGTTTTTTTGCCCAAAAATTAAAAAAACAAAACACATCAAACAAACCAGATCCGAAGCATTTTGCGTTTCAAACGTTTCGGTTTTTGCGGATATCGTTGATATTGTTCGTACGGAAGTCACGTCACTGTCATGTCAAGTGTGTCAATCAAAAATAATCAAAGCCAATAAAGCTACACCCCTACAGCATACAGTATATTATATATGTATATAAACTATATATATATATATGTATGATTAATATATATATATATATGATTGATATGTATATATATATATAGTATATATATTTGAATGTTGGCTCTTGGTGAATCTTTCATGGCGGTGTAGTGGCACATCCCAAGCCTCGAGGTCACATGTCACTCACATGATGTCACTTGAGTTTGGGCTTTCATGGTTTCCACGGTTTCCGCTTTGCCACCCTTCCATCCGTGGCATGGCCGCCTGAGACAAAGTAATTCTCTGTGTGTAGTTTGGGTTCATCATGTCCTTAGGTGGTCAATGTCAAAACGTGACCCGGGCTACATGGCATCTCGTCATATCTCGTCCACATAAGTTGACCCAGGTTCCACGACCAGTTGGTCAATGTCTGTGCGCTTGGGAGCCTTTGGGATGTTGTTGTCTTCATCCCCGTTGTATTTTGCTTGCGCCCTGCAACGAGCTGATGTGGCTGCTGTTGCAAACCTTTTTGTTGAAACCTGTTCTACAGGAACAACTCTAACCACGACTGCACAAATTTCAGATTTCACACCCATGTCTTCAGTCTGCGTCGTATGGAACATGTCCACACAGGCAATTTTCTGAGCACCGAGGTTTCTCTCGTGGTGTCTCAAACCTTCTCTTGAATGTTCACGAAGTCCCTTCCGATGATTGAATTTTTCCGACTTTGAAGAACCCAAAACTTTCCCGAGCAGACTGAAGAGGAGTTGCGGCATTGCTGACATTGAAACCGTGTTGGCTCGACTTTGAAGGCAATGCATTACGGTACTTTATGGCAACGCTCTACGGCCAAGGCGCTTGATATCCGGACCCCAAAAACCGATAAAGTCTGGGAAGTCCATGTAGAGAAGCCTTGGGGAATAATTTTGCTTGAGAACTGTTGGCAAAAATGTCTTAGCCATTTAGCGCTATAGCATAGCTTGTAATTGAAAGATTAAGAATGCATGAGAAACGCATAGAGCTTTGCTGAGCACTGATTGGTCTGTCGATGGTTTTCAGGTTTTGGACTTTAGTATACTTCAGGGTGAAGCATGGGGAGATTGTGTTCTTAAAGTTTAAATTGCGTCGTACTTCAACAATGAGGCTCCAAATGGACATTGCGACATTTCTATTGGATGCCGATCAAGCTCGAGGGAGATTCCCTGACATGAAACTGTATAAGTGTATAACGTACACCGTCTATGAGTCTATATATATTGCACTGGCAGTGCCATGCGGCAAGCAGCTGATACAAGGTCACGCCCATTGCCCAAACATCATTGGCAGGAATACCATTGTGACCTCCGTAATCTGGATAAGCTTCTGGCGCAAGGAACCTGACAGCCCATAGCATACAACTTGACCTCGTCACGAGGTCTCGAAAGTTTCATACGATCGATATTTCACCCAGGCACCCAGGAGTTCCAGCCAAAGATGTACGGTTTTCATTGATGTTGTGGAGGGTACCCAAGTCAATCACAATGGCAGAACATGATTCAGCTCCGCCAGGAGAGCACTGCAACATGATGTTGGCCTTGGAGGTGGTTGTTAATGTTGTTACATTGTTGTTACATGCTTGTAAATATGTTGTTGGGTGCCGGTGTTGGTAATTGGATGTAATTAGTGCAAGGCTCAGAGGAACTCAACCTTGCAATCTATAGCACGTATCTTCTCACACATACTCACATGACATGAATATCATGAACCATGTCAATTTATGCTGTGGAACGGAAGGCATGGCAAAAACTTTGGCCCCAAATTTCACCCAAGGTTCTGGTTTCATGTCTAGGTGCACCATCCCAAAGTTTAGGATGTCCTCCAGCCCCATCAGCGCATCGTCAAAAAGGGCCTCTGCAGCATGGAAATCATGGAACGTCATGAGTCATGAATATGGGCTGACCAGAAACCAGAAAAACCAGAAGCTCAGAAGCACGATCACATTGATCACATCACCACATCCATGCCACAGGGCCAGGAAACCAAGATATAGTTCAGACTCAAGCCGATGGCATCCCAGCATGCCCATGGATGCTCCTTGTTCGGCGGTTTCGGCACCAGTTCGATGGGAATGATTCGGAATGATCAGCATTATGGCATTGCGAATGCGGAGACATGCTGAGACTTTCAAAAACATTCAAAGACCCCAATTCTCGACTTCACTTATCTAGCCAACTCTGAGCTGAGAAGCAGAGTTGGCTAAACAAAAGGGATCAAAAGGGTTGAACGAAACTTGATTAAAAGATGTGAGGGCACAACAGTCACAGCAGCCCTCCTAACCCCTATATATTTTCACAAATCAATGTCATATTATCTTTACATGAAAAGAAATCGACAAAAAACTGCCTGGAGCTATACTTCAAGACGCATCCAGGCCATGACGACAAGACACACGAGACATACACTGGCATTGCTCGCTCTCCGCGCAACGCTTCACCAAATCGATCATGCTGCCGCCGTTCAGGAATGGCATCATAACCCAAAGCCCGTCCTGGCATTTCTGAACGTAAGTTGAACAAAAAAAACCGGGCATGGAGCGCACAAGCCCAAAAAACGTATTCAAAAAAGCAAGGAAAGCGAGACCAAGAGTTATGCCTTCGCTTGAGCATCTAAAAACGAATCCTTCACAGTTCCTGAGCGAGGCCTTTGCTAGAATTGATGAGGACAGGGCCTCAAAATCAAATACCCCCTTTCATAGTCTTTCATATCTTTCTTTCATATCTTTCATATCATCATCTTTCTTGCGTGTAGAGTACAGGCAGGCAGCGCAGGTGTTTTCAGCTCCGTGCTGTTTAAGCCGAGTGACAGCAGACTTGGCCGTGTCTGGTTTGCCAACGGTGGAAACCACATAGTCTGACCAGAAGAGGCGCATCCTGCAGCCGTGAAATGCTGAAAACTTCTTTTGTTGCACAAACAAAATGCCAAAAAGCACAGATTTGTTTCGAAAAACTTCGGTAATTCGGCACATTTCGACACTCCTCTCAATCTCTTTCTTCATCATCTTCATCTCCATATCCTGACCTGTAACGAGCTTGGCCTTGGCATTACCAAACAATCTCTGGAGTCTGAGCAATGCTTATCGGTTCCTCCACCTTTTTCTCTTTATGACTTTATGACGGTTGGAGTAACGTCCCTTGACGTTGTATGACGAATGTTGATCTAATTAAGTCATTCTCTTCATGTGACAGGATAGGAGCCTTAGCTCCATGGTATTCAAACAGCTTTGTCTTGATAAGTAGCTCGGTAGCTCCGTAGCACAAATCCCCCCAAAGATCACTCTGTCTCTGCCTTCCTCCCTCCCTCATCATCCCTCGAACGAAGAGCTGAGACATAGCTATTTGGAGTAGCTGAAAACAACCAAGTAGATGACCATAAAGTATCTGCACCTTGGCAGGTAGCAATCAAAATTCAAACAGCCCGACATGTCCACATTATGCAACTTTGCAGTTTGGTGCGTCTTTAAAGCGCAAAGACCACGTGATAAACTTTTGCAAAGATTCCATGTCTGAGATTCTAGCAACCTTGAGGTCATCAAAGCTGGTGACGCTGCAACAACAAACAGTGAGGGCAGAAACAAACCACCGGTGCAGCCCTGGAGCATGTGACTCGCAGCTGGTACACAGCACCAAAGCCACCCTCACCCAATTTCTTCACCATCTCAAAGCGATCTCCTGAGTTACGATGTTTCAAGCATAAAAAACCACAAAAATACCACATGTGTCCGAGAGTTGCAGTACGCATGTGGCAAGAAATCATATCCAAAGACCGAAGGACCCTTGACTCGTCAACTCAATCAATCAAGACATCTCGTGAAGTCGACGAGCCAAGGTCAACATGGCCCAACAGGAGTTTTTCAAGCAAAGAAGTAGAGGCCCACCTTGTAGTACTAAAATAGTAATTTACTATAGGTGATTATAGGTGGTGGTTTCAAAGGTGTTTTGTTTTCACCCCGAAACGTGGGGAAACGATCCAAAGATTTTGATTCATCCAACTGTAGAGATTTGACAGGCCACACCACCTTTAAACATGGTAGAGTAAACGGTCCCTAGTTGAGGCCTGGGTAAAAGAATCCTCCCCAAAACGACCAAAGAAGTTTTTGAATTCTAAAGTCTATACATATTATATATATATATATATATCAATAATATAATACCTATAACCTAAATGACTTAGATATTCATGTATGTATATCTTCTTGTCTAAAGGGCTCAGACCAACAGAATCACTCGATGGGACCGAGCATGACCAGTCAGGACCAGTCACTCCACGCCCGTGGCAAACGTGGCAAGGTTGTACGATTGGCACCTGGCAGTGCGTGACTTTGAGTAATCAGTCTGAGGATCTGATCTGACATGCTCCCAACAATGATTTTCACATTTCAAAGTCAGCGTTTCCCCTTCATTTGACAGAACTCCGTGAACAAAGAGATTTGTTGAGATTTCTTTGATGGGCCTGCATGGAGCTTGACTTGCAACTTGTTCAACCATTCGGCCCCACGGTATACTCTGCGTGAGCTCTCGGCCGTGCCGTCGGCCGTGGTGATGCGTGCCGCGCAGGAGAGCTCGAGGAGTGCGCACAGAACAAAGGCTTTGAGAATCAGACCGGACATAATGGAAAGATGAGAAAAGCAAATAACGGCGAAACAATGCAAAACAGCTTGCTGGCTTGGTTTTGAGCATGAAATTGCAGAACAAATGTACATAGCATAGAGTATACACACTTGAAAAGGTGAAGTCAGGCCATGTTCGCGCTTCTGAATTGGATAACCTGAAACAATATTTGCAATCCTTTCCTTTACCAACTGGCTTCGCGTTTGACACTTGTCCCACTTCGCTCAAGTCATATGCATGTGAAGTAACGGCATCCAGGGCTCCGAAACTGCTTCCCTGTCGGGTCGCTAAACCATTTTTTTTCTTCGCCAGTGTTGACACCTATCTTTTCATGACAAACAATGGCACGACAAGGGAACTTCCCGCTGATGCTGAGGGGCCCAGTCAACAAACAAACATTTGTCGACAAGATATTACGCGATTTAAAGTAATTTCCAACAGCGTTGACAAGTCTCCCTGCAGCTAGCCAAAAACAGGTGTCTTAAAAATTTCAGTAAACAGTGACGATGGACGAGTGCCACAAAGAGCACGCAGAAGGGCAGCGAGGACAGTTGGCGGGACACCACGGAAGCAAAGGCATCGCCGTGCAGCCGCAGGTCGCAGGGCACAAACAACGCTCGGAAGCCTCCAGTACTGGCAAAGTGGTGACAGGTGGACTTTGAAAGATGCATCAATTTACCACATAAAAAAAAAGTGCGACTACTTTACCAAAGTCAACCATCTAAAAAATCTAAACTTTGAACCTTCAATCTCCGCGAAATCTGTTTTAGACACTTAGACACGTGTTTTCTACTGGATTCACACAATCAAATCGAACAAATCATAACGCACCGCCCTCACCAAGCCTTCACAGTACTTAGTGGATCTGATGAATCCACTGCATCCGTTGTAAGCTGCCTACAGCCTCACGTGGATTAGACATTCTAAACAAAACAATAATGTCACATGAAGATCATGAAGCGTTTCATGTTACATGTTGCATTTGTTGCTTTTCTGTGAGACTTGCGAACTTGACATACATTCGGTACACACTTTCGTTTTAAAGTTGCTTCTTGTGTTCATCTCATTTTGACTGCTCCGCAAGCCTTTTTCAATCATGTTCTGCCCCGTCACGTTTGCCTGAGACTCGGAACGCTTCAGATATGCTGACGATATTTCAATGCAATTTTGATAGGGATGATTCATAGGATATGGGTGTTTTTGAAGCATGTAATATATCATATAGCAGCTATACATGCCATCCTGCCATCTCCAAAAGTTTGGAATCTCAGATCAGTTCGTCCATTCATTTGCCCTTTGCTTGCAAGAGGCTTGGCTCAGCAGGTTGGCCTCAGACCAAAACATGAGGCACAAATTGAAAAGATTTTGGATCTGAAATATAGACAGTGAAAGATCCTATAAGATTTGAGAAATCCTTAAAGAAATATTTGGAAGAGACTAAGAGACTTGAAAAAAATGTTAGATTTGGACGACGATGAAACGACGAGGTCGGCTCAAAAGAAATTTGTTTCTTCAAGGTGTCTTTTCCTCCAAGCGTGGGCCGCAAAGTCACGCTGTCATCAAGCTTTCATCGTCAGCATGCCGGATGCGAATTTATATGAATTTATGGACATGTTAAAAACACTGCTTGTTCGTTTGTCTTTCTGAGCCTTTCCTGAGTCCTGATCGCTATATTCAGTTGAATCACATGGCTTCGTTGTTCGCTGGCCTGCGTTGACAGGCGCATCCTCCCAGGGCAGGTTTGCTCGGCGTGCGTTCAAGGCAGGCGTTTGATCAGCCCTGCGGCACCTTGTAGAAAGTTGATGCCAAATCCACACAGTCCTCAGATCCAAGTCACGCAAACACAACCAAAAAGGTGACTAAATGGTATGCAGGTGGGACAAGAGGTGACAAAAGGTGAGAAGTCGTCTTTTTTACAGCATTTTAGTGTTACATGCGCACATGTAACCAGGTTGTTTGTCCGTCAAGGCCGAATGTGTAATGATAATGTGTTTTTCCAAAATGAAATCTCAAACCTCAAAATCATGATTCTCATGAGGCTCTCATTTTTGCCGAGGATCACAAATTTGCCCACACATTAGGCAAAGTAAACGGACATCTTGGAGATAGCAGAAGTCTTGACGATGTCCACCTCATTGTGAACAATCTGAACACACTGCACCAATTTCCATTGAGCTTGCACTGTCTCACATACTCTCAAGTCCTGAAACAGATTCCAAAGGCTGTATGCACCTAAAATAATAACAATAAACGCATCCTTTGGAGCGAATAGAGTGCGAGAAAAAGAGAAAGCGATGAAAGCGGAACAAAACCTCAACAACGTTAAAGTTATCGCTTACAAAGCGTATAGTGCATCGGTAGTGTCTCCTGTGTGGACCTGAGGGAAATCTCAGATTTCACCACACAAATCGATTTGTGATATATGTGATATTTGACATTCAATGCAACATCTGAATTTGATGTTGGCTTCTCCGCGCCTCAGCTGATGGTGACATAGGCAAAATTTTGGGTGAAGCTGGGAAGACCTACGCTGCAGATTCCTCTCCTTTTGATTTGGTCACTTTGAACATTCTCCTTTGCATTTGATAGCTGAAATACCGAATGCGAGTGCAACTAGGCTGCATAGGACAACTTGTTGCAGCACCTCCTGAGACAATTCGATGTGTCACTTGGACTTGGTACAGAATCCAGATTGATCTCTTGCATCAAGTCCTCCGCACGAGAGAACAAAGAGAACAAAGATCTCCGCAAAAAAAAATCTCTCATCTCAGTCGAAAAATGATCGATGCTCTGTTTGATCGGCATATTGTTGTGGAAGGATTGCGCCACTGGAGAGCAAGAATTGCTGTAAGAAAAAGTGGGACTCGATAGATCAGAAAATGCCGAACATTAATCAGATCTTGATCCATAAACTATAGATGGCACATTCAAGCACGTTCTCATGCACTAGCAAACATGAAGGCTATGCAGGCGTATGCAGACATGTGCACTCATCAGGGCAAACACGCGATTACTATTTGAGACTTCGCTGTAGCTCGTCACCAGATCTCACAAGAAGAACTTTCTCAAAAGTCCTGCTGCTCAAAGCCGTGGCCCTTCAACAAGATGCCTTCGATCTTTGCAAGCCGTTGACTCAGCTCCTCCGTGATGCTTTGCACCTGAACGAAGAAATCAAACGAATTGCACGAATCAATGATGTGGAACTTGAAGTTTTCATATTCTCCCGTATTTTCTTGCCTTCATGGTGTGCTTACTGAAATTTGAATAAAACCGAGAGGATGCCTAAAGACTGAGAGTCTGAAACGGAACAAACATGATCTCTGGATGTAAAGATTCCAAAGATTATAAAGTTAACATATTTCATGCTCATTTCCATGGTCAGACTCGGTCTCTCTCTCCCTTTTTACTTTATTTTCTTTTCTTTTCCATGGCGAAACATCACCAAATCGAAGATTACCTCAGCCAGGGTCCACTGGTGCCAAGAATTCAGCCTGTGTAGAACCCAAAAAAACATCGCTCAAAGAAACATGCAGCATGTGCCCATGCTTCAACAGAATAGGGATGCAAGCGATATAAGTCTCTTGCAAAACCTCATCGCTGGGGTGTTTCACAATTCATGCGAATTCATGGACACACGACAACATACCAAAGTCGCAACACTCAGACCATGACATCATTTGACATCATATCACCGAACACAAACAGTGGAAAACACAGACTTTTGCAGGTGGCCTGGCATCGAAGTGAGGAGATTCACAAGCCCAAGCTGCCATCCAAGTCAGGCAAGTGTGATAAACAAGTGAACCAGAAATAACCAGAAGATCTTTAGTAAGTGAAACAAAGATCTTTTCAACGCGGCAATGTAAACACCGAACACTTAGGACTCTCTGCTGACATGTGCAAATTGTCACAAGTCTTGTAGATCCAGGGTATTACTTTCGTATCATGCTTTCGTTGTTGCTTGTCTGCACTCATGAGTTGCTATCAGGAGCCAGCCTCTCACCAGTCTCCAAGGAACTGATGAACATGTTCCAGAAGGGTTGAGTAGACTGGCATAAAATTCTACTCACAACTTCCGTTGATATTTTGGTGGCACTTCTGGTTGCTTATCTTGCTATTCACTCTATAATCATTGATCGTTTCACCTAGGCCCCAGGCTCACAATGTTTCACCTTTTCTCTGCCCGGCACTAGCGCCATGATAACTAGGGATAGCGAAGAGCAGCAACCGAGCAACCGAAACGAACCAAAAGAACAAAAACTACGTCGAAATCAATTGAAATCATACTAATCACTAATTTATGAAAAATAGTGTGTAAAAATGCATCAAACCTAAATATCTTCAAGTATCGCATCGCTTATTTTCCACCTTCCCGAGCAATTTTTGGTCAAGGCCTTCTGCGCGGGCTCAGAGACGCCACGGTCGGACGTGAAGCAACGATGTCGTGCCGGGGTGGTTACAAATGCAACGCAAGAGCTTGAGACATTCGATGGGAAGCTCTTCAACTCGTGTTTTTGCACAAAACTCCGTTTTTGACTAATGTAGACAAATAAACAGATGTGAAAAACCCCAGACTCCACCTGTGGCCGGCTAATTGTACGAGGTATGGCCGTTGCATACGGCGCCCGGACCGCTGCCCGACGGACCAGGCGCAAGAGAGTGAAACGGGGGCGGCGCTGCGACGGACGCGACTGCATCGCGACTGCATCGCCGACGATCGCGATGACGCGACCGGCGAGAGACTTGGAGAGACCGGCAGACCGACCATGCAAATGGCTTTGGTGTGGCAGTCCATTCTTCTATTCCTGTCTCTCTCTTGTATTTGCCAATAGCTCTAATCAATTTCAGCAAAACTCTTGTGCCCATGCTACCTCTGATGGGCAATCACAGAAATAAAGGGATTGTTTTTTGAGTCTTAAGGTAAAGCATCTTGATTTCCAGGATGTTCCATCATGTTTTCCACAAAAGCCAAATCCGATGCGACCTTCAGTCTCAACTCAGTCACCTGAGCAACCAGAAAGTGATTCTGCAATTTGGCCAAACAGGTCCGTAACGGTCCTTAATGCGTCGCTCCTCGCTACCTCGTTGCTTTGCACTTTTCCTGTGTCTATCGAGTGTCTGAATGTGTCTAGTCTAGTCTTTTATGGTATCCCAAGGCTTGCAAACCATCTGAGAACGTGCCAAATCTTTGATGAAGAAATCAAAGAAATGTAGATAAAAGATTCGTTTCTGCAACCAAGATACTGATCACTCAAGCCCAACCTCAGTTGTGTTATGTCCTTGTCTCATCATGTCCCTCTGTCCCTCTGCCCCTGTCCTGACTGTCATGCCCCAACAAACATGTCAGCATATCAGCTGCCGGCGGTCAGCCAAGTGCTGAGAGTTCGAACAAAGAAAAGACTTCGGCTTCTTTGTCTTCTCGCCAAAGTAGGTAGTAATCTCAGCAGTGACATCGACATCAGGTCTTGCAAAGTATCGTGAGGTATCATGAAGTATCGTATCACAGCTCAGCAGAGCCAATTTTGTTTTGACTTCATACCGCTACGTCTTGAACCAAACAACGAAAAGCAACTTTGACTGCTTTGAGTGAATTGCTTTGTTTCGACCCGGAGAAGACCACGCAATAGCCTTCGGGAACAACCTCAAATAGACAAAAGAAAGGAGGCTTCAAGATCAGAGCTTGCTTGGTCGAACGCCCCCTCCGTCCTCACCATCTTCTTCATCTCATTATTTATTGTTCCATCTGATTTTCTCCTAGTTGTTCTCACGAGAACTTATCAGAACTCCTCTTGGATCGGCTTCGATTGTAGATCAAATTTAGCACGAGATCTCGAGTCAGTTTGAGTTCAATGCTATATGGCCGTCATTCAAGGTGTTGACTGCCGCACTTACTGAATTGTACCTTGCTTGCGAGCCGTCGCTTGGGCAAACAAATGGAGCTATAGATTACACCTCTGAAGTTTACAATAAATAGATACCCAAAATAACCATATCTTAAAAGAAATACCAAATACAAACCATCATTTCCAGTGTCCATGTCAAACTTTCAGGCTGTGCAATAGTAAACGGATAATATGAGCGAATAAGAATTGCCAATGGGTGAACAAATTCATCATGACGCATATTGAAGCCGTGTGAAATGATTATGACGAAGTACGTCCAAATGGTTTTTTTTCAAATGAAGAAATGTCTTTCTCAATTGGTGTGTTCGACGTCGGAGAGTTTTTCAGAACTTGAGGTGCCGGACACAGACCGATCCAACAATTGAACTTTGCCTTCAAACATCGCCTCGTTGCCTTCGGGACCAATGGTATACCTGGACGAATCAAAAGAAGGTATGTTTGGGCTCCAAGACTTACTACCATAGTGCTACTGTAAATAGGAACTATACATTAATGTACGTAAGAGAATTAAGAGAATGCATCATAGGTACTATATAGGTAGCTTTAAGAGGAGTTGCGTGTGAAGATGCTACTTCTTAAAGGCAAGAACACATCCAAACCAAGAGTGATGGATGATATCCCTTTTAAGCGACGTGTTGTGCGTGTGTGTCATCATCCACGTCAGCTGAGTAATCTAAGTGCTTAAGATTCCACACCAGATTTGTTCAGCCATTTTGGAAAAATTCCCCTTAGCCGCTTGGATTAGTCGCTCTAAATTGGCCAGTCGATGGCGTTAAAGGCGCACGTGAAATCCACCGACCAGCGCCCGGGAGGCTTCTCCGGCACTGGAGGTGGTCCCGGTGCCGGGGGTGGGGCGGCCGTCGGTGGCTCCCAACCTGGTATGAAAAAAAATGTTGTCTTGAAAATTATATACTATCATTACATATTTTTTCGACTTGTTTCATGTCGTGTTTCCGTCTCTTGGAAGTTTGGAGCCCGGCTGGATTCACCCGTCGTCACGTTCGCGTAGAAGGTTCTTCCAGTGTCGGGATCCTCCAAAACGTTGGGATGACTTGAATGAGTGCTCAAAGCCATCAGCAAATTGCAGATTCAGGCGGCATGACAGCATTTTCCACTCTGTCAGTTTTTGGTAGAGGATGCATTTTCCACTTTTTGTTCAATGGATTTATGCGAAGTTTCACAGCAAAAATTCGCATGCATGAAAAAACTACGTAACATACTAAACGTGAAAGGCACCGGGGTATCCGACCTGGTGGGCCGTCCAACCGTCTGGCAGGGACGGGGGAGGTGCAGGCGGTTCCCAGCTGGTTTCACCGGTCCTGGTCACAAGTGTTTTTGCATTTTCCTCATCCAAGGTGTTTTTAAAGTTAGAATGTGACGCAAACATGCAAAACAGTTGAAACTATCTTCACCCATCTTCATACCGAGTGCCAGGCTCGGGATTTGCATAATAGGTGCGGCCTGCAAAGTCCACAGATGAAGTCAGGACATCTTTACAATCTCAAATGAAATGCATATTTGTGTAATGGTTCATGATCCGTTTGCTTCTTTCACCATTTCTCTAGCACAAATATTCCCAATGAAATGACAAAAGGACAAAGTCTATAGACCCCGGAGACTCCCTGCAACTATACCATTTGTGCTTCCCGGATGGGACATCTTCAACCATCGTGCCTACAAGAAACAGATTCTTTTTGCCGGGGCATTTAAAGAGCTTGCCCACAAAGGCACGCAGTGGCCAAATTTGTCATTGGAAAATGAACGGCTGTAAAACAGACAAATCAATGGGATCAAGTGGAAAAAATGACACCGCGTATTTGCCCTCTCAGTTGATGGGTTTGACAAATTGCTTCGTGAAGATGAAGGTTTGTGGTTGGTCCAGGCGCCAGGTTGGGCCAGTGCCAACCTGCTTTCTAAGGCGTCATTTTGCGCAAAGCTCTTAAGAGTAGAGACCCCTTCCTGATTGTCCAGCAATGCAATATAGACTGTGGGACTTGACAATGCAAATGACTATGAGTAGCCAATGGGTTTGCCGTCAGAGCAGCGCTCCCTTTGATTTGGTTCCCACAAATTGTATGGCGAAAATCCCAGTTTAGCGTAGTTGGCGCAGCGCCCCATCCAAACTAGGAAAATCTTCCAGGGACATACAGGTAGGCATGATCTAGGAATCTAGGTCGTTTTTTTCCGGCATTTGGTCGTGGGAGAGGATGGATTGTGTGCCGGCCAGTCCACTGCTGTGCTGTTGCGCCAGGTGCTGGATAACTCTGCGTAGGTGACAGCCGCTCAAATCTTGTCTGCAGACATGGCCCAAGAAGGGAAGGACCGGGTTGACCATCGGCCCTTTGGGCTAATGTGCTGCACCCATTGTTTCACTATCTGCCGGCGAAGTCGCAGGAGACGATGGAGAGAAACCACAAGAAAGAGGCTCCAACATAGCGGTCCGGCACCTTCAAAGTGTCTTGTGCGTTTGACAGCGTTTGACCAATAGAATAAAATTTCTTTTAGCACACGTTTGATTTGCGCCCAGGCGCTGTATGCACACTGAATGGCACTTTTGCAGAGAGCATCATGGTCCACGGTGGGTTTTTTGAGGTAGAGGGTATGGTTTGTCCATTGGAAATCCTTGAGGGTGGCAAGAAGGCGCGGCGCCGGTGCACTGGCCAGGGCTTGTGGGCTTACTGCCAAGCAGCTTTTCTTTTAGTTGATGTGAAGAGTCAATGGTTGCTTCGCTGAGCGACTGTGCTGTGCCATTTTGACAAATTATCTCCCACTCGTCACGGGGGAAAGACAACCTGAAGGTTTGATGCAAAAGTAGTGCGAGTAAACGTGAAGCTTCGAGTGCTGCGGCATTTGGCAGGCTGGCGAGGAAAGAGGCCATACTTCCATTGCTGACGTTGTCAAAACCACCTCGCATATCCAGTTTCAAGAAAAGCGCCTCTGCTGCTGAGACTGTTGCTATGGAGGCCATGCACCACGAGGCAAATAAAGCTTCAAGCGCCCTCCACGGACGGCTTCTGTCTGCACTGCCAAGGGTGAGAAATGTGGCTGGAGTCGCCACATAAAAACGCCGGCAAAAAATTTTGTAAGTGACCTCTTGGAGCATGATGGGTCGAATATGTGTAGGTTGTTAGGGGTGAAAACATTTTGGTAGCAGACACGCTGTGCCAATGTGAAGGGCTTCAGGGATGGAGCCATCACAAAGCATTGAGTTGAACACTTGTAGCAGGAGGTCTGACCCAAGGACCCATGGGTTTGTTGGCACAGTGAAAGGAGAAAGTCGCTTGACACAGCAGACGCACCCAAAGGCTTTCCACGTTTGAGCTTGGTAAGCCCCTGCATCAGCCCTGGTTGTGTGATGGGGCCCGCGGTGATAGTGGAAAGGTTGGTAACCAGTATGCTGATGGACTGTGAGCATTCTCGGGCAGCCGCCATGGTGTTGGCAAAGGCTTGATTGAAGCGTTGCAGTACCTTGTGTACTCTAACATCCCACCTCCCAGGCACAGAGATAAGGTGGCTCCAATTGAATTGTGGTTGCCGCTTTTTCTTCAAGAATGAGATGGCAGCAGCAGCATCATGAAGCGTATTGACCCACTAAGCTCGTTTGCGACGAGTGAGCAATAGAGCCAAGGAGGCGATGGTTCTTGCGACTGGGAGGTCGGTGCTGTGAGACTTCAGAGAGGCAACATACCTCTTTCCGGGAATGAGATTCCTTCCTTGCTTCAGGAGTCAGTGTACGAGCCCGCATTGATGGTGTCTGGGCCCTTGAGTCTAAGGTCAGAAACTTGGAAGGCAAGGACCTGCACATCGTCCAGCAAAAGGATTTGTTTGCTTGAACCTCCGTCAATGCGAACAGGGTCGATGGAGCCCACCAAAGTGCAGAAGCTCAGTGGCGTATTTTGTTGCCCGATTGTCGAAGCGTTTCTGCGCACTTTTGTGAGGTGCTAGCCAGGCTGTCTTGCTAGAGCTCTTGGGGATATGTTTATCTTGGCGTGAGGCCTTGAGAGTAACATCCACCGTTTGGCTTGGGTTTCAGGAAACATGTGGCAAGTCGATGCCCGTCGACCGTAGAGAATGGGCTCTGTGACAGCGCCCATGTAGTGTCTTCACCGGTGGGATCAGCAGCTCCATCACCATTACTCGAGGGGCAAGGACATTGTCAGCGTCACAGGCGAGGCGGAGATTGTTCGGGAGGATTGGAGCGGTCTATCGGAGACTTGTCGGGCTCGTCCTCCACTTATCACTTCACCAGAGTCAACAGCTACTATGCCACTGTACATTGGATTGGGAAGTGCGATCTAGGAACCTGAGGGAGTTTACTTGAGCGAATAGGTGGCTTGAGCCAAAGCGGCTGGACCCTGCAACCAAAATGGCCACGGAGAAACACATCCAAACAATATTGCCCCATGTTCTCATTTGCCCGGTTTGCCTTGATCATCTTGATAAGCACCCCAACCCTCTGGCAACACCTCAGCCATCTCCTCGGCAGAAATTCGGACAAAAGAAAAACAAGGATCGTTAAGTCAATAAGGATCAAAGTGCTCCAAAAACTTGCCAAAACTATGTTGTTGTTCTGCAATTCTTGAAGAACATGATGCAGAATCTGGCAAACATCTTCAGGAATGATGACGTCTACTCTCAACAAGTTTCACTATTGACTTTTCTTGTTTGTGCCGTCGGTTTCAACTCAATGGATGTGCAGTATATACCTCTATGATACCTTCGGTATGTAGCACCTCGGCTTTGCGCCAACGCGCAGCACAAATGGGGCGCGCCCGTTTGGAGCTAAACAGCTTTTGACAACCGGTGTCCAAAATGAATGTCCAAAATCTTGTAAACATCCATCATCATCCATCTAAATAATCTAAATATGAAATAATGATTTCAACACGTGCCTGTTCGATGTTAGCCTGTTGCGACTTTGCAGCTTGGGAGTGCCTTTTGCATCTTTTGCCATCTTTTGCCTTTTGACCCAATGGAACTGAGTCCAGCTTCCAAATGTCGAGATATCATTGACATCACCTTGACATCTAAATAGTCCATATCTTTGGACTTTTCAAGCAATAGGATTACTATGTTGTGGATATGTCTTGGGCATATTCTCGGATCTTATCGGTTTTTGGAAGCTGGATTCCGTGGAGTACCTTTGCTTTAAGGCCCTTTACGAAGCCGTCGCTTTGGACGTGGCATGAGACTCGCTCCGGACCGTCGAATGTTGCAAATCTTCCGAGTCGAGTCAACTCCGAGTCGACTGATGCGACTCTCAAACCTCTTGAGATCGAAAACGATATTAGTATTTTTCAATGGTATTTCAAACATTTCAAACCTATTGCAAATAAGAATCATATATGCCCGAATTTCAAATACAGTGGTTTCAGCAATATAGATTCCATCTGTTTATTTGCACACTGTTCACATTCCCATCATTGAATCAAGTCTTTTCAAGTCTTCAGTTAATTGGCTTCGAGGAGCCGTGACCGCAATGGCATCACGGGTTCTGAACACCTGGCAAAGGATTGCATCACGAGGTTAAGCCGTGGCAAGTACCAAACACGTCTAGCAATATGGAGCAGCAACCATCTAAATTCAAAGCGAAATCTATCCTTGCCACTCCACTCCTGCGAGGCTCCCAGCAGTTCCAGCAGTGAAGAAGCATTTCAGAAAATACATATTGTATATATTTTTAGTATTCTTTTAATTTACTTATAAATTTTTTTATCAATATACGTAGATATATATTGCATATGCTCTACCCAAAAAATCGTGAAATAGAGCAACGCATGAAAACTTCGTAGTGTCAAGGAATTTCAAGGCACAAGTAGCAAAGGTAGCACTAGTAGCACATGGAAGAGTTCTTAGACTGCAGAATCCACAAAATGCAACAAGCTATGCCAAGTGTCCAGTGCATCTTGGCCGCTTTGAAGCCTCAGAATGTGTGAAGAGACTGAGAAACATGTCGGAGTTTACCACGTATGCGAAATCCGTCCCAGCGCCTGGGTGCGGTGTTGGCAACACTGGCAGGAAGAGCACCAGGACCACCGTCATGTTATCGCCCCCAAGGCCCGCTGTGGAAGCCAAGTCCGGAGACAAGCAATGATCCAACCTTCAACTCAACACACACTGCCACACGCTGCTGACACTACCCTGGCTCTTCTTTTTGGGAGAAATAAAAACGTGAAAAAACACACACATCGAGGCTGGACAAGTCAAAGAGAAACTTCAATGTCACATCAATGTCTATCAGAAATGCTGCAATGCTCATCAAAACATCTCAAAATTTATGCTGAGTTGCAATTGGCTCAAGATCTCAGAAGCCTTCAATTTGCCAGTGGCGATTCGCCAGCCCCAACCTCACTGTCAAGCATTCACGGCATGTTCGCTAAGCAAAGTGACATGAACAACTTTTCCGGCTTAGTCCCTGATAGATTGCACTGCATTGCCTTACTGAGATTTGTGCATCTCTACCTTTGACTTACCGGCCCTACTTGATTAGTCCTAACTCTGACCAACATGGGTCAAAAAAATCATCCAAACATCGCTACCTGGGATGTGTCGTTTTGAGGCGGATGCTGTTGGAGTCACCCAGTTGGTGCCGTACGAAATCCACCGCTGCTTGGCTGCTCAGGACGTCCCAAATGCCGTCGCAGGCCAATAAGAGAAACTCATCCTGAGGGGTCCTGCATTCCACAATGTCCAAAACATTTCAAACAATTATGAAAAGCCATCTTTCTGAAAAGAACGCGGGAACCGCGGCTCAAAAAAGAACAAGGGGGTAAAAACGGAAAAATGAAAGAGGAGGATCTTTACAAAACATCTCAGACATGTTCCAAGTAATGACATGACGACATGTCATAGAGTCTGGATCCTCGCCACCGAGCGCACTTCTGGCACAGCACTTACCTTGCTTTCAGTTGTTCAGTTTCATCTGGCTGAAAATGGGAATATGTGGAAAAATATTTTCGTGGAGAGATCATCAAAGGTATGAAATTTGAAATGATTTCATTCCTTCCAGCACACTTCGAAAGGCATTACATCACCAACACAGCATTAAATCGACATTAAATCACCCTGCCTTCCGCTTTCTATTCTTTCTGTTTCGTTCCAGTCTTTGGTTTTCTAAATCTGAAGATATCACTCTTTCAGCCATCACCTGAAGACTTGCAGGCTCGAACATGATCACACCGTGCACCAGCACGGTTTGAACCGAGGGACGATGTGATTTTCGGGCGGTAGCTTGTCATCCTTGTACTCCAAGTCACCCAGGGCCTTCCAGTGAAGTGAGGTAATTGAGGCATATGTATGCATATGTCGGATACACATGTGTATATTGTATATTGTAAATGAAAAAACGCGAAAACAATCGAGGACAGGTTGTGCAAAACACGTCGCGGTTTAAGTATGGCTCAGATCTGCACCCGGGAGAGGCTCAAGTCGCCATTCACCTGGCAGGGCAGAAGGCTGGCAAATTGGCACCGCCGACACGGAAATCTTCTGGGACACCCGGACACGGGGCACGGCACCGTGTTGGACCCAACCACCTGCACATTAAACGCCGAGGAACGTACGTCGAGATTTCATATCGTCATATCATCTCTTAGCATGCCACACCATGTCAATACCTATCGAATCTGGCCTCCTATCGAATCTGGCCTCCAGATGTTGTTTACTTGCATGATTACTACGTCAACGTCAACCTCTTTCACTCGCCAAGTTGTATAAGAATTGGAATCCCTGGAATCCTTTCTTAATTACGTTGATTACCAGTGTGAAATTAATGCGTGGAGTAGAATGTTATCAATATTGTGATGGCACGTTATGATCAGGAAAGCTAGTCCAGCAAGAAAACAGCACTGCAATGCACTGCACTCACTGCACCTGCTTCTTCGATCCGAGCCCGCTCTTCTGGCAAACTCGGTTTATGATCCTTGCAGCGTTGCATCTGCGGCGGATGGGCTTGCAAGGTCTTTGAATGATTTGAATGGCTTTTGCCTTGCTTTGGGCATCGCTCCAAATCACCACCCCATACCATATCCATACCATATACCACGATATACCACCTCACTACTGTAACAGACTGTAACACTATAACGGACAAATACGGACAAACTACATCATTCATATCATTCATTCTTCAATAATGACTCTTGATACACAGAATCCAACTTTCAACTTTTCCAATCCCACCTAAGGTGACCCAAGTTCTCACACACCCCACCTGCGAGAGGTCAATAGCGTGCCCGCCGCGGCACAGCACGGCACGGGAATCACCACAGTTAGCCACGACGAGGCACGATGGCGTCACACAGCACAGCACTGCCGTGCTGCCGATGCCTTCCGCACTGCCGCGGAAGCGCCGCGTGCGCCGGGAGCTCGTCTTGGCCAGCGCCGTCAAGCGCTTCAACTCGCGCAAACCCAGGGGATCCTCACAAAGAAAAACGCCTAACAAACAATTCAAAACCAGATGCATGCATTGACGGCTTGGGGTATCCCAACGTATCTTCACGTGCTGCACATCTCTACAAAAGAAGTAAGAAAATGCTCTGATTCGTTCGAGAGGCTGGTGCATTCTTGGTATGTATGTGAATGGATGTGGGAAAAATGATCAAGGACGAAGAGTGATAATCTGTGTTCGCATTGACACTGTATAACAGTGGTACAACATATTTAATTGCAGCATATATCTTACATGATGGGTATGGTCAAAATTCTGTCATTTGCTGTCTCTCGCCGGCATCCAGTGAACAAGCCTTCAGCAACTGGTCCATCTCCACGAACTCAGGACGGTGGTAGGTCACGGCACCAACATGCACTAACAAACTCAACAATCTGGAAACAGTCGGAATCCTCGGTTGGGAGTACTTATATGCTGCGTATGATTGTTGTCCAAAACGGTCTCCTCTCAAAATCGTTTGAACCCCCCACAAAAAGAAAAAAATATCTTAGTTATCTTCCTGCAATGTCGTTGTTCCATGTTCCTAAACAGCACCCTGAAGGTTGGGACATGGGATGACCTGACATGAAACATGTGCATCGTCCCGTCGTCCCTCCGAGCTCCCCAGCTGCTTCAGACATAGCAGTGCCCTGGACGCGACTTGCGACGTCAACGTTTGAGTTTTCTTTTTCCACAGCCTCTGAGAACCCGACGATGTTGGAGCTTGGCCTCGAAGCAAAAAACAAAAAACTTTAACTTTCCGTCCTTTCGAACCTTTCGCACTTCACATATCTTCACATCTTCAAACCATGCCTGGATGCGATAGCTTCAGGTAAGTGACCTGAAGTCTGGCATTGCAGAATTCAAAAAATCACACCACAAGATGGGAGATACATGGAACATCAATGTTGCCATTTCCAACAAACATGTTGAGGCAGCTACGTTCACAGAATTTGGCGACCTGGAAAAAATGCAGAAAAGCCATCACAGCAAATCAGAGTGGCACTGCACCTGGAAGCCACCATGGCCATCAAAGACACCAAAAAGACCCACGTTGGACCAGCCGTTGTCCACGGTGGATGTTTCAGACCTGGACTTGGTTGAGATGCCACCATTCATCCATTGGATTTAAAAGCTGCGTTTGATCTTGATCCTTCGTTTTTTGCGGTGTTTCATTATGACGTTTCATGTGTTTCTGTGAAAAAAGATTCAATCATATTCAATCTGAGCGTGTGACATGTGTGACACTGTGACTGCATCTCGTAACGATGCGATCGTCACATGGGCGTCTTCCATGGACTCACGCCAGCCTTGCATCTCGGAAGCTGACCAGGCAACATAGCCTTTGAGTCCATCACCTCAGAAAGACATGAGACTTCAGAAATTTGTAACGAGTTGTTTTTCTTTTTGGACGGTTGACGGGACTGGGGATGATTTGAGGAAAGATCTTTGGATTCACACTTTGAATAAACATATCATCTCTGAGCTAAAGAAAAGATCTTGAAAAGAATCCTTAGAATCTTCAATCTTCGACTGCCAAGTGGCTGCAGTTTTTTTGCGTCACCGGACTTCGATGCTCTGTTTCTTCTTCGAATCCATCGTCATCGCCACGCAGACAAACTCCTGACACCGGGCGACATGCGTGACACCCGTGACACCGGCGTGGCACAAGACACAGTGTGACACAGTGTGGCGTGGCCTGTCCGTCAGAATCCGTCGTTCCATGTGTTCGACTTGTTTCCACTGCATGGCCCTACGCGACTCCGAAATGAAACACACATCTCCCCAGTCCTGCTCGGCCCCCCATGGCAAAAAAGAGGCTTGAGCCAAAGGCAGGAATGACTCAGATCTCAGAATCATAAAGAAAGGTCAGTGTAGGACAGTATATAAATAGATCCGGAATGAATCCATGCAACTCTGAATGCCAGTCTTTTTAGCAACACATGGAACTCCTGGCATCCACGTGATGCAAACAAAGTGATGCATGTTTTCTGTCGGCGTGTGATACCCATATGTGCAATATAATATAATATTTATAATGAAATATGATTCCGTGTAACTATAAATTCATATTCACGTGTATATATAAATATATCTTATATCTATTCACAATAACATGTATAGGAGTATAAGATGTACATTCTGAATGTGATAAATATATATATATATACATATTGACAGTCATGGCGTTATAAAGATGTTAAATCACTGACACTTCTTATTCAAAAGGCAGTGAAACGATTTCTGGCTACCTGTGCGGCAAGTGTTGGGTCCCTTTTGTTCTTCGCAAAAGCAAAGGACGAGATGATGCCACTGATGACAGGCGCAGGCCATTTGGAATGAGGCCAAGTGACCCCACCGTCATAGTCCACTTGTTCGCCCGGCTCCAACATACAACATGCACGTTCCAACAAGCCACCCCAAAGTCCCAAGGATGAAACGAAACCTGTGTAAACTCGTAGCACTAAGCGACGTGAAGCCTGTGAATTTTCACGAGAGCAAATCTCAGGATGAAATGTACGTTGTGCTGATTGTCGATGATCAAGGAGACCTGGACGCATCGCAATCGCATCCAATGGAAGATCTGAGTTTGGAGACACCACAACTCCATTTGTCAATAGTCGAGCCACCACTTGGGATAGTGGAAGCCATAAGGAGCATGTCCAGTCACAGGCGCAGCAACACACTACCACACTGTGCTCACTCAAATTTCGAAAACGAGGCCTTGAAAAACAAAAGAGCTGAAGAAACACACAAAGAGAAATCCACCACAAAAATCATCAAATTTTTGAATCATAAGTCACATCTAAACTGTGACCTTATGAGAAGAATTCAACAGGAAGATTTTCACTCATACTCACTCTCCGATTCACACGGTTCTGGAACGTTGGCCTTTGTGTTTTCAACTATATAGCTTTCAAATGTGTTGTGGAATTAGTGAAAGGATGCGAAAGGGTTGTAAAGCCGTTAAAGCATGTTGTAGCGACAAGGGCATATCGGCAGACCTCGTGGTGGTCGTGATGGTCACGGGGGGCGCTGTGGCCCGCAGGACATAGGCACCTTGCAAAGACGTCCAGGTACCAAGCTCCGTTTCGAAGGGCGAGAAGATCTTTACTGTCAAGGGACCCTGACACTTCAGATACAAAAAGCAGCCTTTTTTTCAGCAAGCATGACAATCATATGACAATCATGACGCACTTTCAATGACTTCTACCATCTGATTGATCTGATTATCATGATCTTTTTAGAAGCTGAGGGTTTAGGATATTGTACTCTCTTGATCTCTGTTGTGCTATCTAGTACCACAGTATAAATCTATACGGTATATGCTCTTAATAGTTAATCGTTCTTATTTGAGAAAGCCACCAGCTTTTGACAACCGTAAGCCTGGTCTCCGTCTTTTAACTGAATCGTTTGGTTTCGCAGAATGACGGAGTTGGAAGGTAAAAGGCCACCTTTGGGAATGAATTGCACTCGGTCATCCTCGTGGAAACACAAAACCTTCACGTCCATATGGCACGCATTTCGGATGGACGATTGGCATCCCGACATTTCCAACGGTGCGCTTGACATGCTTGACACCGTTGCGGCTGGTGCTGTGGTCGGCTCCGGTAGCAGAACATAACTTCGTGGATCCTGTTTCGACAACATGCGGATCAACATCACTGCCAGCACTGCCAGAAACATTACCACGGCCACAGTAACCTGACAGAATCCATTCAAATGAATGAATCAACTGAACATTCCAGCACGATACTTTTTGATACTTTTTGATACTTTTTGCACGTCTTGACTACATACATCTTTACAACTACACGTGTCAACTGATCATGCCGGATTCAATTTCAGGTTTCCTGCAAGCTTTTGGATGTTTGGTCACTCACGTGCAAGGAAACATGAAGGAACTGCATGCAATCTCTAGCGCTCGGAGAAACTTCAGCAAAGACACTGCCCATTCCACTGAGACTCCATCATTTTTCAAGGAAGTCAAAAAATAACACACAAGCAAAACAGCCGCACTCTTGCCCGCCATGGGCCATTGAAAAATCCCCACAATGAAGAAAAAAACGACGAAGCTCCAGAATTCGAGGATTTGACCACGGGCAATCAAATTTCCGGCGAACAAGGCTGTAAGACCCACGACTAACTTGGTTGTCGCCTCCTGTCAAACAGGGCAGAGTGCAAAATGGTGAACCTGCATGAAAATCCCTGAAGTTCGGGCAAGTTGGACAATTAAGTGACTATGACTGAAACATGCATAAATATATCCAAACATTCTGCAATCTGCGCTAAGTGGTCAAAAGCTCCACTTGAGTCAACACATCATGATCAAATACTGGAGATGCATGGAGATGCATTCAGTTGTCGACTTTACATGTTAGTCCACGTTTGCCCGCCCTGCGCCACACCTTGTCACCGGACAAAAGCTCCAACAGATCAGGAACACTCTTGACACGCGATAATGTTGGAAATTCCATGACATTTTCGGAGGCGTGAAAAACATACTGGTAATGCCAATGCTCGCCATCACAAAAGCAGTCATAGCTGTACAATGAAAAATCACTGGACGATGTCATCCGCGTCCATCACAGCCTGGTCAAGACCAGAGATGTCTTTCGTTTGATTGCATCTGAGAATGTAGATAATGAAGGCAATAAAAGCAGGGTTTCAAACAAAAGGGTGTAAATGCGATGTAGTGATGCAAAGCGTCAGCTACCTAGTGCAAATGCTTCCAATTCTGTAAGGCCTTCCAGCTGTTGAATGGCCACATGATCCTTTCAACTTATTCAGACTTATTCTCTCAAACAGGGGATCTGGTGACACAACCAAAACCGTCAAAACTATGCGGAACTCATTCCCCTCTGATTATAGAGCCTGGTATGCCTGGTGCTGGAAGCTTGGCTTACAAATCGTCGTCGGAGAATCATGCCACAACGCAAGGGAGAATCACAATGCAATGGCACGTTTGGATACGTTTGGATACGTTTGGTCCGTTTCGTTTGGTGTCTTTGTTGTGCGATCGTGACGGTTCGACGGCTGGCGACTCTTTTCTGATTTGCCTTCGATGCCTCCTTTTTCGCACTTTGTCATTTCAATTCGGTCTGCCCCACCATAACAAAAGCATATTTCAAAGAATACTCTTGCAATCACAGTTTCGTCTCACAAAATCACAAAAATGCAGTAAATCAGTGAATGCATGTGAATGCAGTAACTGATCGCAAACATCCATTGACATCCATCACACCTAGAAACATCACGATTGCACTTGCCATGTTGATGCTTGCGCTTGCAAAGCTCAGAGCTGGAGCCACCTAGAGATAGGTTGAATTACCGGGTTCGGTTGACCATGACATACCATGACCATGACCATGATGACCATGACATACCATGACCATGACCCCATGTTGAAGAAATTCAGGGACATTCACAGTTCGTGAAGTTGTACGAAAGTGAAAAGTGTGAAAGGTCGAGTCATCTCATTTCTCCATGTTTCTCCTCTCCAGGCTTGTCGGCTTGCCTCTCACCAAGGCACCGTTTCTCTCAAGTCTCTCTTGACATTTCTCGATCTTCTCGCTTCTCTCTTTTAAGAGATGCAAGCCAAAAACATCGAGAGTCTGAGTCACTGAGTCTGGGTCGAGAGTTTCATAGCTGCAATCTACTTTAGCTAGTGCTGAGCTGTGCTCTTGAAAAGTGCCAAAGAGAATAGACGGTTGCGTATCAACTTTGGCATCGGCCAGCGTTGACTTTGTCAATTCATCACATGACCGGGTCGATCAAATTCCCTCCATCATCTTAGACGACGGTGCAACGCAATGAAACAAACGCAAATGTCCAATACATCCTTCTGGTAGCTGAACTTTTAAGCCCTAATAATGCTCTGGTCTATTAGCATCTATCAGGAGCAAAAAAAAACAAAGCGGCAATCTTTAGACCTCTTCAGATCTGTCTATACCTATATTTCGATCTTTAAAATCCCAGAGATTGTTTTTCTGGCTTCATCTGCTTCTATCTGCTTCACGTCTGTTCCGTGCTTCAAAGCTTCCGAATTCGTGGCTGGCTTCAGTGGGCATCAAAGCGGGCTCCAGAGCCAAGCGAAGGCCAGCAACACCATACGAGAACAACCTGACACTTTAAAATTTAAAACAGATTCCTCCGCAGAAATCCCAAAAATGCAAAGACTGAGTTTCAAGCTGTTTCCATAGACATTACGCTCACTTCCATGACTGGCACTGTCTCATTTGCAATGCTTCATATATCTTCATATCTTCGTGATTCAGATTGATTTATGATTTAATATGAATTAACATGAGATAAAGGAGTTTGGGGTGGAGAATTTGAAAGAATTGCATCTTCGCACCGTGCCACGTGTCCCACTGAGGCGGATGCCCTTGGCTGCGCTCACCGCGTCGACGGAACCGAAGGTCTCCCGTGTTGACGTCGTTGTAGTTGCCACTGTGGTGGTGTGAGTGACGGACACCACCGTTGTGACCGATGTGGTCTGAGTCATGGTTTCTGTCTCGAAGACCGTGGTAGTTTGGGTGCTGGTGGTGGTGTTGGTGAAGGTGTATGGCTGTCCTTGAGCAGAACTTGGGGTGAAGGCTGTTGCACTTTGCACACTCAAAGACGAATCTTCTTCCTCATCGTCGTCATCGTCATTGTGGTCATCATCTTCTGTGGTGCTGGATGTGCTGGGCGCTTCTGTGGTTCCGGTGTTCTCCGTGGGCCCAGAGTTCGCCTCGGTGGTAGGTGGGGCCGTGGCCGGTGCGACCGTGGTCGCCGGCGCCACACCGCAGAGCCCGCGGAGTTGGGCGTCGGAGCGGGGCAGGTCGATTCCCACATAGATCAGCGCAGCATCCAACAGCGGAGTGCAAAACTCCAAGACTTCCTCCGTTTTGGCCATGCAGCTGAAGATTTCCCATTCTGGACAGATCAACTTGGTGGCATTCATTTCACCGGCAAAGACTGAAAAAATCAACCCACCCAAAGGTGTACAAATGTCTGGGCATGAGCTGATGCAATCAGGGGCATAGTCTCTAATCATTTCCAGAATGGTATTCCCAGAGCAGGGCTCTGGTGCTGGCGCAGGAGTCAAGGGCAGCCATGCCAGAGCCAGCCACGACCATAGGCACCACCTGCACCAACTGCCATGATCTTTTCGCCACATACTTCACTCTGCCCTTGCTGCTTGACTACTTGTTTGAGTCAAAAACTTATGTTCAAATACATGAGACTATAAAGAGACAAAAAGAGAGGAGATTAGCCAACACCACTCATGACTCATGCACGCAAATCTGCAGCGCATCACCTGACAATGATTACTTATGCAGTTGTGGTTTGAAGAAACATGCTGCAGTCTGTGACCCACAAGCTCATGGAGGGCTCTATGTTTTGTCGGCAGAATTCCTCGCGTTGGCTTGCCAATCACTCAGTCCACTCAGTCGACAAGCTCCTTGTGCACCTTGCGAAGGAGATGAAACAAGAAAAATTGCAAAATTTGACTAACTGACTAACTCGTGAGCATTGACCAACAAGCCGCCCCCAAGGGTATGGCATAGCTCACGGCAAATGCTGTTACCGAAAAGCCATTGGGCAAATAGATGGTAGGCCTCAGCAAGGTGGCGGACATGAAGCTGAAATTACACGGAACTTCATGGATTTATGGATTTACTGATCTTCCTAAAGCCAAGGATCTCCCCACAGGGGTCAATGCCACAATTATCCTGGCTGGACGGCCCTGACAAAGAAGTTAATGTCATCATGTCTTACCCTGGAAGTAGATAGATTTTTTGGGTATGCGATGCCAATCACTCACTGCCTACCCGGAAAGTATATGCAAAGCTCGACCAACCCAGTTCGAGGAAGATTCCTCTGTTGAAAAAGGTGTTGGGGGGTGAACTCACGTTTTTATGTTTGATCTCGCTGTGATTGACCATGTCGTGGTTGCACTTCGTCCTGCGGTGACCATCCTTGCCGGTACACCTCTAACGTGGATCCTGGCACGAGAGATGGAGCGGGGGCGCTCACCCTGGAAAGCTTCACATCTCGTCTCAGCACGTCACCACACCTGTGCAGTAAAAGCGGCTCAGCAAACTTTCCATGATCTTCACCTGGTGGCTGAAAGTGGTGGCCAAAGGTGGCCTTAAACCAAGAAAAACGTTGAAAACGATCTAAAAAATACGTCGAGTCGTAGAGTCAGAATTGGAGACTTCGATCAATGTGTTGGGTGAACGGATGTGAACAGCACCTCGCGCTCGACCTGCTCTTTGATGCTCAAGGCCTCAGCGTTCGGAGCTGCAAACCGACCTTTGTCAGCTAGAAAGCTCGAGGCGGCTCGCCGAACCGCCGAACCGAAGGGCTTGAACACCTCGCCTTGCTTTTGTCCAGGTTGGCTTCGCTTCCAAAACCGAAGTGGATCTCAGGTCACCACACATCCATCAATGTTTAGCACCTTGCTTCTGAAGTCTCAACTCTTCATATATTACATGTTACTACTCAAATCAAATCTTTTGAAATATCTCAAACCTATTCAATTTCATTCAACTCGTCATATTTGTATCAATTTCTTCATATCTAAGGAAGCTCTGGTATTGTGATGAGATGTGATGAGCTCGGCACTTCCATGTCCAATGTCCTGACCTTGTCCCACTCCTCTGGATGTGCCACAAGCCTTGCATTGCATTTGTTTCATTCAACTCTAAGAACCCTCGAAAAAATGCAAAAAAAAAAGGCCAATTAGTTTGCTGCATACCAAATTAATTTCAATACTTAAATAGGTCTTAAGATTGACAAATCTCGAGCTGGTAACTCAAGTCATTTTTGGACCTTTATTCAATCTTCGCACATTGGTTTTAAAGGGCCCAAGCTGACCATTGAGTCGCTTTGCGAGATGGCCAACCCTTGATAGGGCTGGACACTTGCGCCCAAAGTCACTGTTGAAATAAAATACGATGAAATACAGTTAGAATATCATCCAAACCATATTAGATCACTTATTAGATCCATAGATACACATTGTTGTTCTAGGGGCACAGGTGACGCCGCGACGGTAAGACACGACCCCTTCGCTTCCGTCCGCAACGAAAGGGCTCCAAAACCAGGCCAACGTTGCCCGTATCAAAGAAAAGGCAGAACTTCAAAGTCACGATGCGAACACGTGCCTTTTCTCATGAAACTGCTTTACCGTGTTTGATCATTGTGTCATTTTCGTGCAAATGCGATGATTCGCAATGATTCTATGATGAATGTATTCTCAGCATCTCTCATTTAGCATCGTCAACGCTGACTTCTTCAATCAACTTCTGTACAGCTTCAGCAACGCTGGAGGCTTCCATTCTTCGGCGCCCAGTGGCCCGACGCACTTCAAGTCGAACAGGTCGGGTGGAGCTGGGCCCATCGAGGTAGTTCTCCAAATCGGCAATGATGTCTTCCTCAAACCAAAAAAATGACACAAATTTTTGGAGTGATGGAGTAGTCTATGGCAGATGGACATAGTATAGGATAGATAAGATGATATGATGATATATTGAAAAAAATATTTTTGTGTTCTTCAAATTTTGTTTGGATGTCGGATAAGATGATCTACCTCACATTCTACGACATCAAGAGCTCACGTGTGAGTGCCCAGTGGCCACGCATAAGACTTGGCTCCATCGACCTGGATTCAGCTTCGCCAGGCCTACGCCGATGATGCCACCATAGCGCCCGGCATCTTGCCACATCCACCTGTGCAAAACTTGGGGACGCTAAGTTCAGGACACGTCGACACTTCCACGGCTTGGGGACGTTAAGTCACATTAACGATGTTAACGTGTCTTCTTCCACCAGTTTGTGTCTCTATTTCTTAGTGTTTCTTCTGTTTCTTTACGTTTCTCTCAAATCTGGCCAATTTTGGGAGACGGCCCTTTTTTTGCGAGATACATGTCATGACGGCAACTATATTTTGGGTCAGTGATACGTCGCATTCAAATTGCGACAATTGGGATAATATTCGGGGAACAACTGCAACGATACTCTCCCAAGGGTATCCTGAAATTTCTTCTGTTACTCAGTCTTGTTGTATTTTGAAATTGGCTTCTCGTTTCTATGTCTTATCTGGATTTAGCGATATAGAATCTTGATGAATCTTGCCTTATCATGTTCCCACCAACGAAGTCTAAGCCAAAGAGAAAAACAAGTTTTGAGGACCTCCCGAGTTTCGAGTGATGCGTCGGATGAGACCATGAAACCCCCAGCCTTGCTTTCAGCCCTCCATGATGATGCAGCCCCTGCAGGTTTCCAGGATACAGAAAAAGTTCAGATCATTATGAAACATTGAAGCAATCAGTAGAAGTCAGGAAATGTCAGGAACACCAGGAACAATCAACCGCAGGAACCCAAAAACAACTTGAAAGAGTTAAAGACAGCATACAGTGGCTATACGGTGCCTATTTGGCCATGCACCAAATCCAGGAACCTTCACACGGTGATGTGCCTCAGCCTCCTCATCTGAGCTCCGATAATGATGTTCCGGCGAAGTATCCGGCGAATCGCAGATAAGACGTATATTTCCCAGGTAACTCGAGACTTCGAAATCCCCTTGTGCTGCAATGCGCCAGGAATCGCAAGAGTGGAGCAGGTCCTGTATAGAAAGTTAAGCTCATTGAAGAAAGGAGTGATAAGAAGAAATTCCACAAACACCCCTCAAAAACTCATGACATAATCTCAACAGACCATGTGAAAAAAAACGCTGTATGTGTTTCAATGGTGCAAACACAATCAGAAGCCATGCAAAAATCATGCAATATCATACAACCAACAGTAAACATGATGTGACTATGATTTGATGATGTGATGATGTGCCTCCAAAAGATGTAAGATCTGATCCTGTTGATATGGAAAGAAGTGGTGCGCTTGACACAGCAATCGCAACATGGGCAGTTTCGGTTCCAAAGCGTCGATGCGCTTCAGCTCCTCCTGGACTGTCGCATCTGGACGAACCATAATGCACAATAAAAAACCACAAACATCTATCACAACTTCTATCATACTAGCACATCAACATAGTGCTATATAGATATAGCCATATAGCCTTAGATTAATGTTACTACAAATACATCTATTCTTAGTAGCCTCATCATACAATACATTGAATACATCACTTTTTTTGAAAGTGTAACAGTGTAGCCAGAGTCCTGCTGCCACTGGGCCACCAGAACAACACCTTGGGCAAAACGGTTCAAGGCTTCAGCGGCCTCCGGCTGACATTCAAAGTTCATCTCCTGAGATGTGCAGAGAGACGTTGGAAGGCATTCAAAAGAGGAAAGCAAGGGTTTGAGAAAAATAAAACAAAACGTCACAGTGTGTCCGTTTCGGGAATCCAATCCCGGAACCGGGTGGATAGTCACAGAATCTCATAGCCGAGGTCCCAACAAGCTGAATCAAATACCACCCATATCGATGCGCAAACATATCTGTGTAATGGTGACCTGGAATGAAAATGGCCTTTTAATTTTTATAATCTTTTATCTTCCCCCTTTCTCTTTCCAAGGGCCTTTCCAATGTCTCACCAAGCATCTTGAAGCTCGTGGAAGGCCAACACTGCTGTGTCCGCAGCTGTAGGGTCCGTCCTCGAAGTGTTGCGAAGCAAGTCGTTTGACATGTTTGTTCACCTTTTAAGGTGGTGATTTCGGCAGGCCCTGCAACACATGTCTGCAATACAAAGCATACAAGTTGCTCGTGGCTCCTGGTGCTCTCTGCCTTTCCATACCCCTCCTGATCCAAATGGCAGGATCGGTGTAGAGTGTGGAGTGCGGAGTGGGCGGAGCAGTTGTGGATACAAAAAGGTCATTAAAGCTGTACCGTACGAAAATAATCTTACCGCCGCACATGACATATGACGAGGGTATGATGATTTCTGTTATCGAACATCTTTTGTGTTTGCTGAACAAGTCTTGAAAAAGCACCTCCTTCACTGGCTCTGCTTTCTCGGGTTCAGTGGGTTCGAGCACCTTTTCCTCTTCTGGGAGAAGTTGCAAGATGCCGCTTTCCTGCGACGGAGGTGCTAGTGGAGGAGCTCAAACCCTGAAATGATTGCACAATGAATTCTGATATTAGAATGATGCTACCTGCTCCTCTTTGAAATTGGATTTGTTTGTTGTTCGTCCCTTATGCTCTGCCAAACATTTGAAGCCCAACCCGGCTGTACTGCGATTATCCAGTTATGTCCAGTTGCACTGCGGTGACCCCAGCCAATTTGGGTAGATGAATGAAATCCGTCGCATCTACTCGATGGACTCGATGCTGGGCAGTGTCCTTTGCTGCCTCTTGCCAGGTGGAGTCCTTTAGAAGGATACCAATCACGCTGCTGACTTGCCTCGACGAAGGAACTCTCAACAACTCTGATGTTCTTCTGGTAGATCCAAACATTTCCAAACTAGCATCCCAACAACTTCCTAATTGGTGTGTTTCATCAGGGTCATATGCCTCCTCGCAAGCTCCAGTGCAATTACCACAGTCAGTCATCTGGTTGGTAATTTTTGGCTACATGGCTACATGTGCATTTTGTGAAGTTTTGTGTATCTGGTGGTTCTTGTTTATTTGTTTGCTTAAAATCTTCTGTTTTCTACTACCTTCGGCTTGACGTCTGCATCGACCGGCTCGCCTTCGGTGACTCCTTCTGTGCTGCGCAAAGTCCACCAGGAAGCTGAAGACCTACGGTGCAGAGTGGCAGCGAATTCTCCATCCTAAGCCTTTCGAAAATTTAAAGAAAAGGAAGTAAAAAAGGCATCCCAAACATGAAAAAAACAACAGAAAATGAAGGATTCTTGGCAATTTTTCCATGTTTTTTCCAGCCTTCTGTTTGTGTTCCAGCTCCTTCAGAAGAGAAAGTTCATGACTGCCATCTGCGCCTTGTCAGCTTCGAAACTAAAGCATGCTTTGCTGCAGGGATGCCTGTGCTAAAGCGGCGTTCTGGCGGAACTAATTTGCTTTATTTCTGCAAATGGCCAATGGCCACAAATTCGATCTATCCGAGTCACATCACTACAGGATGGTTTCTTGCAGATGTGTTCCTTTGGATCCAATATGGTAGTTTTGAATCTTTCGATCGCCAACTCAATATTGACATGACTTGACCAAAATGCTAAAAAACCCAACTCTTCCCACGGGTTTTAATTTTTCAGACAGAGCCACGGGTCACGCCACGTCGAAACTGCTGAAAGGCTTCCGCCGAATCGTCGTCGCGCCCTGGTTTGACCTGGACAACGAACCCGAAGAACAACAATAACAACGGCCACCGCCACCCCACCGCAACTGTCCATCATTCCGCAGCATAAATTCACTGCAACGAACATAGGCAGCTGCCACGATAGAACCTCACCATCCAATCACCCCAGCGCCTTCAGAATAGCTGCATGACCTTCGTGAAGAAAACGTTTGGTTTCTTCCAACGCCTCCATGGCAAGGCGTGAAATCGGCGCCACGGGGTGACCCCGTCGCGTCACCAGGCGGCTCTGAGTCTAAAGCGGCTTCGTCACAGAGAGTGAGGTGTGAAGAGCACCGAATAATATTGACCGAAATATCATATTAGAATAAATCTGCATGCGAAAGAAGAAGAACAAGAAGAAGAACAAGAACAACAAGAACAAGAAAAAAACAAGAAGAAGAAGAACAACAACGGCAACAACAACAAGAACAAGAACAAGAAGAAGAACAACAGCAACAACAACAACAACAACAACAAGAAGAAGAAGAAGAAGAATAAGAAGAAGAACAACAACAGCAACAACAA
This sequence comes from Breviolum minutum Mf 1.05b.01, assembly GCA_000507305.1. NCBI lineage: Eukaryota > Dinophyceae > Suessiales > Symbiodiniaceae > Breviolum > Breviolum minutum. The sequence goes on from DF239638.1 coordinate 155,785, forward strand.
CAACGACAACAACAACAACAACCACAACGACAACGACAACGACAACGACAACAACAAGAACAAGAACAAAAAGAAGAACAACAACAACAACAACAACAACGACAACAACGACAACGACAACGACAACAACAACGACGACAACGACAACGACAACGACGACGACAACGAAAAAAGAACAATAACAACGACAAAAAAAAGAAGAACAATAACAACGACAAAAAAAAATAAGAACAAGAACAAGAACAACAACAAAAAGAAGAAGAGCAGCAACAACAACAACAACAACAACAGCAACAACAACAACAACAACAACGACAACAACGACAACAACGACAACAACGACAACAACAGCGAACAAATTGAAAATGATGCGTGAAAAAAAGACATGACGGGGAAGAAAGATCGAACGCCATTGAAGCATGAACAAAGATGAAAGATGAAACGGGAATGGAAATTGGTTAGTGATTGAAGGATTGGTTTGTGGCAAGAAATCGTCTGAGATCTTCACCACTCCAGGACATCCCACTCAGACCCTTCGACCTTGCGGCCACTGTCTCACGCGTCTCGAACTGTCTCACTTCTTTCATCTTCTTTCACCCGCCAACTTCACTTCTCATCCCATCCACATACACTTTTATAGAAACATATATAAACACTCCACAGTTGTTGGAGTTGCGTCCGACGCCTGTCCTGCGCCGGCGCCCGTCCGACCGGTCTCACCCTTGGGTCGGGGCATCGATTTTCAAATGCACCGACAACCTTCCGAAGCCGCGCAGCTGAGCCTCAACCACCCCGACAACTGTCTGAAATGTGGTCGACTGAATTGTGGTGATGTGTGTTGTCATGTTGTCGTGTACTTTACTGCACTGTCACTGGGTGCGACAAAAACCCACCGCACCTCGAGGGTTCCATACTTGCGGCCGTTGGTAAAGGCATCCTGCAAGGCATGCAACCACCCATGGAACAGAGTCGCTGATAACCGAAGGATGGCCTATTCTACTACAGGCTACAAGTTCAGCGCTGAAAGAAATCATGTGTTTGGCAGATGGATCTGCGATCTGCCTGGTATAAGACCATCCCATACATTGATGATTGTCACACATTGCCTTGGTGTGAAAGACTCCAACTACCAATGCCTTGAATGTGAAGTGAGCAGAAACCGATGGATTGGTATGGACGAATGGTCAATGGGGCTACGCTATCATGTCGCGGAGCAGAACTGAGAGGACACTGAGCGCAGGAGCTCGTTTCACCCTGCTTTCATCGTTGATGTGTCACCGTATTAGAGATCGGCCCCGTTTTTGGGTAAGAAAGGACCTCTTGTTTTGTGGGGGTTGGTTTTTGTTTGTCTGTTTGTCTATTTGGTTTGGGTTTTATGTTTGCGTTGGCTTTTGCATGTCCATTATTTCGCACGTGTGCCTGCATGCATGCATGGTGCAATATATGTACAGGTTCTCAAAGGCTCACCAATGACAAGTGACACAGTGACACTGCCATAGTTGGAATATCAACTGGTGATTGGGTGACCTACCACAACCCTAAGAAACTTTATTGAAATTTTGCAACATTTTGGATCAGGAATCCATCCCACGGACCACAGTGGAGGAACCACGCCTGCCCTGCAAGACAAAGCCGGAAGGATTCGTAGCTGGCGCCGTAGCAAATCTCAGCCCTGAACAAACGATACCCGATGCACTTCGGGAAGTCTTCTGCCAAATGTGCCAATGCACCAGAAACATTTAGACACAGTGTTCACACATCTAAACATCTTTTTTCATGTTTGTTTTCCCCTTCTCTGACTGAGGTTTTCGCAGTTTGGGTTCCCCCAAAGCATTCTTGGGACAAACGGTGTTGTTCGGCCTCGGAAATGCTCACCTTTTCATTTTGAATTCTTTGCGCTGAATCTGTTAGAACTTATGATCCATATGCTGGGCGTGGCCTCTTGCCATCTCACTCCATATCTATCATTATTATTTGAAATAAATGTAATAATATATATATATATACAAATGAAGCATATGTACATATATATTTATACACATGCAGTATATATATATATGTATATATATATATACATATATGAAGTGTAAATGTAAAATTAAATATATATATATATACCCAAGGCCTACATGTTCTAATCTTAGAAGGGGCCCTGCCATTGAGATCTTGAGAACAATATGATGCACAGCACTGAAGCCATGGGAAAACCAGTGAGAAATCAATATTGTTCCAAAACTAGTTCGTTTGCACTGAATCATATGGCTGCCTCCAGTTTGTTTGCTTCCGGCCGAAAATCGGCGGAAAAAATCACGAAACCCAAAAACCAGAAAAAAAACATCTTTCGAAACAGGCTTGCTTCCTGACATCAAATAGACATCAAAAAACTCAAGGGAAAAGATGGCTTTTTCTCAACATTTGATAAGACACAACGTTTTTTTTTAAATTTTGTTGATGAAGCTTTCAGCAGAAACCCTCTTTTTCTTTGAGTTTTACTTTTTGAATTACTTTGTAGCCAAAACCATCTTCTTCCCAGTTTTTTGTTTTTTGATGTCACAACCACAAAACAAAAAACTAGGGAAAACCGAAGGACCATCTGTTGAATCTCAAACCAAAAAGGTTACCAAGAATGAATACCTTTACATCCTTGTGCCAAATGAAAACTGTGAAAATCTTAGTAACTATATCACAGAAACTCCCAGAGATCATCTTCAAATTCAAATTCACTTTGATTAATACGGAAGAGTCTTATTAAGCCGGGAAAGAAGAATCAGGAGCTTGATGGAAAAGCACGGGCTTTGTTGTAAAAAGAGTCTGATCAAAAAGGATGTTTTTTTTCAAAGGAACAGTTCAATTCTTACAGGAAGAGCTATACCGAAGGCGACAACACTTTTGAAAGGAATTATTGCATCGAAAACAAAGATTTTTTTTGGAAAGAGACGTTTGGAAAAGGAAGACTTATGTGAAGAGCCAACAGACCTTTGCAAAGGAAGAGCCCTAGTTAAAGGAAAAAGTCTGCTTTAAATAGGACGGGCTTTATTAAGAAAGACGTTGATTAATACGGAAGAGTAGTGCCAAACTAGGTTCGAGAAGCAAAGAAGGCTGAGAGTTGTTTTGAAAGACGGAGAGTAGGATCACAAAAGGACGAGTCGTATTGAAAGGAAGAGTCTTATCAAAAGAGAGGGGCTTTGTTAAAAAGGCAGGGTCGAATGTAAAAAGAATTCCATTATTAGGAATGATGCCTTGCATCAAAAGAAGAAATGTTTAAAATGAAGTTCTTAAAAAAAGGAAGCGCTGAATTGAAAAGGGAGAGTTTGATTGAACAAAGAAGAGGTTGTTTGAAAGAGAAGAGGTTTACTAAAAGAGGAAGAATTGGATTGAAAGCGAAGACTTGCCTGTACGAGAATGGTTCGATTCCAAAGAAAAGGAATTTTATTAAAGAGTGAATAAAAGGGAAGACATGTATTTGAAAAGAAGCGCCCGTGAAAAAAGAAAACAAGCTTGACAAAAAAAAGGCTTGAATTGAGCAACCAAATTTTGCTTCTAAAAATGAAGAACATAATTTGAAAAACTTGCATACTAATGAAGAGGAGTTTTTGGGGCTTTGTTTAAAGAAGAGATATAATTATAAGAGATTGATCAAACAGGATGGGTTTTCTGTTCTTGTTGAAAAGGAATAGTTCAATTTTGACAGGAAGAGCTCCCTTAAGAAAGACCATCTTCAATGATTACCAACCTTTCCGGAACAAGGCACTTCACTTCAAAATAAGCAAGGTCACAGGGTGAAAAGCATACGTCTTTGGGGAAGCTAGGGTGAAGATATGGGTCTTGAAAAAGGGCTGGCTATGATACCCCCTCCCCCCTAAGACCCATATTTTCTCAGAATTTACTGGCATTTGCGGTGTTTTTTATTTCTAGCTGGTCAAATGTTTGCACTTATTTTGGCAGCGTCTATTTTATACTACAAAAAGTTGCATTATACTTGCACATGCAAATTTACAAAATATGGCGCACGCATGCTCACAAAAAAAGCTCAAAAGTTATCCTTTGCTCGAAACCTCGAGGAGACAAAAAAAACAGACAGAACAAAACTTTTTGGAGAAGTTTTGGCTTCTTGTCCGAGGATGTTTTTTTGGTGTTCCATGAGTTTTTTTGGTTTTTTGGGTTTAGAGTCTTAAACTGATTTGTTTATCCAGACAGGTAGGTATGCTTTGCAAATGAATGTAGTCTTGTGTTCAAAAAAATGTAGGTCCTGGGGGGGCGCTGAGCATATGTGTATATATATATACACATATATATATATATATACATATATGATATGTATAAAAGTATATTATATATGTATGTATATATATATATATATTTGAGACATATGGAAAAATATATGGATATATCATGTATCACGTAGCGATCGCAAGAACAAGATATGTTGATCATGGTATGATACACATCTATCGTGTTCATAAGTGTTATGGATTGATCATTGTCAAGCATCGCTGTCTTGGCCATTGGTGGCGATCTCTCGATTGGGATGAAGCCTGAACGGACAGGGCAAACATCTGCCATGGCTGAGGTACAAGTCAGCATGTTTGCAAGAGTTATCCTGAGTGCTGGGCAATCAAAGAGCTTGACTGGAATCTTGTATTTCTGTCCGACCGAGTGGCCAAAACGAGCTTCACCAAACGTTCGGGGACTTGACAGTTTGACATTTTGGAGAGGGTATATATATATGTGGAGTAGGGAGTGCTTCAAAATGTTTGCGAAGACGGTTGTTGGCAATCGAGACTATTGGCAAAATCTTGTTGCAGTGCAAACTTGCGAACAGAAAAAAACATCTAAATGAACAATGCTAATTTTGTTCAAGCAGAATTTCAAATTTCGTTGTTGAAAGCAACGGATTCTTTCAAATGAGTGCCATCCCATGCCTGTGTCACCAGTTCGCCCCAAATGTCACGTTCCTGGCCGTTCCGCAGATGGCACGTCTCATGTCTCGTGGCACGTCTCGTGTCGTGTCGTCTCGTGTTTGGCCTCGATGCCGAAGGACAGACCGATTTTCCCGTCACCGTGACTGCCTCGGGTGGACATCGACATGAGTCATGTGAGACATCCGTGAGACCTGACCGAGGCTAATACCATCAAAGGCTTTCATGCACCAAGTTTGGTCACCTCAGCTTTCAAAACATGTTCATCACAATGCCAATGTTAGAATTCATATGTGTATACAGTAAATGAAATATATATATATATATATGTTCCCATAACGAGTCATACAGTGATATTTTTATAATAATCATACTTTAGCATGATCTAATCTAAACTAAATTTGCGTGTTCCATTATGACAGGTTACATCCTGTTACTCACCTCATCTTGTTCAAACCACACTTCAATGCTGTTGGCGAGGGATTGGCATCCAAACTCCTGCAACTTCCAACTTCGTTGTGCAAGGAATTGGCACAAACACGATGCAACCCCTGGGTGTTTTGGCCGAGCAAGTAGAAACCGCCACATCGCTGCTCTGTCAGCTCCACCTGCGGCCTCACCCCGCGGCACTCGAAACGTCTCCAAAACCGGAGACGTTTCGGAGATTCAAACCGAAGGTTTTGAAATAGAGATTGGGAAACAAAAGCGCATTAAACCTTCGCTGTTTCACATTGAAAAAACAAAAACTTCAGTTACAAAACAACATTCGTACACAAAGCATACTTGATGACTGAAATGTCCACGTGAAAATGTTTGAAATATAAGGCTTCTGCGTCACAGCTGCAAGTGCTCGCTGCCCCAAATTGGTTTTCCATTCAGTGATGCCTAGGTACCGTTTCGTCTCCCTCTTCTCAAACGGGTCAAGGAAACGCTTTCTGGTCGGAATGACAAGGGGACCACTAAAAGGTCACCAAAAGACCAAACTAGGGAATTACAATTCTTGCAAAGCTCAGCCTCTGTAGGGCCAGAAGGGAGGCGGAGGAATACACGGTTTTCCTGGCCGTGAACCTAAGTCCACATCTGCACCCCAATCTGGACTTGAAAAAATCTGCACAAAATCATTCAAAAACACAGAGCCGAGAGACTTTGTGACTTTCCCTCATCATAGTAAGAGCAAGGCTCCTGGGATCGAAGGAGTAAATCTGCAACTCAACTCGCGACGCAATAGATTCATCAATTCATGCTGTCTTGGAGAATGCTCTTGATGCTACCTTCGGTGAGTATTTATATGAATCTAAATGACTAAATATGATCCTATATGATTCTATATTAACTCCTTGACTTCTCAACCTTAAAGCGTCCTGTTGCGGCACTGGGATGAGCGGATTGCCCAGTGGCTTCTTGATTTTTGGTTCCTCCAAAAACGTGAAAACATGCTCACTCAACTCTTCACATATTTTCATGTGTTTTCGGCAAAATCGATTTTCATGTGAAAACTCTCCACCTGAAAACGACCGACCTTAGGCGCTCGGAGTTTCCTTTTTTCAATTTCAGCTGCCTTTGGCAGACCCGAAGTCTTTGGCTCTGTGACTTTGGCCGTGCCTCACATCGTGAACACCTCAGAAAGCTAGAAAACACACAGAAAGATCAGAAAACACGTTGCCAGCTGAGAGAATTTTTCCCCAAATAGCGTTTGCTTTCAAGCCTAGGGTGGGTGATCGCGGAATTTCTGGGTTTGTCAGGGGGGAAGGTGTCATCTAGGGCGTTGTTGGTAGTGCCTGATCACAGATGTGGCAGGGAGGTGAGTCGATGAGGGTGTTGTTTGGGACGTTTCTGGTGGTGTCTGATCGCGCATGGAGGTCTTGCGGAGGGTGGTCGGAAGGCGTGTTGTGGGAGGTGAGGGTGTTGCTGGTGATATTTGATTGTGTTGGTGAGGGTTGGGGTGTCGCCTATAGAGTGTTGCCCGCGTCGCCTATAGGACTATAGGGTTTCTTGGGGTGTCCTGGTGGTGTTTGATCGTGGATTTGGGCAGGAGGCGTCGTGCGGGGAGGTGGCTTGGCGTGTTTCTGGTGGGGTGTGAATTGGGGCGCATTGCTGATGATGAGTGAATGGGATGTTGATGTGGCTGGGTGGCGTTGAGAGGGACGTGGTTGGTGGTGTGCTATGGCGTGGGTTTTGTGGTGTTATGGGTTTTTCGCACATCCCCAGCCAAATTTTGCAAATTCAATCAGACTGCGGAAAAAGACTATACCATTTCATGCTATTTGGGGTCTATGCTGGTGTAATTCTTCTCGGTCCTTTTGTCCAAGTGATCGAGCGCGCATTTCTTTTCAAGCCGTGTTTCATGTTCCTTCTCCTAACACTTAGACTTAACGCACAATCCAGGACTTCTCAACACTTCCTTTCGGATCTTTTCATTTTTGAAGCGCATGTGCGATCATGTGCGGCCAAGCCACGGCAAGCCGTCAAGATCTCTAGCTCACATCGCACATCACACGGGTCCCGTTGGGCTCAGTTTTGTGTAGGTCGTAGCCTCTGTAGCTTTATGCTCTCGCAGCAACTCAGCAATCTGTTCCCGGCCATTCCTGGTGTAGTCCTGCACCAAATTCAAGAAATCCCGTCGCATAAATTCCATTGGATGAATTGAATGATATTAAATGACACTCACGTTTCTGCACAAACAATGCCAAATGGAGTTGGAATCAGCTAAAACTCACTAAGAGACTCATATAGTATTGTAATTGAATTCATGATAGCTGTAATCCAAAGAAATCTTGCAAGTTCAACATCGCCTGGTCACAGTCGGAGAGGGCGACTCCCAAGGGTGTTCGGCCATGGCCGTCGATGGCGTTGCAGTTGCAGTCGCGGAAGTCCAGCAAAGATTTGGCAATCTCCACGTGACCCATCAAGGCTGCAATGTGCCTCACACAGTTCGATGCGCATCCACATGCAATGTGGAACATGTGGATTGTTCAATGATATGTTCAATGATATTCATGTCAACGTAGTTTTTGGGGAATGCTGTTGAGTTCTGAAGGTCAAGATTGAGAAAGTCGTTTGAAATGGGGTATGAGGACGGACAATAAGAGCTCTTGCTGTTTATTCCGCTCAGTGGCAACGGTGTTCTCCCAAATTCATCTTTGATGTTGGGATCTTCCACGGCATTGAGCCACATCTCAAACTGGTCGGTGTCTCCATTCCTGTGCACGATGCCACACCAGGTTTCTTGGTTTTCTACGCTTTTCTACACTTCTGTCTGTTCTATGTCTGATAAAAGGTAGGCCATGCTGTGCATGCCCAATGTGTGCTGCCTTTGACGAGCCTTCAACCCGTCAAACGTCGTGAGATGCAAACCCAAGTTTGATCAATAAGAATTTAAGTCAATGATGGACAACCGACCAGGTGAGTGACAGCTACAAAGGTAGTGCAGCAAGGTGTCTCTGCATGGTGGAATATCTTCAATCGGCCGGCGTCATAGAACGCTTTCGATTTTGCCGCATCGGCCATGTTGCCACTGTCTGCTGCCAGCACAACTGCAGCCGGCCACGACCCAGACTTTTCAGAAACTGAGCCAAAAACAATGGCAAAACCAACACCAAATCATCCGATTTCAGTGTGAGTCACTGAGTCTAAATATTTCGTGATCCTCAAAAACACAAACACGAAAAGCAGCAAAGCATGATTACCGGCCGCGGTAAACCCAACCCTCGTGCCATCGCTTGCCTCTTTGGCCAATTGGGCGGGGTCACCGACTCTAAACCTCAAGGCATCTCGACCTCACAGATCAACATTTCAGTCCACGGTATATTATATATATATATTCTTATACTTATACAAATTAATATACGTAATGGTATACAATACAGATATTATATATTCATATACTATGTGTACTGTGACATGTATACACATTGCATATTTGATTTAAATACACATTATCCTAATCGTGTCATACTCATACTAAGATAATGCTGATTTGGGCCATCAGAATTCTCTATAGATACAAACAAGCACCAATTAGCTTACACAGTACAGTGTTAAATCATGGTGTGCGCAATACAAAATCCCGGCATTCGCACGTCCATTTAGTCGTACATCCCTAAATTACACATGCAGAATCACACAAGCATCTTCGAGATTATCAAGGCATCGGTTCAAATGGTGAAAGAGTTTTCCACCTGGCCTAATTCGCACTGCTTGTGGTTGATCAGTTCTGTTCCCACAGGAGGCCTGTGCAACGTCACATGAAGCATCCATGTCTCCGCTCTCTGCACAGTTGAAGCGCTGCACCTATCGCTGCCTCCAAAGGGATGAATACAGTACCTTCGAGGCCACACCTTTTGAGACACTTGGAAACACGTTGGGACACATGCACATGAAAATGCGGTTTTGCATTAACGACATACGTATACGCACATCGAGATGTTTGAACCGTATATTTTTTGTGGGTCCAATTGGACGATCCAAAGGCACTGTCGCCATTTGTCACTTGGGGCACTCGGTCGGGCTGTCTACGGTCTGCAGCACAAAGCCAGGAAGCCGTTCATCTTCCGCAAGCTTTTTGTATTTGAAGAAATGCCTTACAACTGTGGTGCATCGTGCGTCACGCAGTCCAGTCAAATGTGTGACATGATGACCATGAAAGTATTCTGAAATTATGTTTTTTAATTTGATGCTTATTTAATATGTTCATTCTCTCATATCATATCATATCATATCGATTAGATCTCGACTTAGATCTCGATACATGATGATATTTTCTACATCCTATACCACTTTTTCTACTTCAACATGTTCATTCTGCTTCTTTCCTCTTTTCACGCTTTCAAAACCAACAACTTGAATAAATCGCCTTTGCCTTGCTTAAACACCTTTCTGTCCAGCCTGCTGGAAGCGCAGTCAGCGGGAAAGGCCACGCGTGGCTCGGCCGAGACGTCAGGAGCGTCTTCGGGATGTCCGCACTGTCGACCTGGCCGAGATGGAGAAAAGAGGAATGAAGACGAAGGGCTTGGCAATTTTTTTTGGTCTTCATTTTTGGAATCAATCTGGCTTTAAATATATACAGTCGAGTTTGGCAACATATTTTATCATCTGATGTCTGAGATGCTCCCATTGATATGATGTGACATGGTGTGACACAAGATGGGCCGCATGTAGGACCTGCCTAGCTGGAAGCGGTAAACGTTGCCAGACCCCACGAAGCGGATGTTCTTGGCCTTGAGATGAGACATGCACACCAACTTCAGTTCAATGCTAAATCCAAAAATATACATGATCGCAGTGTGAAACGAAACGTTGGCTTTGGCAACGACTGGAAGGTTGATGTCACCCTAAAGCGATATGCCATATCACGCTAGAGCCACGGAAAGCAACGGCTTTGACACTGTCGAAATCATCAGCAGCAGCATGATTCTGTACTGGCAGTTCAAAATTACTGGATCTGGCAGGCATGAGACAGGCCGGCCAGCCCTCAGGGTTTAAGACTCGAACGGGGTCATCTTCACAGTCTTGAAGAATCAACCTGCATGGTGGCAGGTTGAGCTGAAAGCAAAACGTCTTGCGCCCCCTTGGGGGAGCGGACACAGTAGAATCCTCTCCAGTGATCTCGTCTTGAGCTGTGACCTAAGAGAAGTTCACATTTTCATGGAGTTGCACCACTGTACACACAACTCGGCCAATCAAATCTGGTGTTTCTTTTCTCTCAGGTCATTCATGTCTCGTGAGATCTGGTGCCCTTGCATGTATCACAGCATGTTCACGTAAAAGATCGAAGGATGCTGTCAAAGTGCAACAAGAACCTGTAAAAAACGTGCTTGAATCGAGAGAGTCCATTGAACATTAATTGAAAAGACTGAAAAGCCTATTAAACTTAAATAACTTAAACATGTTTTTTTTTTGAGCCACTTGGTATCACTTGGTGCTCGGACGCAAAGCCCGCTGATGTGTACCAAGGTGTCGCTGTTCTCGGCTGCGACGTCTGCGACGTCTGTTTCTGGGCGGTCCACGGAGTCCGCGCGGACAGCCACGGCCTTCACGGCCTCCTCCCGGACGCTGACAGCCAAGGTGGAGTCCACGGAGCCCGCAACCTGAGATCCACAACTCGAGTTTTGCAAAACTTTAACATGTTGACATGTTTGACATACAAAATCATGTTTTTCTCATGCTTGACATTCCAGACTTCAATTTGTGAAGTTTTTGGGACTTCTCCGACATGCTGCCATGCTTAGCAAATCCCCCTCCGGCACCTCAGAAGTCTGGAAGTGCGAGTTGCCTGAGTTGCCTGCACCGGAAAAAGCCAAGGCATCAGGCATCTCCATCTTGATCATTTTTAAGCGCATGAATCATATGAAATTTCAGGTGAGTTCTCAGTGATCTGATTTTTTTAAATGTTCAATAGAAAGTGTTCATTTAAATTCACTATTTGATCAATATTGAAGGTTGTGAATCAGCAAACTTGTTCTCCACGTGCTTCAGGCAGACCATGGCAAATACAATGCAAATACTATGAGTTAATGATGGTCAGCTGTCTCGATTTGTCTTTACTATCATCCGGTTCCAATCGCTATCCATATTGCATCATTGCTTTGATGTGCTACTGCTATGGTATGCTATGGTGCTAGGCAAGTGGCTGCCAAATGCACCTTCACACGGACCTAAAGTCAACCGGGTGCCATCCTTTGGCCTCGAACACCGGGAATCTCATGCTAAAACATATAAACCAGGTCGTTCATGTTTCATCCAGTTGTTTTCAGCTAAGTTTTTTACATATTCAGTGTTTCAATGCACATCCTCGCACGTCCTTGGAATGAGGCCATGACTTGTCGGACTCAGGAGCCAAGCACTCCCTGGCGACATGCTGTGATGCTTTCACGCTGAAAAGCATCTCTCACGCAAGCACTCTGAAATACCAGGATTTCTTGATTTCTCAACATGCAATGCAATCTAATTTAATATTGATGCAATATTGATGTATGTAATGAACTCATGAAATCTCATCAACCATGCGGGTCAGCAAAGACTGACCCTACAAAGCGCGAGGAATTACTTTTGGATGCTTCTAGACATCTGAGGTATCGGCTGAGAATCCACGGGTTGCAGCAAGAACAGGTCAGTTCCCACCAGGATTTTGGTGTACAAAGCTTCATGCCTAGGTCAAGAGCATCTCAACAAAAGTTTAAAGTGACGCCATTCAACGTGCGAACATACGCGAACATACGTGTATAGTAGAGTCTGTGTGGATCATTGAAATATCAACATGTATAATCAATATACATATATACAAGTTTCCATTTATGTTCATGTGAATGATCGTACATATTTGCATGCATCGACTGATTGAGCTTCCCCCCTTTGTCCGGATTATTTTTGAGGTTCCCCCACCTGTGACATGACTCAGGGAAGGCGATCTTCGTTTGATCGCCCTGCTCCGGGATGGCGCACTTCTCGCCTGGCACAGTGACGGCCAAGGGGCGAACCATGAGGACAAACACCATGCGCCGATGTGCAGAGAATGTCGCAATGCGCGCCTCTGCGGAGGTAGACTTTCTCTGTCTCTCCCTTGGCAACGTGGATGATGTTCTCCTGCCGATGGCTCGACGTGGGCGTCCAGGGCATGAGACATGCACATGACACGGGCTAAGGTGCCCCACCATGACACCACAATCGGACAGGATCAGCCTCAGCGAGCCACCCTGTTAGTACCATTCTGGACCATTCTCTCCCATCTGCTACTCCCCATAGGATAGTTGAAGGAAAGCATAGTAAGATTATCGGTAGTCAAGCCATTGACATGCTTTGGCTACCTTGATATTACGAGACCTGGTATAAACAATAGCCAGGCTCCCTGAGGTACTTGCCATGAAGCTCCATCATTGGCAGGCCGAACCTCATTCAAGGTGCAAAGCCGCTAAGCCACAACCCTTTTCGCATGTTGGATGCTGGGCAGCCCGACGCACAATCCATTACTATGTTTCAAGACACGGCTCTGAGCCTTTCAAAGTTTTGTCACATTCATCATCCAAAAAAAAACAAATCTCAGTGAATTGGCAACAACTATTCCAAAACGAGACGACTTCAAACATATCTCGCAACCTTTGCAGATCCTGTCTTTGGTGGCAAGGTCGGCAAGGATTGCAGCGGCCCCAAGGCCACCTGGCAGGTGAAACCAGTTTCTTTCAAAGCGTAAAAAGATGTGGTACAACCGGTACAACCTTGACACGACTGTTGCTTTGTTGTATTTTTGATTTCTCAGGCTCCTTTTCAACCACTCTTTCCCCCCGTGTCTCACTCCCTTCTCTCTTTGTTTCCTGCTGGGCAAAGTGCTGCAGTTGTCAAAGTAAGGAGACATAGATTGGAAGCCCATGCGGTCCAATTGAGCAGATCGTTGGCGCAGAATCTGAACATCTTCCAATACCATTTCAACATTCTCATGTTCATCATGTTCAACACCATATTCAAAGGGTCCTTCGAAGCCTTCTAGTGCTTTGAGCTTTTTGTCAGGTAAAGCAATGCAGTTGGCACTTAAACCGCTGTGTGTCATAGCTTGGATCGTCTCCAATGGTCGAGATGGGCATGGCACACTGCGATCTTTGGCCAAGCAGCGCTTCATAGGATGAATGGCCGAGCGATGTAGGATGCCATCGCCGTGTTGCAAGGGTCCGAGTCGTGGAATGAAACAACTTAGTTGACTTTGGTCACTTTGGTCTTGACAAATACGATGAACATAAACATAGTTCACATCCGGAGTTGAGATGTAAGATGTAACATCTAACATCATATAAGCAGGTTTCATTCGAACACAATATAAAAGATCTCTTCTTGTAGAAAACTGGTGACCTGAAGCTTCAGATGCTGATTGTTTGGTCCAACATCTGTCCCAACCCTTCGAAAGCAGGGCCGTTTCAATGGCTGGCGCCGTGTAGTGCCACTGTTCCTCAGAAAAAACGCCCACCATGACGTCGATGTCGCGTTCCACCACGTCCACGCCATATGACAGCTCGCCGGAACGAGCACCATGACGTAGCAAGGCAATCAAAGTACCACGACATGGCCACCATTCAGACACAAAATTCAGATGAGACAAATTATCTAAAACATCGGCAACTTCATTGAAGGCTTCATGATACAAGTCATCTGAAATATCACCAGGACTTTCCATAATTTCCCACGTCTTCTCTGAATCATAGACATCTTGCCATAGCAAATCGTAATATCGTTGCACTCGTCTCCATCCAGTGCGTAGTGGCCAAAGGTCAGGCTCCAGCGGATCCGATCCATCCGATCCATCCGATCCGTCCTCGGGTTTGCGAGCATGCAAATTGAGACCGCAAACGACATATTGTTCAAACATAAAAATAAATGTTAATATATACATGAATTATACACAAACATCCATAAATATACAGAAATAATTATTTATATATGATATGCATAAATATACACAAAAATATAGAAGATACAAAAAATACATATATATATATATATACATACATATATATGTGCGTGTGTGTATACATAAATGTAAACCAATCTGCAAAAATATAAACCCATATGCATAAATATACGTAAAAATACATAAATGCACATAAACATACATAAATATAAACCAATAACCATATATCTTTTTAAAAAATAATCATCAATTATATATACATATTATATCTATCAATCATCAATTCCTGCTTGGTTTCTCGCAACTGCTGTTGCATCCAGTGTTGCAATGCGTTGAACTCCAAATTCAAATCTGAAGCTTCACTGAAAAAGGCCGCGTGCTGGTCGGAGGATTGGGATGAAATGGTGTAGATCTGCAACATTAAGCGCTCACTTTGCCTTGAGAGCCAGCTCCCAGCCCGGCCCAAAACTGAAACAAAAGAAGCAAACACAAGATATCCAGGGATTGCCACTATGCAGCCAACGGCATTGAGAAAGATTTGTTTTTAATCATCCATGGTACTTCTATCTGGTGTGTGTTCTCGAAACACAAGGCATCAAAAAAAGGAAAACATGTGTAAACTGCATCCAGAAGCAAAAGCATTGCTTGAAGCACAGCTTGTGGACAAACCGCTGCAATTTGTTTCTTCCTTTGGAGAATAGCTTCAATCCAATGGTAGCTGGACAGCATTGGCATCCCACTTTGATAAAAATCCACAGTGGTGAGTCGGAAACCTTCGAATGAAACTCCTTCACCCGAAGCCAAACCGAATCCTGTGGTTTGACAAAAGTGAAGGACTTCTGCTGGATCACTGAATTTCGCCACTTCGGGGATCACATTGTGATACTTCTCGCTTGGCAACTGTGCCTCCAAGTAACGACGTGGATGGGCCACCGCATTCGCTGTCGACAAGTGAAGTGAAAACAGCACCAGAAGTAGGAAGTCGCTTGTGTACTCCACCATCCCAGCCATCCCAAAGACTCTTCATGAGGTATGCCTAATTATGCCTATAAAACAATGAAGTAATCTCCTACCATCAATTTTTGGAGGTTAATCGAAAAGGAACGCTAACCGAACACCTCAGAGTGGTCAAACAGGGGTTCCCATCGAACAAGAAAACCTGAGTTGAAATAGTGCAGCACACCTATGTGTACCATCTAGCGCCCAAGCTGAAAACCATATCACACTTGCAATGTGAACATGTCAAGAATCAAAGCTGATTGCAGCTGGTTTTTTTAAAAATGTTTTCTTCTCTCTGTGTTTGTCATCATTTATCTTGCTTGCCTTTTGGACCGGCGCCGGGACTCCAAAAGCCTTCAACTCCAACCCTCCACTGCAAGGGTCCCTCATTTACCTCATGTCTTCGCCTCGGGACCTAAACCAAAACTTTCGACTCCACTTAAGGTCAATCACACTCTTCACAATCATTCTTCACGATTGATCTACAAAGATCTTTAAATGACAATAATTTGTCACTATGTGTAATAATATATCAATATCCAATAATATATATAGTTACGTTAATCATGTGATATTCATCGGAATTCATCTGTGTCTCTCCGCGTCATGTGTCGACACCTGCCTTGTCTCCCGGAGCGGTTTCACTCCACCTCAGGCACAGACTCTGGCACCGTCATAACCCTGGCTATCTCGAAAGTTGCATACCGCTGCATACCATGAGATCCACGATATTCATCGATATCCGATATCCAATGCATATTCCATGAATTTGTCGCAAGTTGAATCTCGATCATCTTGAGTCTCTCAAACATCTCGAGTGAGATTTGGACGAAAAGCCGCGGAATAGGCTCACAACGCCAGCTGTTACCTGAGTCTGCTGAGTCTGGACTCTGAATGACTCTGACATATCTTAAATTATCTTGACATATCTTGACATCCTCAACCGACACATACCGACACCGCCTTAGGCACGACATCACAAACATCACCATTTTGGATCCCCTGCCGCGGCTGACAACAAGAAACGTGCAGCAAAATTCCATGCACCTCCTGCAACTGAAAGGTTGAGTTGGGTATGTTGGGGTTGAGGAGGAATTTTCACGTTTTGAACGTTGGGAAATTGTTAACTGGTTTTTGACTGGTTTTGAACGTCTGGATTTGAACATTTTGGACTGGAACGGGACGTCAACTTGTCGAACTTGTCCTCCTGCATCGCCATATTTCTTCTTCCCCATTCTGAACTTCCACCGTTGCAAATCAATAATTACTGCATGAAATCCGAATCTAGTGATTCATCAAACCTTTTCAGGCTTTGAAAGATACTGACTGCATACGCTAAAGATGCTAAAAATGCTGATAAATATTCATGTCAGATGTCTGCTAATGCGTATTACTCCTGATTATTTCCAAATTCGTTCCATGCAAGTTTGGATTGTTGTGGATCTCTTGTTTGGGGAACTACAGCTGTATCAAATCAGGCACCTGGAGCTGGGATTATTACCGAATCAGCCCTTGCTATGATCGACCATGAGCCAAATGAGAGCAGTTGTGACAAAGCAGGCGGCTGGTGAGCACAGCGTTCTACATTACGAATTAACCTCTAACTTGACTCCAACAGTCCGTCCATTGTATACATATCGAATATCGAACATCAAAATCAAAATGAAATGCCGAGACAATTTCAATGAATAGAATTGAATGTTGACAACCGGCAAAAGGACTGTAGCATTCCAAAATGCTCCAAGTTCACCACGAACGTAGTCTGCTTTTCGTCGCTTTAGACACTCAGAATGATAACTACGACTCCAAGACCATAGGCTGCAGCTACGGCCCATCTGCGATGCGTCAGCCAATCTGGCAAATCATTCCAGAACCTTAAAACAAGATTTAGAAATAGAAGTTTTTGGCAAGCAAATTCACATGAATGAATCATAAACGAATCATGAATGCACGTCTTGACTTTTTCCGAAAGGAGCGAGTTCCTTCTTTTTGAAGTC
This sequence comes from Breviolum minutum Mf 1.05b.01, assembly GCA_000507305.1. Lineage (NCBI taxonomy): Eukaryota > Dinophyceae > Suessiales > Symbiodiniaceae > Breviolum > Breviolum minutum. Next base: position 173,091 of record DF239638.1, read on the forward strand.
ATTCACCTTCTTCAAATTCACCGTCAAATATGTCAAATTCCCTTGAGGCTTAGCACTTGGAGAAGATTGCCGTAAGACCACCGAAGGCAATCTCAGTATGCGAAATTTTAGGACATTCGTTGAAATTAAAGCCAGTAAAGATAGTAAGTAATACAAAAATCTTCACGATCTTCCATTTCGTCTGATCGGTGCGATGGGCATCTGGGCCCCCATGCCAAGCGCGACACTTGCCGACCTTGCGTTTCGATGGTGTGCTGCATGGCCCTAGACTGAACTTCTAGAGTATGTCTCATTGCCTCGGCTGGTGGCGAGAAATAGCATGTTGGTATCAGGGAGAAACATGATCGAACGCAGTATGAAAGCAAAGAACTTCAAAACAACTGACTCTAGAAGGAGACATGTTCATTTGCAAGGCGTTCAAATGCTTGGCACCCCGCCCTGGTCTGTTCTTCCAGAACAAGCCTCCGCCAAATACTACGGCACGTTGAGGACTACGGAATTTGAGAAAATCTTGGGCACTATTCTTCAGTCTCCCCAAACTAGGCATTCTCCAAGGTTCCAAGATGTTCCACGCACTGGACAAGCCAAGAAACCCATGCTCCTTCACCGCAAAAAGTAACAACTCTTTGGTCTCACTGTTCATCACTGGCCACAAAGAACCTCGGTCAATGTTGGGTCACTGTTGACTATGTTGACTTGGACCCGATTGATCTTGGGTGTTCCAAGTCACAAACGTACCACAGCACCAACCCAGGTCTCAATGTCCTCTTCTGTAATGACATCCTTAGGCTAAGAAAACAAACGAGAAAGGATGCGACATAGTCCAACAACAAATATATCAACGGACCAGGAGGGAAAAAAACATCACAATATATCAGAATACAACTGGTGTGAACTGCTTTCAAGTCTCTTTGGCCTTTGGGATGCTTGGAATGAAACTCATGGCATTGCGGAAATTTGTGGCTTGTTGGATCTTGAGCCGCACGAGCAAGGTAGCGATCCGTAGCTGCTGCACTTGATGATTTGGAATATTTTGGAACTGTCCTTTTGGTTGCCCTCCAGTTCTGGCAATCTGCATTCTGCGAAGGGCGAAGGGTCTCTCCACCAGTGCCTTTGCAATGCGTTTGGGGTAAGTTGTTCGAAAAAAAAAGACGCCATCACAAACGAAATCCGGCAGAAAACCTGAATTGCATTTTTTGCTCATTTTTTGTTCACATCTTTTTCTCAAATTGCGTTTCTACTGATTTTCTCCATCTTTTTTAGGTCGGGGAGTCGGGGTCAGCTTGGCTGTGCCCCGGTGAGACGGGTGAGAGGCCATTCGAGGCCCGGCCATCGACCCGTTGGGGCCGCCGTGAGGCCGTGCATGGCCGTTGCGGTGGTCGCTTGGTGTGAAACGTGTGCCGTTCGAAAATCCAAGGATTTTGGGCCTAACTGGACATGCCGGGACTAAGTGAAGGACTCAGTGAAGGACAACTCTCTCGGTATGGTCTATTATGGTCTTCTCATCTTGCTGTTCTCTCAATTTTCAAAAGTCAAGTCTATAGGACTCAAGGCTTCTCAATGTATAAAGGATGAGAGGGGAAAAAAACCTAAGAGTTAAAGACATTGATACATTGAATAAGTGAATAAAATATTCTATAGACCGACATTGATTTCATTGTCCCACAAGTCCACCCAAAAAAACAGCAGAAACTTTGAGTCGGATCAGTTCGAGAGAGAGCCAGGCACTGCGATGGCGTATTCCTCACCTTTGTCTTCTAAAGCTTTTGCTCCTGGAGAGGCGCAGGCATAGAGATAGGACTGGCCCAGCTTTGGAGAAACAATCAAATGAATCAAATGCGTTTTTTTTGTGTCAGTAAAACTTGGATATGAAAGGACATAAAAATGCATAAAACATCGAAATGATTTACAAAATGATGGACAATGAGGAAAAGCAAGAAGCGAAATAGGGAGAACCAAGGAGTCAGCTCACAATGGAAGCATCCATAGATGAAGCAAAGGAAAACAACACAACTCTCAGTTACCAAGATATGAATAATTGTGGAGCTTTCGGAATTTTGCCTGCGGACTGACTGACCGTAGTTACCTAAGTTTACACCATGTTTCTCAGTTGTGCCTTTTGTAAAGCTTGGGGCGCTTCACGTCGTTTCACTTCGTTTCCTTTTTTTCGCCTGCATCACCCAGAGCTGGCTGTGCTGGTGCCCCCGGCAAGGCCATCTGGTCGCGGTCTGCCAGTGCTGCATCTCGTGGACCATCTGTCAGGGCCTGGCAAGACCAGCTGGAGAAATGATGCAGTTTCTGTAGGTTCTGAAGTGGCATGTTTTTATATATCAAACAGGAGAAATATTGAAAAACGTGGAAACACATGACAAAGTTCCGGCAACCCAACCCCAATCCGGCTGCACCTGCACTTGGTCTTGGTTGTCCAAGATGGCCGCAGGCTGCGACTCATCAGCTCCACCGGCACCCTCCTTGTTCCACGGCATGTTTTCGAATTCCGAAGTGGCCAAGCGCTTCATGGTCTGTGCCTTGAAATCTGGATGCCGCATACGATATTGCCGCGTGTCAAGGAAGACATGCTCACCATGTGACATCACAGCACGAATCGTAGCATCCAACATGGCCACCTTGGCTTGAAATTTCTCCATCTCTTGCTCGAACAAAGCATATTGCTTGCGCATGGAATCCACTCCAACTTGTGCCACTAAGAGGTCCTTGGATTTGGCAGGGCCTTTCATTCGAATACATCCAGTGATGAACTCTTCAGTCGTCAATTCTCCACTTTCATCGTAGTCCAACAAGGCAAAGATCTGACCTGGATCATCCACAGGGAAATCAATCATCTTCAGCTTGTTGTAAATCTCGGGTTTTTGAATGGCCGACTCCACTTCTTCTAATTTCAAAGTACCACTGCCATCCACATCAGCCATCTCAAAGATCTCTTGCAATTGTCCAAAGACCTGTTTTCGATCTCGTTCTCTTCGAGCTTTCAATTTGTTCTGATCTTTGTTGGCTGTGGCTAAAGTGTTCTCGACCACTACTCCAATCATGATACTCATCAATCCCAAACTAGAAATGCACACAAAGATCAGGAAAAAGATGAGCATCGCAGGTTGATTGGCGACCACATGCCGTACAACGGATTCATTCCATTGATCCAATGTCATGATCTGAAACAGAGTGAAGGTTGATCGCCAAACGGTGGCGAAATAGACTTCATGATCCCAACCACCCGACTTGGCAAAGTACGGGTCATACAACTCGTCGTTGTGGCCAATCACCGTGGTACAAATGATGGCCTGCACGACAAGAACTTTACGTTGACATAGTTTGAAAATAAAAAACTGGCAGAAACGTCTTCAAATTACACGTGCAGCACTTGATGGATACATTATAGCATACACGTACAAATGCTGCTATGATATACATATAAAAGGAAAAACAAATAAATAATACCTTTGCAATGCCAGTTGTTATTTGTGTTCATGGTGTTACATTTTCTCACATGCGCTGCATCCTGAGGTTCCGACGCAAGCATAGCAAAACAAGAGCGCCACTAAGCAAATCCATCCCAAGGTCTTCAATGACTGCAGGAGTCCACTAACCATGAGCCACAACTCTTTGAAGAGTTTCAGCAATCGCAACAGCCGAGCCAATCGCATCATCCGAACAAAACGTAGCATGGCAACAACCTCATTTCACAAATTCAATAAGCTGCTCAGCTGCTCTATGCAAATTTGAGAAACACAGTCAAATAACACCTATAAACACCCCAAGATCATTCACGCCTAAGCTAGAGACATCATAAGAAATCAATATGTCATGCAATAAAATCACGATTGTTGGTTTTAAATAAGATTGCTGACACATTTTCCGTTTGTGGCACCCCAACAGATCTAAACAGATCAGCCGGGGACAACATCACTCCATGAACCACTGGTCCAACCATGGGCAATCAAGAGACTCGGGCAGTGCCACCCACGCCAAAGGGGATCAAGATCAATGTGTCGACCACAGAGACGCTGACGATGATGAAATCTGCCACATTCCAAGCTCGGGTCACTGGGTTCGTAAAGTAGCGTAGGCGATGGAAGTACAAGCGGAGCAACAATTCAAAGAGGAAAATGATGCCTGGCAGCTCGCAGCGTTCCGAATCACTTTCCGACTCAAAACTCGCTGTTTAAAGATTTTCTGAACAACATGACTGTGCAAGCTACGAAAAAAATCAGCAAGTAAAAATATCTAATGTGATCCCCTTCTTCGCATCAACAAGCCGCAAAAAATCAGCTCCACGATGTACCACAAACGATCATCATGTTCCTCCTGCGTGGCAACAGCATGTGCCACCGAGTCTGTTTCCAGACCAATGGTCACCGAATTCAAAGCAATCACCACGCCCAAGCCTTGGTGAAAAGGAGCCAAGAAAAACGTGCCCCAAATGATGATCATGGTGACATGGTGATGTCTGCTTCGACAATACAAATGCACCAAAATCACAAGGTCCAATAGCAGCGACATCTACAAACCGCAAAGTTTGGATGCATGCGCATACATTTGTACTCAGCAAAGGCCCGTAAGGCCCTTACACATGTTGAAGAGAGGCGTGTCCACAAAAGGCTTTGGTGGCCTCACTTCTACGCCGTAGTCGTCATTTTCCTCTTCATCGCTGTCTTGTCCCTGGACGCTGCGTCCCGTGACAAGATGTGACAAGCTACATGTCTGTTTACGGGTTTGAGACTTTGAGATGCTCTTCTTGTGCAGACTCTTTAACTGACTCATGTAGTGACACGGTGACACGTTCAAACAGGTTGACTCATGGTGCACCACGTTGCACTCATTGCAGCCCCGCCTGATTGTACTTGGCAACCAATGCATCAGTGGGATCTCTGTCGCCTTGTACTGCACCTTTGAAAGCCTTGCAACAAACATGTTCAGAGAAAGCCTCCAAGAAATATTTGTCAACATATTTGTCAAGACCCAAGAAATCCATGGTGGTTCCACTGAGTTTTGGGACACTGAACCACGACTTCGTTGGCTTTGGTGGTGGAGCTAAATCCTGGAGCTGCGCGTCTACCACCTGAGACCCAAAAGTCTCGAAACAACACAATGTTCAAAAAATCCATCAGTTTTCAAATTCACACCTGAATCAAATGACTGATGATGATGATGATGATGATGATGATAATGATGATGCGCTGTGAATAATGCTCTGTGAATGATGTTGATTGGCAAAATGTTTGCACTTTGTCGGGATGGTAGAGCGCAACGAACCTGTACTTCATCCGGCTCCGACTAATAAGCAAATTGATTCAAAATTTGTGTTATAAATTAATAAACGATGTGAAATCCAGGTGCCATATCTTTCACCACAAGAAAAAACAGGAAAACGAAAACAGACAGTTTTACCAAAGGTGAGGTGCCTCCTCTTCAATCAACTCTGCGCTGTCTTTGGAACCATATTTCCCAGTCTCTGAGGCCATGAGCCTCAAATATTTGGACAGTTTGAGCCGAAATCTGGTGACATGTGACGTATTCGACATGGCGACTCTGGAAAGAAAAATTTCGGTTGGAAGCAACTCATCGATCTACCAGAAGTGCCAAAGTTTTTCGAAAAGAGCCAAAGCCTACGAAGAAAACTTGCCAATAAGTTTGTCTCGAACAATTGATTCTGACTTTGTTTGTCATCTTTTATCTTGTAGAAAACAAAAAAACAATTCGCTTAGCAGCATTCATTCCAGGAGTGTTTGGAAGACAAAGCAAGCCCGGAAGATGTTGCATGTTTGACATGTCATCCTAGCAATGCACTTGTTGAATTTCTTCTAATCATAGAATTTTGTTGACAAATATATCTGGCGTCGTGTGAAAATCGCACATCTGTCCATGCTTCGGGACATCGGATGCTGTCGGCCAAACTGGTTGCTGCAACTGTTCAATTTCGCATGTATCTAAGTTTGCTATCGTGCATCGCAGAAGTTACGCGCAAGAACGATGGTGCGAATGCCAACAACCAAGGACCAAAGTTGCAATGATTTCACACGTGTGAATTGGCGTAAAGAAGCACACACAGTAAAATCGAAACGCAACTGGCAACATGCGAGGCAATTCCGGGTTCCCCGAATAGATGTTCGGCAAAAGGATTGAAACCGCGAATAACACGATCACCACCAAGGCACAAGCTACTTGATGGACGCGTGACCCTTGTATGCCCGGAGACGGCCTTTTTCATGCACGGGCGGCAAATTTTGAGTTTTGAATTGCAACAGTTTGTATTTCGCTGTCCCACTGCAAAGAACGCAAGTTCCTTTCACAAATTCAACTATGCTACCCTCCAATGCCCCAACCCCTTGCAACGACCAAGGCACTCAACCAAACGATGCCACGTAAAATAAGGGCGTCCAGGTCTTCTTTCAATATCTATGGATCCATCCATGCACCAGGTGGCAAACAAAGAAAATGTGAACCCAATCCGCAACGGCATTGTAAACGCTCTGGGTTGACCAAGTTTTCATGCCAGCACAGTAGCTGCAAGTTGGAACGCGTTCATTCCAGAACTGCAAGATGGTATGGTAAAATGTTTCTAGGATTTTCAGATACTCGATATACTACATATAGATACATATAGCGATCCTGCTCTCAGTGGTGATTTTGAAGAAGGGTGTAATGGTTGATGCAAGAGATGACACCATGACATCATCTACAAAATGTTCGTCACCTGAAGGCACACCCGACCGGCAAGCACAGGCCCGTGCGAAGCTACGCAATTGGCTCCCCAAGTTCTAGGGGAGTTCAAGCATGGGATGGCTGAAATGGAAACCATGTCAGCTGGCAAAATTGAAACTTCTGTCGGTGAACTTCGCAAAGGGATTGCATCCGAGAGCAGGGGACCTTACACTTCGAGGCCAAACATATGAAGAGGCCGTTGACAAATCTGTAATGATTGTGGTTGGAGGTTTCGCGGCGGATGCCTTCGGCCCTCGGCGATGCAGAAAAGATCGTGCGGGACATGCTAGCTGGTGGGGACGGCTTCCGCGAAGTTGACCTGCCAAAAAAAAACATTGTAACTGCAAGCTTTGACGCATCTCAGAGGGCCATGCAACTTTTCCGATCGCTTCGGACCAACCCAGTGATGAAGTTTCAAAATCCTTGGGTTGCTGAAAATTGGCCCCGCTCAGAAAGGACGCGTGGCAAAGTTGTCAGCAAATCAAAAAACCTACTAGTATGTGAAATTGGGTGTGTTGAGGCGAATGATGTCAAAGTGAATTACAGGCTGTTCAAGGTGAGGGCCCGTGTCAGAGTTGCTTGCTGAGTTTGAAGTGTGTCATTGTGATGTGGTTTTACAGAAACGTGGCGATCAAAAAATCAACAATGTTTTGAAAATGCCCACAGGGGGGGAGCTTGTCCTTGAGAGGTCGTCCTTCCCGGACATGGGATGATGAGTAAAAATTGCGACCATGTACGAAATACTGTGAAAGATTCTGGCCAACACCGGCCGAATAGTGATTGAAGTGGAATTGAAGGAGGGGAGGGTGAACGAAAGCTGGTGTGAAGGGACCTTTGCAACATACATCGGATGACGACGGTGACGATGATGACGATGATGATGATGGTGACGATGATGATGATGATGATGATGATGATGAAAACGTAATGAAATATGATAGTGCTAATGAACATGATTGTGGTGATGATGACAATGGTCATGCTGAGGCCGCTGATGATGATGATGATGATGATGAAAATAATGTTTCTTCAATTACTCACTGCTTGACATAGAAAAATGTTCCAAAGAAAATGAAAACGTTCTTCCAATCTGAAAGGCACAACTGCATACGCTCTATCCCGCGTCTCTTGAACTAAGAGATCACATTCACTTGTTTTGGCGGAAATGTTGATCCTCGTGCCAGTTGGCACATGCATTCAAAATCAAATCTGCAGCTTTTGGCTGGCTTAAGATTCTCACCCCCCCCCCAAAAAAAAAATCACGAAAAGCAAAAGTGTTAAGGATTTACCCCTCCACACAAGTCGCAAAAATGATGGGATGTAGAATCTTGTTGTTTCTTCTGCTTAGATGAGCTCTTAGAACTCATCCGAAAATTTATAATACAACATGCGAGCACCTTGGTGCTCCCCGGACAAATGATCAAACATTGGGCCAGTGTAGCGATAGTATCCTGGCCTGGAAGCACTTTGACCGTCTCCAGGTTCCAATATCTGCGCTTGCTGCAATGTAAGGACGCCGATAGGAGTGAAGCTGACAGTACACAACATAAATTTTTTTGCTCCAGTTCATGAAATAGCGTGCCCGCTCAATTGCCTTGAGTGGGTCAGACCTCAACCCAAAGCGTCCTGAATATGGGCTTGGGAGAATAGGACGGCGATCCAACAACATCTGAAATTGAATAGGTGATAAGGCAACGTGGAGCTTGAGCTCCAATACTGGCATCAATGTAGGTGGCACCGGATCTTCAAATGCCTTCTCCGCGGCTCGTTTCATAGAAGAGTCATCGGGAATCGAGCTGTAACGAAAAAAATAGAGTAAAAATACCTGACCTCAAGGTTCCAACAGGGTGGGTCCAAGAACAAAAGGGTGGGAAATCGAAAAAAGTGTCACAACACAATGCAAATCTTGACCCAAAATGGCCACCCGCAATTTTGTTTCAGGATTCATCCAATTGAAAAACATAACCAAGCCTACCAAAAACAAACTCGGTTTGGTCAACGTTTCTTCAATTACTCACTGCTTGACATAGAAAAATGTTCCAAAGAAAATGAAAACGTTCTTCCAAAGGCACAACTGTATACGCTCTATCCCGCGTCTCTTGAACTAAGAGATCACACTCACTTGTTTTGGCGGAAATGTTGATCCTCGTGCCAGTTGGCACATGCATTCAAAATCAAATCTGCAGCTTTTGGCTGGCTTAAGATTCTCACCCCACCCGGAGGCTGCCAAAAACAAGACACCGGGATAGAGCACTCGGAGGAAAAGACCCCCTAATTAACGGCTGAGGGCTCTAAATCAGACGGCCTCAAAAGAAACAAAATGATGTTTCGTGATCACAGTGGCTTTAGGGAGACTCGTCCGTTTCGAACAGGGGAAACCTGTTCCTCATAGTGAAACGGGTCAACCCGTTTTTTTTGTGTCTCGGCACGCACAGGCTCGGAGTCAATGCAAAACACTATGAGATTGAATGGAGGAAACCCATTCGATGAAGGTGAAAAATGGACATCCATTTTTTTTTGGTGAACGTCACCGCGTTGGTAAAGACCAAGGCAATTTGCAAAAACACCTCCATCCGGTGAACATGTCCCGAGCGTGCACTTGGCACTAATAATTGCCACGTTCTCTCTTGGAGAATCATATGGAGAGGTTACAAACGCGTAACTTCCGTAATTTCAAAAGTGATCAATAGTAAAGGATTTCTCGCTGAGAAGATCCATTGGAGAGGTTACAAATGCGTAACATCCGTGGGCCAGAAAAGAAAAGGATTCATGGCAGCAAGTTTCTCTCTAGGAGAAGTAATTGGAGAGGCTACTAATGAGTAACTTCCTTAATTCAAAATATGATCAATCGCTGCAAGGCACGCCTTGCGTTGGCAAATCCTCGCTTCTGGAGGAATGAAAGTAATAGCTTGAACAGGTACTCCTGTCATAGATGACCCGCAGTTAACCTCAAAGGTTGTGTTTTCCAGGGTGAAGCAAGCTCTTCTAGTGGAGCATGGATTTGTACGTGATGCTGCATGCACCACGTGTGATTTGTCATTGATCACAACAAGTGACTTTTCCCATGCGTCTGGTGCAATTTCTTCCTCAGAGGAAGAGTCAGAGTCTCTATCTGATGACGATGAAGAGTCATGGGCATCTGTGGAAGTGGTGACAGGTTGTGTATCACCTTCTTTAAGATGGTCCTGGGAGCATCTTTGTTTCATTGTTGGAGCCAACATCTGTAGAAGCTGTAGGTCAGCATCTGTAATAGGAGGTGATGTAAAAGATGGTTCTGGTAGAGGTTGTTTTGCACCTCTTGCCTGAGATGTAAGTGGTCTCCACCCTGTACTGATATCAATCAAGATGTCTCTCTGTAGAAAGAGACTTGGCCATACATCATCTCTGGAATAAAGCTGTACTGAGCTTTTATGATGGCCTTGTTTGGCTCTTTGCTCTGTATTGATATTGAGTTGTCCAGCGGCAGCTAAGAAGGTTGATTTCATACTGTGAGTAGAAAGCTCTTTTGCTTGATCTGGTGAAAGAAGAGGTGGTTGGAGCCAATTGCACTGGGCATAGTACCTGATTAACGCAAGTCCATGATGGTAAGAGCATGGTGAAGTGAAAGGGGCTGAATCTGTCCAAGAGGGTAAGAGGAAATCTGGCTTCCAGTCTTTACCCCAATGTTGTTGGCTCATTTGAGTGCCTGATTCCACAACTTCAAGGAATCTAAAAATCCAATGTTTATTGGAGGGTCGTGTTGTAATGCCGAGGTAGCAAACACCCCAGGGTTGACCTGATACTGAGGTTTTGGTTCGCCATGAAATGCATCGGAGTATATGTCCCTGAATAGTAAGTGATTCAGGTTTTGTACGGAGCAAGTCCCTGAATCGTAGGGAAGCCATAGTGGCAATGAGAAAGCATCCCAAATGTAAGTATTTCGGCTGGGTTGGAATTATCTGAAATAATGCGCTTCTCCCAAGCTGCTAAAACAGGCATTGGAATAGGTGTAGCTTCTGATCTTTCAAAGGGTGTTCGAGTTTAAGTTTTTGATTTCAAGAAACCAGATACTGTTTGACTCTGCAAAGCCGAAAGAATAGGCAAATCTAATTTCAATGCCAACCAGCGAAGTGCTTTGATGTGCGTTGTCATCCGTGTTCTGGATGGCTCCGAATTTTTCTTTTTCTTCCGGTGATCAGAAGCATGAAGGTAGTCGAGTACCAGTGAAAGTGAGGCTTCTGCAGGGAGTATGTGGTAACAACTGCACCAGCAGTCCCAGTGTTTCCAGACTTGTAAATACATAAGGAGACCTCCAGTTCCAAGGCTGTCGGCAATACGATCAATATGTTGATCAATGAAAGCTGACTGATGAATCTCGCAATACAATTTGCTAGAGAATCCAATGCAATAAAAAATCTCCCTGAGCTGGTGTCGAGCTCTGTCAGCTTCTGAAGATTCTTGTTCTTCTGTTGATTGTCGACTTTTGACAGGTCGATGAAACTTTGCAGGTGATGGGAGAGACTTGGCAGATGCCTGTAAGAGTCTGCTTTGGGCTGGAGTATCCACAACAGTAGGTGTTGACAGCGAAGAAGTAAAGCAATGTAAAGACGGTTTCTGTAATCCGTTGTAATGAAGTTGAGGGAGTCTTGACTTTGGTCTGAACTTTGGCGGAGGTAAGGCCTGTGATTCCTCAAAAATATCTTCTCGAGGTCTGGCTCTTGGCTTCACCATTTGAAGTTGGCTTGCTGATGATGTTTGGCAGGCAATAGAAGCGGTGCAAGGCGGTTTTCGAGTCTCAGAGACCACAAGCCATGAGCCTGAATTAGATCCTCATCAATATCAGGTGGGAGAGCAATGGTGGGTACCTGTCGGTTTAGAAATCTTTTGACAACAGTCACAGGCAACATCTTTGTGTTGCAACCAAAAAAACAGATTGGATTGACATCAAATGGCTGCAAAAGGGTAGAAAATCAAAATCTTGACAAAAAGCAAGGTGATAAAACCGATCGGAGCGAGTACCCGAAACAAAATTCAAAAAGGAAGTTTTTTGCCATCGGATGTAAGTCAGAGTCCCATTGGACCTGTGGATTAATGTACTTCGGGAACGGTGATAAATCGAAGAGATCCTCTAAAGGAAATCTGATCTGTGAATCTTCTGGGAACCTAGAAGTTTTGCCACGACTAAGATCATCAGCGTCTACATTCTTCTCACCTGGAATGTGATGGATATTGAGTAGTGTGTTGTATTGAATCTGTTTGAGATAGACCAATTTGATAATGTCTGCGAGTATTTCTGATGTTGAGAAACCATGGTTGATATTTGCTTCCGCACCTGTGTTGTCGGACCCTGATTGAATATCAATAATGCCAGGTCTGTGGATACATTGTTTGTGTACCACGAGGATGACGCATAGCTGAGCCAATGCTTCCCAAGATGTAATGTAACGTTGGAGACTTTTATTGACCGGCAAGAATTTTTTGAGATCGGATTTGTCCCAAGTTTGACGGAATCAAAAAATATTTGAGTTTAGCTGAACCCAACCACAAATACCCATAGTATTCTCCACTGCAAAAGCATCTGCTGCTGCCTGAATAATGAGATGTGTAGACCTATATTGAGCGGTATGGACGAGAGAAGCGGTAGAAGGGAATGTTTGGAGTTTGGACCATTGCAGTGTATCTCGAGATGCTTCGGAAAGTTTCCGTTTGTCGCAGTTTGGATCACGGATTCTTACCCAAGCATGTCGCTCAATTGGGATGTCTTTGGGGGGCTGTGATGATGTACTGCATGATAGTGGCATGTCGACATTCGACGATCTGTCCTCCGACTGGTAGGTGGAGGGTGTTGTTAGTTGTGATCGTGGCATTGTCGTTGAGAAGTTGAAGGAAATAACCCCACGCTGTTGGTGGGATGCTGCAGTTGGTGGCAGGTATAGCGTAAAGATCTCTGTAAAGCGATGTAAGAAGGAATCGGACATGGTGGACCGAGGAGGTGCCCAAAGTAAAATACGGTAATTTTTCGATGTTTTTTCGACAGGGTTGTTGTAAAAGATTGTTGATCAATAATGTGATCTTCGTATGCTTGAACAGGGGGAGTTGAGCTGTCATACAGGAGGGTTGTATAGACCAACCATTCCATTCAATGTTTGAGTTGAACTCAAGTTTTTTCCATGACAGCGGTGCACCAATAACACGTAGAAGTATGATGGATAGTGCAAATTGTATGGATGCTGTTGATCGAGGAAAAAGGAAAAGGAAGGCGTCAATGTACACCCACGCCGCATGTCTGAAATACAAGAGACAATGTAAGAGTCTCATGAGAGCTGCAGAGACCCGACCCCAGTGCCAAGCGCTGGTCTTTGCTCCAAAATGTGCTGTTCGGTAGGCATACAGGCGGTTTCCAAATTTGAAGAGGAGTGACCCTCTTTCGTCCTCTTTAATGAGCATCCTTTTATGCGCTGCTTTGATGTCAATTGAAGCTCCCTGCCATTGCTCTTGTAGAGGGGGGCAAGTGGATAGAAAGAAAGAGACATGTCGAAGGTTTGGAAGGCGTTGCTTTTCTGGTAAATGGCATCTTCCATTCATTCCACAAATAGTTGAGTCGAGCACAAGACGAGGGTCTCCATTGTCTGCGTGAACAACTCCAAGCTTGCCAAGTGCAATACCTTGTTTCCAACGTTTTTCTGCATCTGCGATGCTGGGAATCTCTTCAATAAAACCATCTGCAAGTTCTTTTTGGATGAGTTGTTCAGTGATCACAGGGTTTTTGTTTGCACTCATCCAGTTGTCCTTACAGACTGATAAGTCTGGAGGTTCTTCTTGCGGCTTAGTGTTAGGTTCCCATAAACCTGCTGCTTCGAGTTTGGAGAAAGCACCTGAGGGTATTCCTTCCTGTAGTAGATTGGCAATATCAGGGTCGGCATCGTTGGAAAGAAGTAAAAGAGAATGGAACAGTTTGAGTCTGAATGGTTGGTGTGGGAGGATTGTGAGATCAAAGGAGTGGGATGGGAAGGAATCAATGATGTCTTGGATCAATGGTGTAATATCATCATCGGATATGAATGGCTCTGATTGTTGGTTCTTGCAGGATTCTGCGAAGCGAAAATGAAGTTGTTTTTGTAAAATACGCTTGATCCATTTCTGACGAATAGGTTGCATTGTATCTGTGGAAAGAGGAATAGTCCAATTTGCTGAACTGCGATCTCCTGCTCCATCTGTAATTCGAGGACCTCGAGAGATAGGATTCCTTGAAAGAAGGTTGCGCCATAAAGAGAGATCCTGATTGGAGCATGAGGATTGTGAAACCCAAGGTTTCAGGATATCAACAATTGCTGATGCGGGTGATGATGGATATTCTGCGGTAAGTGAACTTACGAAGGTTCCATCAGGAAGTCTTTTTCCTCTGAAGTCCATGTGATCTCGGTGTTGACATTGTCCTGCCAATATTGAGATTTTGTCTGATGTTGCTGCGATAGCCCATGTCTTGAAGATATCAAGACCCCACTTGCAAGCAGGTGTAGCCACCATATAACATGAGCATTGTGAAACGAATTGTTGATTTGATGGCTCTTTCCATGCCAGAGAATTGATAGGTTGTTCTTTTCCTGCAAAGCCACCTTGTTGGAAAACTGCAATGCATAAAAGGTCTGATCTGCGATGTATCTCTTTAGATTCCTGAACTTGTAGTAGTTGGGCAGGAGTCACAGATGGAAGTCCGTTTAAGAAATCTTTGGATCGAAGAGGAGGAGGTCCACCATCGTTCTTGCGTAGGGAAGAATACAGTCGACATGGTGGAGCTGACCAAATAGCTCCAATGAGACCTGAATGTGCTAACTTGAGGAGATTTTCAAAATGATCATCGTTCAGGATATTATAAATAGGATCAATTTCGATGTCAAAGGGAGAGAAGTGATCAATATTGGCTTGCTTGGATGCACATGATAATGGTGCTGAGTGTCCTGCAAATAAGCCAAAAAATAATCTGGTTGGTTGTGTAATCTGTGTAGGTACTGTAATGGCACTGTCCTGAGTGTGTTGGCATAATTGTGTAATCTGCAATGGAGTACCAATTTGATGTGATGAGGAGATTGAGTCTGTAGTGGGCATAATATTGTTGTTGTCCGGAGGTATGGTACCAAGTTCAATGGACTGAGAGCTGTCTGGAATAGGTGAATAGGAGAGTTGAGGGTGTTGTTCTGTGGGGAAGCTCTGTAGACTGTCTTGTATTGACCACGTCGAGTCAGGTGGAACTCCTGCGGTTCCTTGCTGAGTGAGATTGCATACATGGTCTTCCACTTGGGAGGCGATGTGAACAAGCATGAGTGAAGTAGCAATTGTCCCTTTTGCAATCTCCAGCATTATACTTCATACACAGTGTGACTTTATGGTTATCCTTGAAGCCGTAGGTGCATTGGTTCTTTTTGTCGAAGAAACGGGATTTGGTTTTTCCCTTTCCATCTTTTCCTTTCCCACCTTTACCTTTGCCTCCTTTGCCTTTGCCATCTCGCAAAGGAGGAGGTGCCTTGGGAATACGAAGTCGTGGTTGTAGTAGAGAGGATATGTCTGATCTCACTACTGTCATCTCGTTGAGGGAGTCTTCAAAGGTCCAAGAGCCCTGTTCATAAAGTATTCCAAATTTTCTTGCCTGCGCTGAAGAACTCCTGAGCCACTACATGTCGCAATCCCAGATCTGTGTCAAGTTGAGCAAATGTATGTTCTGCCACTTTCATGTCAACGGCCTTGAAAACCTGTAAATGGCACATTCCACATAATACATAGGCATTGCAAATACCTGTAGGGGCACGATGCAACCAGTCACGAGAGAATCGAACCTGGTTGATGTCAACTTCTGCTGTGTCATCCCAGCACAAGTGTGACAAGAGTTGGATTTCACTGCGAAGTGGTTTGGATGATCTTGTTTCGATCGGAATGAGCATCAAATACTTCTCCGGGATAGTTTTTCTCAAATTGAGTCTTCATAAATGCCTTGTTAGGTGGTAGGCTTTCATTCCAGTTTGAAGTTGAATTCAATGGTGATGGTGTAGGAGTAGGTAAGGGAGTCGGTGGAAAAGCCTGAGCAGCTGGAATTGGTGGTGATGTGTGTATAGCAAGGCACGAATGCGTGCACATGTAGGAGAAGTTGTATCATTTTCACCTCCTGGCAAGAACTTCTTGATGTTCTGGTCCAAAATAAGCATAGATGAAGACCAAAGGTCAAAGTGCAATCATATCCCAGACCGGTTAGGGCTTCTTTCACTTGCTCAGGGATCTGGCATTGAAGTAGCAGGTCTTGAAATTCTCTATCAACAGGTTCGTCTTCCATACCCCGAAATTCCCAAAAACCAAGGGGAAAACCTGAACAGTTTCCGTCAAGAACAATTTGAGCCTAAGGAGAACCGGTAGTTGAAACCATGGTCAATAGTCTCAAAACATGAGAAGGACAACAAGAAGGTGATTGAAGTAAGATGAAACATGATGCAAGACACAATCGGTCAAAAAAAGACAAAGTACCTGGAACATTTTTTTCCCTTTTCCAAACCAAAGTCCTGAGAGCACTGATGTCCTCAAACGTCGTCAATTGGATCATCCCTACTGGTTGCAAACTCAGCAAGTCTCTCACTGCTAGGACTGCTCGGAGCGTGATGCGAAAGGATCAGGCGGACATGTGAGCGAGCAAGGTGGGCCGGCGTGACCCTTAAAGCATCCATAATCGCAGTTTCCATGCGAATAGTAGCTTGTTCAATATCCGGCTGTAATCCAAAAGTTCCTGGACGAAAGATAGGTCCTCGAGGTAAAGATGAAGAATGTCCAATTGTACTGCTGCCACTGGGTGGAGCCAATCCCGCAGGTGGTGATCTTGAGCGATCAGGACGGGTCAAAAGCTGAATAATAGATGGATTACTGGGATTAGTGCCAGTGATTTCAGGTGTTGAACTTTCATCAGGGGTTGATAGACCCCAAGCCGATCTGAGTGGGACCGGAATTGGTACAGTTGGAAAAGTGGAGCTTGGCACATCTCTTGTCTGCGGTTCTCTGCCAACTGAGGTTGCCCGGTCAGCGGGACGATCTTCCCCACTATCTCGAGGACCATGATAGCTCATGTTGACTAACCACAAGTTTCAAGTATCACAAAGGGGGTATTGAGCCTGAAGATACATATGAAACGAGAGATTCATTCCTTTTTTTTAAAAAGGGTCAACATCAAGTTGTTGAAAAGAGGAAAAAAAGGGTTTCCCGACATACGAAAAAGCAGCGTTCAGTCTCACAGTTCCAGAAAAAAAAACCTGGATTTGCTAAAACAGCAAAACATTTCAAAAGAAAGGTTTCTTAACTCTTCAAAACCCCCGAGTCCTCATGTGGAGTTCTTTTCACTGCGATCCGGAAGACTGTTTTGTCAGTAAAATGCGACGATGTATATATCCAAAATAGGAAGTATTGTACAGCAAAATGCAAGGCTTGTTGTAAATGTCTTCAAGTGTCTGCATCTGTTTCCACAAGAGTTTTGGTATCAGAAAGATATCTTCCAGCTTCGGGCAAACCCAAGTCCTTCATGATGATGTAGGTGGCAATCTTCTTGTCTGCCGATGTTTGGGCATCCAGTTTGAGTATATATTTGGAGCTGTTGATTCCTGGGAGGTGATGGAGTAGGGACTGCTCTGTCGCGGAGTGTGGCTGGCTTGCCAGTTATAGCCACCACATAGTTGCTGAGATCCATCACTTCCTCTGATTCAAAGATCCGATGCCCTTCTACCACCAAGAAATGCCGCCCAGGAGTGCTGTACAGAACACTTTGTATGGAGGTATATAGGCGGTGGAAGTCGATGTTCTCTTGTTTGGCAAAGCTGTCATTGGTATAGTGGAACATGTTGGTGTTGTTGGTTTCGTTGACATACTTGTGAAATTTTTTGGAGGCGGTACTAACCTGAGTTCCTTGGATGAATATGTTCATCGATGCACCAGCTGTGCTCTTGCCAGCCTTAGGTGGGCCAAAGATACATAGACATCGGAAAGGGCGCTCATCATCGCATCGACGGTGATCAAATAGCGGTAGTCCATGTTGCTGTGTCCATTGTTGGAACTGCTGTACTGAAATGCTACTGTCGCATGCTTTGGAGAGAAGTAATCGCGCTTTCAATTGCAAATGATCAGGTTGAAGTGTAGTAGGTGTAGTGATTTGAATTGCTTTGGAATGCTGTAGGTCTTCTGAAGATGAGTCCTCTGAGGATGATGCTGTAACATAAGTGTATTCTGAGCTGTCAGCAATGTTGGTAAGATCAGGCCGTGATGGTCTTGAAGCTGAAGCTGTAGAAATAACTGGAGTGTTAGTAGGCCGTTTGGTAGCTGATATCACTGAAGAGACTGGAGCAACCGGGACCTGTCGATGAGGGTAAGCCACTGAACTTGCTTTGGATGTGGTTTGAACAAATTTCGGAACAAGAGCTTGTGGAATTGGCGCTGTACCAGATGTACCTGTTGATGTGGCCGGAACAATATTGGATCGAGAAGCTGAACCTGTATTGACTGTGGTATCAAGTAATGTAACTGTTGTGGGAGCTGAAACGATAGGAGCTTCTGATCGTTTGGTACGATGATGTCTGCGGCGTCTCAACTTAGGAAGAGACTGTGAACGTAGAATAATTGGTCTTCTGATAATAGGAGACCTAGACCTGGATAAAATATTTCTGTTATGAGCTGTTGATGTACCTGAAATATCTGTAGGATTTCCACTGTAAACTGTCAAAGGAGGATCTGTCGAATGCAATAAATTTGAACTGCGTCTTCGTGGTAATGGCGACCTTTGAGATCTTATATCTGCTTCTGCAGGTCTTCTTGGCAATGGTGACCTAGGAGGCGCCTCCTCATCTTCACCATGGTGCCTGTAAAATCTCCGCAACAAAGGTCTTCTACTTCTGGATCTCTGGAAGTCACCAACGCAGCAAATTTCTGAAGCGATCAATCCCAGAGAAAATACAAATGGCTCCCAAATACTGAATAAAGATTGAACCATTGTCTAATAAAATAGACAAAGGCCAAATAAATATCCAATAATATCCAATACCAATCAGCAGAAATCGAAAAAAATGTCACAACACAATGCGAAATCTTGAGCCAAAATGGCCACCCCCAATTTTGTGTCAAGATTCATGCAATTGAAAAACATAACCAAACCTACCAAAAACAAACTCGGTTGGGAAACAACAATAATACTAATAATAATAAAAATAAAAATAATAATAATAATAATAATGAAAATGCTGATGATGATGATGCTGATAATGACGATGGGTTGATGATGATGATGATGATGACACTGATGATGATGATGATGATGAAGATGCTGTTGTTGCTGCTGATAATGATGATGATGATGATGATGACGAGGAGTTGATGATGATGATGATGACGAGGGGTTGGTGATGATGATGATGATGATGATGCTGCTGCTGCTGATGATGATGATGATGACGACGAGGGGTTGATGATGATGACGAGGGGTTGTTTGGTGATGATGATGATGATGATGATGGTGATGATGNGGGAGGATGATGACGAGGGGTTGATGATGATGACGAGGGGTTGTTGGTGATGATGATGATGATGATGATGATGACAACGATGAAGAAAAGGATGAGGAGGATATGGGTGACGATGAAGTTCCTCACTTTGGGCCCATTTAGGCTCAAGTTCTGCTCAAATGTTTCTGCTCGCGCTGTGAATTTGTTGTGGGGGCCCAGGCGTCGTGCCGATTTCAAAGGAACACATGGAAGCATTGAAAAATGGGAGTACTCAAATTCAATTTGCCCAAAAAATCCAAAGAAACCAGGTTCATTTGAAGCATGCAAGGGCACAACAACCATTGCTCAAGCCACTGAGAACAACGCTCAGCCGATTTTGAAAAAGGGTTCTTGAAGATCATGCAGGAGATGGATGTGGATACAGCACAAGGTTCCACCAAAAGGCCGCCCCCGAAAGGAACGCCAGACCGTGAAGCTCAAGCCCAGACGAAAGCCCAAGCTTCAGACTTGATGCCACGTATTTTGCCAACAGAAGTCCAAGATCCTATTTCCGAAGTAGAGATGTCAGCGGCCACGATTGCAACATCGAGGGCCGTCATGCGTGAAGAAATCAGCATTGGCATGTCTGCGTTGGAGAGCCGCTTGACCAACAATATGGACGAACAATTCATCCAAACGAAACAAGATTTGGAACAGGAGAGGTCTGCAAGAACTATGTTGGAGGAAAGGGTGGCGCAACTAGAATCCAAACAGGCAACCAAAGAGAATACAAACGATGTGACCGAAGCAGTTGACAAATCCATTGCGGCGATTGGTGGTTTCGGAGAAACAACTGTTGAAGAAGCCGAGAAGTTTGCATATGATTTGTTGAAACACCTGCATGGATTTCATGAGGTGTCGATGGTTGACGGCAATTCAATTGTGGGCCCTGCTCAGTTTAATACTCCTGCAGATGCCATGAAGTTGATCCGATCACAGAAAAAGCAACCACAAGTACAACAAACAAATTGTGGGTGGCAGAAAACCGTAGCCGCATGTAGACCCAGACCAAAATTGCCAACAAATTGAAAAAGTTTCTGATCGAGCTGGCAAACATTCCACCCAAAGATGTCATTGTCAACTACAAGCTGTTCAAGGTCATCGTCCGTGACAACGGCAAGTTGATGCCCATCGCTTTTGTGAAGGACGACTTGACTATCGATTGGAATGATGCCAGCGATGTGCCGGCAATGGTGCAAGAAGCAATGCAAGATTTCATTGCAGACATGGAGTAGGGATTGTACAATGGTGGTTTTTCTGATAGCAGAAAGCCTGCAACAGGGAATGGTGATGACAAACCGTCCCCACTTGCAACGAATGATGCTGATCAGATTGAACATTGTGTGCATGTCATTGTCAAAAATTTGCAAAGCAGTGGTGCCAATCATCCAGGTGTTGGAATTTGCATTTCGGCCAAATTCGCCGCACAAGTTACACATATGTCCTTCCATGCATATTGGAAAAGGATCTGCAGCTTGCATTTCTCTTTGATTTCCAGGCGGCTCAGAGTTTTCAGTTGTTACTTTCCAACGACTTGGGATGCGGATGGCGCAGTGGAACAAATGTATGATGTGTTGAACCTTCTGGTTGATGCTTGCGTGGAGGCTGGAGACGTTCCGATCCTGGGCGGTGATTTCAATGCATGTATTGGGTTGATAGATAGTGATGGTTTCACGCTTTTGCAGCACGTTGGGCCGATTGGCATGGGACAAAGGAATGCAAGAGGCACAATGCTGATACATTGGATTTTACAAAACAGATTTTAAATTTACAACCGAGATGGATCGGTACAGCGGGATGAAAGTTGGACTTGTCGGCGTGCTTATGATGGAGCTTATGTGCACCTCGACTTCATCATAGGTGATGCGTATTTCAATTTGAAGAAGGCGTGGCAAGATTATTGCATCCCCATTGGCAATGATCATCGGTGCGTCCACTGTATCTTATCCCACACAAAACCATACAAACAACAATATCAACGCAAACAGGTGTTGAAGGGGTGGAAACCAATGATAGGTGAAAATGGGGAGCCTTCGACTTTTCAAGCTTTGCTGGAAACCAAAATGGGCGAACAAGATGCGCACACCTTTGATGCTGCAGAACGCGTCTTGATGTCAGCCGCTGTGGCCAGTGGGACATGTGTACTTCACAAATTTAGATTTGTACCGTCGGACCGGGTACGCAATTTACGACAATGAAGAAAACAAGTGCATGACAGTGCAACTCGCAAATCTTTGAGTTTCCCGATTCGAAGTTACATCGAAAGGAATCCAGGCAGTGGAAGGCAACTTTAGTCCGGAAATATTTGGCACACCCGGCACGCTGGAAGGAATTGCAAAGTATGTCCCCGTACACTAGCAAGCCACTGCGCCAACACCGTCCATTGGATGAGTTTGCTATGATACTTCAAAACTGTTCAATGGAACTCCGGAAGCGCCTATGCGACCAAATCATGTTTCCAAACATCACATCGCTGATCTCGCATCGCTAATTGCATTTCTGCACCAAATAATCCAGAGCTTACTACACACCCAATACAATGAGGACGGGGACGAAAACGATGATAGACAAAGCATTCTCAAGTCAATGGGTGGCGAATTGCTGTGTGATGCTAGAAAAGCATTACGAAGTTCACGATGCAACAGGCGGCCAAGGCTTTCCAGAAACACTGTTGGATGTTACAGTGCAAAATTTGCTCTTTCAAACATTGGCTGTGGTATTTGGAAGCAGTTGTTTCTTCAATGGCTTGCTTCGCTGCACAGCACCGACCATTCTACGGACATCATTTTTTCAAAATACGCTAATATGACGTTCAAATTCGAAAATTTGTTCGTCGCATTGTGGGGCCTCCACCGGGCACCATTGGTCAGCGCGATCTGGGATTTGCGCGTGAACCGCTGGTCCCGTACGAGTGGACTTTCGTCCTAGCCCAAAACGTGCATGACTCAGTATTGGAGTTTCGTTTCTGAGTTTGCTGATTTACGTGTCGAACGTTGGGTGGTGACAACCCTTGCTTAAAAACCAATTCCCATACAACAAGTTTGGGACACTAAATTGGAAATGTGTTGCACGTACACAGCTTCAGTTTCGGGCAATGCGGAAAATGTTGCGAAAAAAACAGTGCGAACGGATTCTATACTTTCGCGTTCCCTCCTTTTCTTGTTTCATGTAAATGTTGCTATCACGTTTTTTCGGTGATGCCTGTGGGTTGTTACAATTTTTGGTGTCTATTTTTTTTTCCGCGTCCGTCCTTGCATTTCTTAATTGTCAAACACCAAAACCTAATGCAGAAGAATTTGCTCATTTCCTTGGTGACATCTTTGCGTCGGACACCGGTTTCAACTCCGATGAGCTCAAAACATTATTGGAACAAACGTCAGCTAACGGCTGGCCAGGTGTAGAGCCTGTTACCCGCAGTCTTGAAGGAAATGAAACGGAACAAATGCGCTGATACTAAAGGTTTGGTGGCTGAATGTTTTTTTTAATATTTATTTACGGCAATTTGGATTTGCAAAAATGTCTCCTGGATGTGTTCAATAATATGTTTGCCGTTGGGCGCATTGACGCGAGTTGGGGTCACACTGTCCTTACTATGTTGCCAAAGGGTGGCAATTTGTTTTCGCCTAGCAATTGGCGTCCAATTGCTGTACTCAACATTACATACAAAATTTTTACCAAACTGGTTTACAAGCGATTGAGGCCAACATTGGAGAGGCATCAGTCCAAAGATCAAGCTGGACTCCGACCATGCACAAGTGTAGAAGATGTCTTTGTGGTATTGGAAAGTGTTTGCAGCAAGTCTTTGGAATGGAATTTCCCTGTTTGGTTTGCAAGCTTAAATGTGAAGAAAGCATCTAACCGCATTGAATATATATATTTTTTTTTTTCTCGCCCCCTTTTTGCACTCCGCAGCAGTCGGGTCAAACCCCTCTCGATCCCTTTTAGGAGCGGAGGGGGAGCCGGCTAGGCTCCTCTGAGTCCGCGAGCTGGAGCACTGCGCTCAGCTGCGGCCCTTCGTCTGTGCAGGGTTGGGCATTGAATATTCATCATTGTTTGGCGCTTTACAATCACAAGGTGTGTCTCGCCCATATTCAAAACTTCTGGCGGCACTGTATTATAATCAGACAGGGGATGTGAACGGGAAAACCTTCCCCATTCAATGTGGTGTGAAACAAGGTGATGTGATTAGCCCATTGTTGTTTAATGCAGGTCTGGAATATGCCATGCGTAAATTGAAACTTCGTTTGCAACATTGTGGTTTTGATCTTGGAAATGGTGAAATCCTTACAAATGGGAGGTATGCAGGTGACTTGATGTTGTATGCAAAGCATTGTGATGATCAAGTTTTTATGATGGAGATAGTCATCGAAGAATTGTCTGCTTTGGGACCACATCTAAATACATCGAAAACAAAAATTTTGACCACCACGGCTTTGACAGACCGTATGTTCCTGGATGTTGGTGGCGATATGATTGAAGTGGTACACGGTCAGGACACAAATAAATATTTAGGAAAAAACTTCCTGGAGATTTGAGCACGAGGGCAACGGTCGATCTGAAACATAGAATGCACATTGCGTGGCTGAAATTCAATCAACACAGGGAAACACTACTCAATCGCCATGAGTCCTTGAAAGTGCAACCGAGGTTCTTTGACTCAATCATTTCCCCTGCCATTTTGTTTGGTTGACAACGGTCCCTTTGTCAGCAGCTCGGCTTTCCAAATTGGACATCGTGAGGAGGAGAATGCTACGTTCAATTGTTGGTCCGGTTGCTGTTGTCAATGGTGACTGGCATGATGCGATGTCAAAAATTAATCAAGAATTGCCGAACGCATATCGAATTTATTTAACGAAATCATGGCCTGAGAGGATTCTGAGGGGCAAATTCCGTTTTGCGGCAAAGATCGTATGTAGAGCGAATCATTGGCCAGCTCTTTGTTCAAGATGGCAACCTGTTTTTTTTATGAAAAAATTCCATGTGCAACCTCGTAGGCGCCGAAGTCGTCCACCGAAGCGATGGGATGATCAAGTCCGGGTTGTTTTCTGAACATGTTTTTCATTCATCATGGACGACTGCTGCCCGTCATGGGGCACAATGGTTGTCCCATTGAACAGGTTTTTGTGCAATTTTGTTCCGAACCATGATGATTGAATAGTGATATTTTTTCCCATGTCCCTCGCGGACCGTAGCAGTTCTGCTGACTCGGACGGGATTGAGTGAGTGAGTGAGTGAGCCCTTGCATTGGGCTCGCCAACGGTCATGGAGCTGACTTGATCACGGATTCTTTGAGATGTGGGTTGCTTTTATTTTGAGCCTACACGGCGCTTCCAGCTTGCCTACGCGACCACAATGGGAGCCTACGCGGCGCTGAGTTCCAAAATTTTTGCCTACGCAGCCTACGCCCGCGAAGTTTTTGTGCGGGCTTTGCCTACGAGACCTCGGTCGTAAGCAGATTTTCGAACTTCGCAACGAACATCTCATGGGTCAAATGCGAACACCGACCAATAAGAAATTGAACGCGTTCGAATTAACTTCAGATTTGTTAGGGATGCGCAACACAACCTGGAAATAACCAAATTCCCTTGCAGCTTGCTTACATCTATGCCTACGCGGGCCTGCGCGAACACTCGCAAGTTTGGACAAGTTTCGCATATTTTATAAAAATATACAGACTGTTGATCATGATTTGTGGCGTGGATTGATGGATGATTTCTGCATGTTTTGTGGTCGTGAGTGAAACGCCGTACTTGTTTGTATTACACTTGAATGTTGGTTTCACTTGTCTCACCTGCGCCCACATGGGCTGCCGACAGGCGTGCAGGTTCAAAGCCAAAGTCAAAGTGATCAAAAGCATTGCCTACGGCTTGCTTACGCCACATGATCAGCTACATGTGCCTACGCCCGCCTGTGCCCCCAAGGGAAATGACTACATCCACCATTTTCAATATCAACTTTTTCGTACATCGTATATTTATTACAAAAAACTCTGCTCACTTGTCTTAACTTGCATGGACCCATGCGTAGCCCGAAGCAACGATGGCTGAGTTTTTTTTATATGAATATGGAAAAACAAAACATGTTTTGGCAACAGCTCGTGCAACACCTAGAAAGATATGTTTCCGTTTCTGGTGACTGTTTTTGCTGCGGGACACCGAACACTGTTCAAGACCGACCTGCGCAACTTTGATGTCGTATTTCGGAAGTTGCTTCGCAGCGTTGTCGGTCCTCCTGCAGGTATGGATTGGACTCGTCCATGGCATGAAATCCTGCATGATTGGAACGGTCGAGTCAATGAATTTGCGGCCCTTCATAGCATCAAGTTATGGTCACAACGATGTGTCTAGCAACATTGGTCCTTCACCTGGTATGCCACTCCCCCGAGCTGCCGGGAGAGCACGCGGCCTCACTTGCTGGTCCACTTCAAACGGTTTTCATCCATCATTCCCGTTTCCGGGGCATTGCTTGCCATCACTGCAGCTGCTAAGTTTGCGAAGAGCCTCCGCTACCCCCATTGCTCCTGTACCTCGTAGTTTGCGCGTTCTTCATCACTGCGGCCAGGGTGATCCTCGTTTCAAAAAAAATATATTAAAGGATTGTCAAACATTGGAACTCCAGTCTGCGGTGTAGGAGCCGTTGGCAAGTCCACCCGGCATTTTTTTAACATCCCACCATACCAGTTCATGTTGATGCCGATCATGCCTAATTCTTGGAAAAACGTTCGTTCCACAAGTGCTTGGATATTTTGCCTGACTAATAGAAATTTTACGTTGGCGGTGCTGGACCGGCATGCCCTAGACAAGCGGTTGCTGCACAGCCAACCGGTGAAGATGAAGTGATTGCTGGGGCTGGACGTCTGCAATCCGATTTTCCGACCGCCGCTGTCTTGAACACATTTATCTCGGCTCGACGTACATCAAACAAAATCCAGTCAAAGGTTCTTGGCCCGAAAACAGCCCCATCAAGGTGCAAACAAAAACAACGTAAAAAAAAATAAGCAATCGTATAGAACGAAAAATGCACAGCCCCGGTTCATCACCATCCAACGATGCGCTACAGCCTCCACAATCCAATTGTCAAAACCTCTCCAAATAAAGTATTTTTCGAAAGCTATTTCCCCAGTGGAGGTGGTGTTCCGACGTTCTATTCCAAAATCCTGCGGGTCCAGTGTTCCGAGAACATAAAATGCAATTTGTTTGCCTGTTTTCATGCATGTAACGTACGTCGTTTTCATACCAGCACAGTCCGACAGCATTTTCATTTTGTTCCATCCATGCAGGATATCGTGCCATGGTGATGCCCCAGCAGGCGGGTCCACAACCATGTGGATCAATGGACGATTTTCCACGTCCAATTACGCAAGATCATCTTTGTGAATTGCGCGGTGTGATGCACCAAATGCAAGCAATTGAAGAATTATTTTTTTCCAAGTACCGGAGTCTATGAAAAATGAACGTGCCTTCACCACACAATATCCATTTGTCAGCGTGAAAAACCCGTGATGCATCTTGAAAATGTTGGAAATCCAAGCCATTAGTGTGCTTCCGCTACTTCCAGGAGGAAGTCAACCAGTCAACCCCATCGTTTGCAAAAAAAGACGGTTGATTCCGTGAAAAGTGGTGAAGCAGTGAAGGTCGACGAGAGACACGTATTACAGGCATTTGTTTGTGTTCTTTTTTTCCAACTTAAGCACGCCGTCAAAAAAGGTTGAAAACGACATGAATGATTGAATGCAGTGAACGCATGAAGGCATGAATAGTGAGTGCATGAATGCATGAATGAATGCATGAATGAAGGAAGGAATGAAGGAATGAAGGAATGGAGGAACGAAGGAACCAGAAAGTGAAAGAGCGAGTGAGTGGATGAATGAATGAATGAATGAATGAACGAACGAATGATTAAAGAAAGAAAGAAAAAAAGAAAGAAAAAAAGAAAGAATGAAGGAAGGAAGGAGGGAAGGAAGAAATGAGTGCTTCGGTGACTAGGTGAATGGGCAGGTCAATAGCAGAGTTGACGAATGAGCGAGGGAATGGGTGAGTAAGTGAGTGAATGGGTACGTGGGTAAGTGAATAAATAACAAATAAATAAATAAATAAATGAATGCATAAATAAATGAATAAATAAATGAATAAATTAATTAATTAAATAAATAAATAAATGAATGAGTGAATGAATGAATGAATGAATGAATAAATGAATAAATGAATAAATGAATGAACGCACGAACGAACGAATGAAGGAATGAGCGGGTGAATGATTAGGTGGGTGAATGGTTGACTGAAAAAATAAAACTGACTGCCTGCGTGAGTGAACGAATGAATGAATGAAACGTGTATATCATTGGCGCACTGGCCCCGGCAGCCCGTGTAAAGCACATCTGTAATAATGGCAGCCCAAAAAACCAAAAAAAGTGCGTGGAACTAAGCCCCGTGTCCATCTGCAAAGCTCCAATTTCCCAGTCCGGATAGGCTTCCATCGGCTGACAATGTATCTTTGCTTGTCCGGTAACTCACAGAGATGTTCGTTTTCCGTTGTGGGATTTCGTGCCACGGCGCCGACCAGGTACTATTTGTTTAGCTAGGCGTCTCAATTGGCCGGCAAAAAATGCCACAGAGGCCATGATTTTGTTTCACTACTGACACCGCCTTGTTGCGAAAAATATTTCTATGTTGAAAAAAACCTTCGGAACTTGCGTTGAAAAAATTGGTGACTTCCATTGCTCCCTGACAAAATGTGTCCAAACCATTTGTGAAAACCCTCTCTGTCAATGACATCTACATTTAACCGATTTTGAATTCCAATTGCTGTCGGCGGTTGAGCCCGTGTAGTTTACATAATATTCATTTTGATTCCATTGGGTATCTAGCCAACTTTTGACTTTGCACAATGAATTTACACGTTCATCACGCAAAAATTCCACCTTTTCCGCCGATGCTGCAAACACTCGAAAAGGTACATGGGATATGTGTACATGTTTTTAGGTGATAAGACCGTGCATGTGCAAAGTAGTAGGATTGGAACACCTACGTTTCAAGAACATTGGGAAAATGTGACACCCTGTTTGAACCAAAAATTTGTTTGCAACGACATTGTGAATTCGTTTCTTACTCTTTGTTACCTGCTGAACCCAGGATGGTGAATCCTTGCCTGGTACACAGGCAACATTTACCGGATGGAAGGCTGGAGTCGAATGTACCCGCTGTCAACACGGATTCATCGATCCTCAATTTTCACACACAAAATTGGACGCGGCATTCCGCAAAATGTTCTTGGATTGAATGCAGGCGTCAACCTGGAGCAAACGATAGTGAAGCCTTCGCGAACATCTTTGGTACAGCACGGGACATGCCCCCAGATACAGAGGACACCTGCTAGGCTGCTAGACAACCTCGCATTGGTCGTTGTTCACAATGTGCCGCTGCAAAGGTCTTAGTCTTGATGATTGGAAAGTGGCGCTGGTTTTTATGTTTCGGTAAGTTAGTCTCTTGGACCAGCACTGACATGACATGTGGGATAACTATTTATTTTCACCTCTGCCCTCTACCGGCAGCCTTCCGGCATACAGGTTCACTCTCACTTCCGCACGAGGGTCATGCTTTCAAGCTGTGGTTATGTTTGTTCGGGCTTTTTGTGCTCCCCTGCATTTCACCTGAATTCGACAGACATGACACCGTCAGTATGGAGGTATGTCGTTAGGTTTGTGGGGCCAAACGAATACGTTGAATAAACATGAATCAAATAATAAACTTTACAACGCAACAACTCGAGTAACGGAATTGCAACAAACTCCGTGGCAACAGGAAGTGGCAAGCCAGGCCAAGTTGCCGCGTAAACGCTCGGTTGTTCGGCTATAGAAAACTTAAATGTTGAGTTTGTGAACTTTGCCACCTATAACTTGTGAATTTTGTGAGCTGGAAATGCTTTGTATACTGAATCTCTTCTTCACAGAATTCAATTGGAGGTTTTTGCCTTCGTAAGCTCTTCGGCGGCAGGACATGACTTGCCACATTCACCGCTACCAATGATTTGTTCTTGTTTGTTGGTTTGCTCAAATGCATAAGGGTTGGATTTTTACAATATTACACGTCATATTCATTCATGGACGTCCATGGCGCTGCTGACCGTATGTTGCAAAGGAACCAAGGCCCATGAGGCAAATCCTTTTTCCAGTCTACCTTCCGAGTTTAGATTTTCCACTGTGACCGGCCGGGCAAGACTGAGAATTTCCAGCAACATAGCAACACATAGCGACAGCGACACATAGCAACACACACAAAGCCACATAGAGACACATAGCAACAAATACCGACGCATAAGGACACATAGGAACACCTTCTGCACACAAAGCGATTTGATAGCTCGAAATGCTTGCGATCCGCCTCGCAAGCGATGATGTTTTGTTGTTGATTGTCGATATGTATTGCTGTGTTTCACTCTGTGTCGCTATATGTTGCTATGTGTTGGTATGCGTTGATATGTGTCACAATGTGTTGTTATGTGCCGCTATGTGTCGCCATGTATCTTTATATGTGTTGCTACGTGTGGTGATGTGCCGCTATATGTTCTTATGATGTGTATGTCGTCATGTATTGCTAGGTGTTGTTGCATGTCGCTATTCGTTGCTGAAAAATCAAAAGTAGTGTTGCTGAAGTTCCGATTGGATGGTGACTTAAGTGGTGTGTTTTGCGGCTCGAAAACGGAAAACATGGATCAAAATTGAAGACACATATGTATATACAAATTATATACGTATCATAGCTACAAATTGTGGCAAAACTATGTTTGCACATTTTGGTTTGGACTTCTGTAGGTGCAGTTTTCCCAAAAAAGTCGCAACGACCATCACAACCTACCATCAATTTTCGCCCGAAGATTCGTTCATGTTGAACCAGACTGGTGGAAACCAAGCACCCTGTCTTTGCGAAGCTTCCGCGCGCGGCAAGACAACTTTCGCAGAAAATCGTGCTTACTGCCGCAGTCACATGACGGCAGTATTTTTTTCAGTCTTTCCTGTTCTTCGCCTTTTGCAAGTTCTGCTGGGAGCATAGATTTTGAGTACATTTCACTTGCAAAGTTTCCGCCGTTTTGGCTAATCGCACTATCAAATATCCATTAGTAAACCGAGCGTAGTGCCCATGGCATGACACTTTCAAATGACCGAAACTTTTCATCAGTCTCAGTGATTTCTGCCAGGAAATACATGAGGCTCACATGTTACCTGATACTGGGTGATTCTTCCAAAAGTAAGCATAGGTGGTGTGTAGATTTGTAGATGTTCGTAATCAGACAGCATTGGTTGGATGATTGTTCATCGAACTTGGTGCGAAGGAACAACTATTCCGCCAACTCATTCCTTCAAAATATTCAAACGTTCGAAGTTCAGTATATATAGTTTTGTTTTCCATTACAAAGTGATCAAATAATCTATTATTATGTTGTTATATCTGAATGGACTTGCATGGACTTGCTGCCCTCAGAAAATGGACCCCAAAATAAGATTTGTTGGTCTAAAGTTTCTAAAGTCTAAAACATAAATGTGACGGTCGAGAGAAGTTGATCCTTCCTGAGCTTGCTTGGTGATTCCTGAGCATTCCTGAGCTTGCGTCTGGTTGTCTGGTTCGTATTCGCAAAAGCTCTGGACCCGAACCGCTATAATTGGCTCCATTTCACATCAAGCATCTTTAAATCTAAACAATGTTCATGGGGAGGCCGTCACTTTTTAACCAAATTCCTAGTCGACGTTTTCGGTGCATTTTGCCACCTGAGCGACTTCACAGACTCAGATTCTTTTGCGTCGAAGTTGTTGCGAAAATTTGAACAAAACCAGCGTTGCTGATTGCGATGCGGGCAATGTGGGCTGCTGTGGTATGTGCTTAGAAGGGATTTCAGGTTTCTGTGGAGCAGGGCCTGTGCTTGTGCAATACTTACGGCCAATAGCGATAGCATGCAAGTACACATACGGGCCATACGGGTGAAAAGTTAAAACAATTCCATTTTTGAACAAAGGCCTTGATACAGTTTCACCTGTTTTTTTGTCGCCCTCCAAATTGTGCTCTGTTTGCCCGGTGACAGTGCAGTTGTTCGTGTACAAAAGCAACCTTTCACTGCAAGTGGTATAGCAAACCAAAACAAACAAGCCGATAATTTCATAGAAATTTGAGGGTTTTTTCGGGCTTTTCATTTCAAACATGGAAATTCGGTCCACGTATAATACATCGCTCATCGCTCCCAGGCGCTTCGTCGAGAAATGTCGTGGCAAAATCACATCAATTTCATAACTTCTTTCAATTTGCTACAAAGCATTGAGGCAACATTTGCGCCAGCGAAATATCGAAATGCGGCACCGAACCTGGCCATGTCCGGACATCTGGCAATGTTTGCATCGTCGAGACTGATTTCATACGAGGCCCACTGACTAGCGTTTAAAAGTCGCGAGAGGGGCACCGGGTTTGCAGCACAGCACAGCAAGCCAACGTCATTCCACTTTCCTCATCCCATCCGTGATTTCCTTCTTGCAACTGCTTTTGCTCCGTTTGGCACTGTACTCCGATTCTAGCATTTGTTTGTAGCCTGGGATTTTGTCATGCTTTGTTGGTGCTTGTCGTGATTTTTTTTTGCACTGCTCAAGCAGGCACTAAAAGTAGGGAAACGGAAACGAGGTGCAGCTGCATTTTAAAGCCACCACTCCTAATACCAAATACACGCGTATTTTCACATTATCCTTAGATTAACGATGCTAAACGGCCAGCTGTTAAACAATAAAGCAAGGTTTCAACGCATCGTTGCCATGGCACCCGGTTGGTATCGGGTGTCTTGCCCCTCGCTTTGCCCCCCGCTGGTCCGCAGGCGCAAACGAAGAGCTTGCCCGTGCAACACGAAGCCAAGGCGTAGAGAAGTTAGTTTGGTTGCGCATTTCAGATTTCTCGAAAGATGTCGTAGCGGCGCTTTGAGTTTCTATGCGGCCAAGAATTCGCACTCTGACTCGACTTCGGCCCTCTTTTTGGGATTCTCTCACTCAGCGAGGTAGGTCTGCTTCGCCCGGCCCCAACAACTGACACCAGCCGAGTGAAACAAGAAAACACCGAGCGAGGAAACGACAGAGCCCTCGAAGGCCAAAGACTTGGTCTTCTTGCAATCAACTTGTTTTTCCCGGTGATCTAAAAAAATATCTTCTGGTGAACAAAATGATTTCACAACTATTTTGTCGTACATCTCATTCTCATTTATGATAATGATACTATATAAGTATACCAACAATGACAGATTTCACACATTTGGGGGCTCCTGCTTTTTGAGGTCATTTTGATCTATTCCATGCAGATTCGATCCGTACTCTCCTCTGCCATGGGGAAAACGGCGAAACGTGGGAATTCAGTGCTGGAATTGGTTGGTTTGCTTCGTTGTCCAAGGAGAGCTTGGGGTGGAAACTGCTCAAGAGCCATCCTCATCGTACTGCGACCTGACGGAGTCAACCAAATCTCTGGACTTCGGAATGCTGGGTTAGAAAATAGATCGTCACTCTCAGTGATTCTTTTGTCGATTCCCTAGCCCGCTCAGAACTCAAAATTGAAGGGAGAACAGGAGTTGAAAGTTCACATCCACAAATCAACCATGGCATACTACACAAACATCATCAAACATCCGTAGACCACCTCTGGATACCATATATACTCTGTATTGGACTCCGTATACGATACCAGCAATGCATGAAGAAAATCCAGGTTCCACACTCTCCTGGAGCCAACAGCCGGTAGGCGCCTCAAGAGATTCCAATGAAAAAACATCATGAATTTCATGAATCATGATTGCATGTGCAAATGGTTCTCTTCAGCACTTTGCATGATTAAATCCCTAAAGAATACCCCAACAGCAACGACATGATGGGTCGTTTTCTGCAGATTGGAGGTGTATGGGTGAGACATGTCAACAACTCATGCAACTTTGACCCCAGAAAGAGAGGGGGAGTTAAATGTAAAGAACTTTGGCGGAACCCTGCAAAAAGAACCTTTTCTGAAACAACAGTCATTTGATAGAGAAATGTGGAACCTTGGTAAGACAAACTCCGCGAAACCTTGGTGGAACCCTGGTGGAACCTTCCGCAGAACCCTTTGGCAGCCCAACACGGATCTGCCCCAGAGAACCATGGAGAGTCCGAAAACAATTCTGCCCCGAAACCTTTACTATGGCTGAAGACCCCAAAGCTATTGCTGTTGGGCAAAGACAACATCATCATCATCATCATCATCATCATCATCATCATCATCATCATCATCATCATCGTCATCATCATCATCATCATCATCATCATCATCATCATCATTGTATGATAGAATTTATACTGCGCATCATGACCATATTACCGATATTACACGTGCATCTTGGGAGGAGCATGTGGAGCTCACCGAGAAGTATTCTGCTGTGCTTTTGGTCCCATGGACGAGGAATGACAATTCGGACTGGTGCATCACTGCATTGACTGCATCACATCTTAGGGATCTTCCAAACCAGAATTGCCCGTGGCAGTTCTACGAAAGTGCCATACTTTGTTTCCATCGGACGCTGTGCCTTTGGAGTTCTCTCAATGTCACAGTCTAAAAAAAGTTCTGACAAAAACAACCTCAAAACATCAGTCAAATATCAAAAAATATCAAACATCAACTTCAAACATCCCTCCAAATTTCCTCCCTCTTCCATTCGTCTGTTTGAGGTCTGAGCATATATCATGTCCAGTGCCCATAGACCGTTGCTCCTGTGTCTGGTAAATTGCTGTAGATAGGTATAGATTAAGGTAGGTATAGTATAGATAAGATACAGATAGTATAAAATAGTATAGTAAGTATAGTATAGTATATAGAGATATACTATATAGGTAGATATAGTAAAATGTAAAGGTAGTGAGGTAGTTGTGCGAAGGTGCTCTTTGGCAGTTTTTCCCAGGGTTTTCGATGCTTTTTGGAGCCGTGGAAGGTTGAGGATTCGAGGATCAAAGATTTCCAACAAGTTTCTGAAGTGGGTCGGTCCTGCAAGTAGCGTCTCTGAACATCTGGATGGTACCGAAGCGCCTGGAAATCTTGACAAATCTTGTAATATGTTACAACGCCATGACCATGTTGACAGTATGAGAATATGACATAGATTGTGTGAAATCTGTTCCACAAGACTTGTTCCCACGTTCCAGATGCTTCGCCTCGAGAAAAATCTCTTCTCGCAATGCCTTAGATCAAGTTCTGAACAAAATGGGTCTCAACATCTGACCTGCACAAAGACTCAGAGACTCATCGATTCGTCATTGACCTCATGATTTTTCATGCCTCCATGCGCTCTCCGGACTCTGTCGCAACCATGGTACAGCCAGGTCAATTTTACGACGCTCGAACTCGAAGTCGTTGAGGTCGATCAAACTGCTGGACGGCTCGTCCTGACATTGCTCCAATGCGAGAGTTGACATTAATCCTAAACCCCGTAAAGTCAAGACCACCCAAAAGCATGGAGTGTACTACGGCACTGACTATACATATAGCTATAATGCAAACATATGCGAATTACCATGACTCATGACATCTCATGACCAAGAATGAACCGTACAAACATTGTGAACTTCCCCCAGATCAGAACAGGCCCTTCGGCCCTTCCGCCCATTTATTGCATAAAAACTCCCCCATGATTCTAACGTATTCATTTGTATTCTATCATCTTTTCACATCTTTTCTCCATCTTTTTTCATTTTTTCACATCTTTTTTCTTCTGAATATTTCTTTTGTGAATATTTCACATCTTCTGAATATTTCCTTTAACGGTTTTTCCTCTGGGCAATGCAGCTGCTCCAAGTAGGGCAGCGCAAGAGCTTCTTCGACAGTCACCCGTCGATCTGGGTTGAATTGAAGCCTTGAAATGCTTAGGAATGGGGAATGAGAAGCGAATTTTGGAAGCCAGGAATGTGCAGAATTGAAGATCAGAAATCAGGTCGAAATCAGGTCGAAATCCGGTCGAGTCGACATGGTTTTTTGCATCTTTCAAAAAAAGGAAAGTTGTCTGCCAAAATGTCCATTTTTTACAAACAACGTAATTACCAGCAGCTAATTTTTCCCAACAACTGCACTACATCTTTGTGTTACGAGAAACAAAGAATTAATTTTTACAGAGACTAAACTTTTAACTGTTTTCAGTTCCGAACTGCTACATGGTCGAATCCGGTGCCGCCGAGACGATAGCCGAGGTTGAGTAAGTGAGGGTGGTAAAACAAAGTTCTACAGCAACAAATTCAACAAACTCATACATATGATATACATGCATATACATAAATATTCATTGGCTACAATACCAAAATCATGCACAGCCAATCATCATCAATTCAAACAGTAAACAAAAACGTTTTAAGTTTCTAAGTATTAAGTATCATATGATTCATATCTGTTTTAAGTATTTATTGTATTTCAAAACGCCGTTGTTCGCTGCCGAAGCGACGTGGAGTCCAGGAGCTCCATGACCATCGGCGGCTGCGGCCCGACGGCCTCGTACAGCGCAGTGGGACCTGCCGTGCGCGGCAACGACCTGCCGCAAAGCACCAGCACAACCGAAGTCCGATAGAGGCCATAGAGGTTCAAAACTAAGGTCCGATTCGGTCCGATTCGGTCCGATTCGGTCCGATTCGGTCCGATGTTGATTTGGGAAGTTGAGGTTGATGAGGATGGTTTGGTTTGCTTGGGGGTGTTATATAGTTGTATTTAGTTGAATCATGTTAGATAGGTTTTTCTTTAAAACCACACGACAATTTCAAATGTTAAGTTAAAATGTTAAAAGTATATAAGAGACATTAAGAGACCCTGAAGCTAGAAGCAACCGGTAGGATGTGTTTTCTGCTTTTGCACGTTGACTTCGTGAAAATCTGAGACTGTTGCTCCAGGAACTTCCGGCACTTCTCGTTTTTTATCCTGGAGGCGACCAACAAAATGGCAGAATTTCTAACGTGTTTATTGGGAGCTAGGTGGATTGCATGATGGAAATGATCTATCGAAAGATTAAAAATGTCTAAACATGAATCAATATGGAAAAAACTCTCACAGCAAGGTCAGGCCATGCAAATGTTGTCCTCGAAATGGTTTCTGTGTCTGGAAAACCAAGATGGCTGACGATGAGATTCAGCTGATGCTGAGTATTCTTTCCCGGCAGCAAGGGTTTTCTCCTGCTTGGAGCGAGTTCATTGAAAAGTTACATCAAAGCTCTCAACGAATCAAAGGTTTCAAAAGTGACATCTTTCACTCATGCCTAAGCATCTCTGCAAAGATGCAGCCTGGCCATGAGAATCTTGTTTAGGAAGATCAAATGAACAAATCTGGTTTTGTCTCGTTTGATGCTCAACACTATGATCGACATGCCAATAATACGTGTATCACTACAGTTCTTACATGTCATTCTAGTCTCTTTTGAACGGAAGAATCTCTCAGATTCTTTCAGTTGTCATCTTGTGAGGAACTGATAGTGGAACAACAATACCACAATGCCAGTGCCTATGGACCACATATCGATGGCCTTCGAACACGGTTCCGCTTGGCAGTGTCAAATAACTGAAGTGCTAGAAGATCTTCTAGTCTTTTGACTTTTTTGACTTTCGACTGACCGATTTCAAATATGTCCCCCTGGGCTCATGGACAGGGCCATAATCTGCCCAACTGCAAAGCACTTCGGGTGCTCGATACCACCGAGTGCAAACATACCTGCCATGAAAGCCAGGAAGGTCACATCTTGCTCGTCACATCCCCACATCAAATCTCTGATTTCATGCATCTCTTGCCGTGTTCGAGATGAAATAAAATGAACAGAAGCTCCCATCTCTAGGAAGCTGGCTCGGTGAGGGGCCGGCAATCTCCATTGCTCATGGCAAGTCTGGCCAACCTCATCTGTCAGGCTTCTGGAAATCTTTGACCGGAAACATGTTAGCAATTTTTCGCCCAGAAGCCCGTAGTCGCAGATCTTTAAGTCGCAGTTCGAGTTCACCAACAAATTTCGAGGCTTCAGATCTGCACAAAACAGAGTTTCCATCTAAGATTTTGTACGCGTGAACGAGTCTTCCCATTCTGATGCCAGTCTGGAGCTCTCGAAAAGTTCTGATTTTACGACCTATGGACATCTATGGACATCTATGGACCTATTGGAACGACCTACAAAATAAGACCTGTAGGATTTCTGTCAGAAGAATTCGGATTGGCCTCGATGGATCACTCCTGCTGTATGCACGTACTTCAGGCCACGGAGGATCTGGGCGTTCGAAAATGGTGGAAGATGTTGGGGATGGAGATATTCATCAGCAATGTCTATGCAGTGATCGTACTGAGTTACTACCTACATTACTTCTATCATCTCATACTTTTCAAATTTGGGTGTCTTTCATGTCGTGAAATTCATTCATGTTGCTATTACTACGTGTGATGCATGAAATTTCTGAAAAGTACTGGCAACTTTTATCAAAATGCTCACGTTTCGCCGTTTCGCATCGTCGCACCTGATAAGTAAAGAATTGGCAGTGCTCGTCCGAGAGCGGCTGAGGGCTCTTCAGGATCGATGCCAAATCTGTTTCCATCAACTCCGAAATCACATAAATGTCCTTCCACAAACACTCACAACTTTGCACAATGATGCATAGCAGGGTCAAATTTAAATATTAAGCAAACAATACTAAATCGGACTAAACGATTATGCAAACCGTTATGATACATCATCATTATGTCATTTTTAAAAAATGCACCTCCCTCATTGCAATAATTGCACAGTTTCAAGCAGAAAGCTCCTCGAAGTTGGACTTCAGACCAGGCAAAAAGACATACCTGCACACGCGCTGCACCAATCCAAGTCGATAAATGCCGAATGCATCCAACAGAGTACCTAAAAAGATTGAATAAAATTGAAAAATACCTGATGCCAGCAAGGGCACTGCTGACCTATAGTTCCCAATCCAGTTTTGAAACCAATAAAATCAAAATCGTTTGCATTTCATGGTTTTCTGCCCGCTGCTGTTTCTGCCTAATGTCGATGAGATTTTCGTGCCGCAAATGTCGCAGGATCTTTAACTCACGCAGCGTTCGCTTAGCAAAGGTGATGTCGTCGAAGGCACTCCTTGTAGGAGAATTGGAAGAAATTTCAGAGCGTTGTTCGGACGGATTTCAACTCTATTTTCCAAATCTGTTTGATTCTTGGATTTTGTTCGGACAAGAATTTCTTCGGATGTGATTGATACAAAAATAGAATATGAATACAAAAAATGACGTACATGATATGAGTTCGTGTTTCACACACTGAGAGCTGGGCTCAATCTTCTTGATCGCGACCGTGTCATCACTCAACTCATCCTCAAACAGGTGATTCAACGCTGTGGCCTAAAGAGACGCCTGCAAAGAAAACCTGGATCTGTGTTACAGACTTCTGCAAGTTTGTTGACATTTTTTTAACCTCTCTTGGCTCTGGATGCATGCCACTGGATGGTCAGGGAAGACAACTTCAACTCTCCATCCCAAAAACCCGAAGCGATTTTGGCGCCTTTGCAGAGCAAACAACGCCGTAAGCACCTTGCCCCACTGCTTCTACAACCTGAATCAAACGTGTTGCGACATGTTGAAAGTTGATGAAAGCGATTGCTGTCGCTGCAGTCAGCTCTGTGATTTTCTTTGGGATCCTCACCGTGAAGCGCTGTGGGGCCTGCGCTTGGCTAATTGCAACAAGAAGCAAACATCATTCTATGAACGCATGCCCAATGGAAGAAAATGAGATCATAGAATCTGCCCACTTGTTTCGAACAATTATCAAAAATCCAAACATACCCACACGGTGAGTCATACCGAAAAAGTCCGAAGAACAAGTACATATGTATATATATATATATAAGGTTCCCCCCCGTAACCTACCTTTTTAACCCTTTCGGATCCTTTTGGGGCCTCGGATTTTGGGGCGAATTTTGCAGGGAGACGACTTGTTTTTGATCAAAACCTCTCTCAATTACAACCCGTCTCTTTGCAATCAAACTGCAAAGAAAGTCTCCGATCAACATATTGGTACCTCCCGGGAACCAAGCACCAAGATTCTCCCAAGGTTTTCTGTGCAATCTTGGTTCTTGGTTCCAAGGAGGTTCTAGTACCTTCTTTAATACCTCACCATGTCCAAAGCACAAAGCAATGCTTGCCAAATTATTGAGAAGTTTGAAGTACCTTCCACGTAGTTTGACAATTTGAATTACTTTTTTGCGGGGGATTTTGCCAATTTTCCTTCCTCCATTTTATCCTACAGCCTACAGATGTATTGCAATCTAGAATAGGCTCAAAAACGTCTCAAACCAAATGACTTTACAGAAAACACTGAAAAATAAAAGTACTTTCTCATCAAATATATGGACCTACTTTTCATCCTGTTAGCGTCGTTTGAAGTGAAGTCTCTTGCTGCAGAAAGATTGATGAAATGAAAGGTGGATAGTCCTTGAGGATTGCTTTCTTTAATGGAGCTCTTCCTGTCAATATTGAACTATCCGTTTTCACAGTTTCGATCAAACTGTCCTTCAAACAGAACCCGTTCTGTTCAACAAAGATCTTACTTCTTCTTTCCTTCCCAAACCCTGTTTGCTACAGCTCTTCCGCACTATTAAAAGTCGTTCTTGATAAAATCCGTCCCTTTTGAAGAAAACCACCTCGTTTTCATACAACCATCTAACTTTTCCCCTTTTTTTTCAATCAAACTCTCCGTTTTTAATGACGTCCTTCTTGAAAACACGTTTTCTAAATACAAGTCTTCCTTCTTGATCAAATGCTTTTTGAATTACATAAACACTTCCCTTCTAATCAAGCTCTTCCTTTTTTGATCCCACTCTCCCTTCGCCAAAACAACTCTCGCAACTCTTGACTCGTCTTTCCTTCTCGAACCCTGGAGTACGACTCTTCCGTATCAATCAAAATCTGTCGCTAAAGCGGCGGGTGCGGAGCCATGTCGTCAGATAAGAAACCAAAAATCGCACGCCGCTGTGGCGCGAAGTGCATTTCCAAATCAAAATGTGAAAAAACCAACAGCCTCAGACGACTTTTGGAAGTTGGCAGTTTGAAAAATTGCCCGCCGCTGTGGCGCAAAGCACATTTTCAAGTCAAAATGTTAAAAGACCACATGGTCAGACCACTTTTGGAAGTTGGATCCAAAAATGGCACGCCACTCTGGCGCGAAGCACATGTCCAACTGAAAAAGTTCAAAACACTAGCTTTTTGGACCATTTTTGAAGGTTCCGATAGATAGATAGATAGATAGATAGATAGATAGATAGATAGATAGATATAGAGAGAGAGAGATAGATAGATAGATAGATAGATAGATAGAGAGATAGAGAGATAGAGAGAGAGAGAGAGATATAGAGANTAGATAGATAGATAGATAGATAGATAGATAGATAGATAGATAGATAGATAGATAGATAGATAGATAGATAGATAGATAGATAGATAGATAGATAGATAGATAGATAGATAGATAGATAGATAGATAGATAGATAGATAGATAGATAGATAGAGAGATAGAGAGATAGAGAGATAGAGAGATAGAGAGATAGATAGATAGATAGATAGATAGATAGATAGATAGATAGATAGATAGATAGATAGATAGGCAGATAGGCAGATAGATAGATAGAGATATAATCATATAATATAATATAATATATTATCGATTCAAATCGGCAACACACACACACCACAAAAAGAGGCGAATCGACCCTCCCTCTCAAAAAAACGAAAAGTCCCCGCCCCAAAAGCATTTTTTCTCAGGCCCACCTGAAAGTTGGATCCAAGCACTGGAGTACTCTGAAGCTCCAGCTCCAGCGACTCGATGGGCATCACTCCGAAGCTCCTAAGGTGTCTCGAAATATCTTGAAGTTTCGCTATTTTTTGCTTCATTTTTCTCATGTTTTTCATCTTGAATGTTTTTACATCTCACCATAAAACGTGCGGAAAGCAATTCGCAGATTATGTCCCCCTAGCCTCTGTGCGGAGCATTCCCAATGACATTGAGCCGGCTCGAAGTGAAATGTGCAACAAGTCCAACAAAAACAGTCAAAAACAAGAAAAATGTTGTTAAAAAGATCCAACTAAGATCCAACTAAGCCTCAAGTTGAAAAAACGGAAAAAATGGTCACTTGAGGATTGAAGATGGACACTATCGCAACTTCAATCTCCGTCTTCCTGTTTTCCTGTGCAACCTCCTTGTCATGACCACAAATGACCACACATGATGCAAAGCAGCATACGTCGTGACGTCGTGTCACATAGTGACGTGTCATGGATTCATGGCTCGGCTTTTTTTGAGTTGCTCCGCCGGGTTTTTCGTTTCTTCACGAAGGCAGAGGGTGAAACAGGTCGGGTCTGTCAACGTGAGGCCCATGGATAGCGTTCGGAAGATCCACCATAAAGGTAACCTGAAAATGTGCCCCGGGCTTCTATTCTGGAACGCAAAAGGAGATGCATGAAGAGGGACATGAATAAGTGATCGAAAAAATCAAATCTGCACTTCAACTTCTTTGCACTTCCAACCACTGCCCTTGCCGGTACCGCCTCCTTGCGTCACTCGTGGTGTGCAGAAGGAGTCGAAGTCCGGTCGTCCCGAGGGACAACACGAGTCGTGGCCGGTGGGCGTCCCCAAGGGACCCTGTAAGATCTCCACCTGTAAAATCACAAAAAGTCTGGTGAAAGAAACTGGAAAAAAGGAAACAAAGGATGGTAGTTGATAGTTAGGTTGATGGAAAATGTGAATTAATGGTTTTTCTATTGCCTTTGATTGAAAAGTTTTTCAGGTAACTGTTTGATTTGAAATCTCGCAAAATCTCACAAAACCATCAGCATCTGGGGGTGTTCACAGTGCTCAAAGTTTCCCCTTAGCATTGAGCTGAGCTGACTCTCCACCAAACTTTGCACCTCATGATTGTCAATGACACATTTCTGGTCGCATTCGTTGCGGCATCCGTAAAAGAAATCTTCCAAGTCTCGCAATTTGGAGCACAAATCCATGGCGTCAGTCGAATTCACTGGATTCACTCAAGCTTCATGCATGGCCAGGGCCCAAACTGCAAAACGAAGTGACACAGCTCTAGTGAAATTGAGAGGGTATGACGGGTAGGATATCATAGGATACGACTGCATTATGATAGCGTATAATCAGTGCGGAGAAGTTGAAAACAAAACCTTCGCGACGATACATCTTTATCATCTTTATCCATCTATCTATATATCTGCAATTTTTACAGTTGTGCAACAGTGCATCAACGCTTCGGTGCTTTCGCTATTAGACATCTTTCCGCATCTTTACAACAAAAAACGCAAAAAGTCTGGACTCTGGCGAGTCTGTTGTCATGCTACGTCAGTTATCACTTCTCGACGGAGACAACCCTGACCTCCACCACATCCAACGCCTTTGTTTTCACACGGAGGCATCGCGTCTCTCAGGATAAGGGCTTCACTACGCTAACTCGTAGGATTTGGCTTTTTCACCAGGTATTCACCCTCACCTCAGTGGCCACTTTCAAAGATTTTGTGCAAAATTTTCAAACGTGTATATCTCCCAGTTTACAAAATACGACGATGTCACGGAGTCACGGTCCCTTAGCGTCCCCGGCTGCTGGAGAGTGTCACCCAGCCCAGAGCACCGTCTAGCTGAGCCCGCGCGTGGATGCGCTGCAGGCCCTGAAAGTGAACAAAAACATCATAGAAACGAAACAAAAACATCTGCAGTAAGCAAAATTCACTGCAAATTTGCAAACCACAAAAACACTTGAGACGTTTCTTATCTTCATATCACCACCTGACCCTGATCCCTGATTTGTGGCCCTATATGGTCCCTCACCAAGTCTTGCCAAGGGTAAACGGTACCCTGCCGAAACGGCCGTGCCTCCGACGAAGGATCTGCTCTTGGACCTGCCTGGACCTGGCGTCCACCGACAACTATATTAATGATAATAATTGATGATATTATACTATATATATATATATCAATTCATCATGTATTTCATGATGTGATTTTATGTGATATAAGAACCTATGAGAACTATAAGCATTGCCCATTGTATATATATATATATATAGATACATAGATACATACTGCATCATACCGCATCATTGTCTTGAACATGTGTCAATGTACGAAACTACACAGCAACAAGGTCTGCCTCCAGCACTTCGCCGACTTGCAGGTTCCGCATGGCCGGACCCAGCGCCACGGTCTCGGTGAGGGCGACTTCCTTCGTCACCTCGTAGCACACGCGGATGATCCTGGCAGGAGGGCGACTTCAAAAAAACCTGAAACCCAAAACTTCACATTTGTCAATAGGTGTCAACAAGAGAATCGTTTTTAATCATCTAAATCTCCATTTGATAAACGCAAACGTGTCCTGGTGAACTCCTCGCGGGTGACTTTGACAGGCCCCGCGGATCCATCCTGAAAGGTTTTCAGTTTCAAATTCTTTCATTCGAAGAGAGTCTAAGCGTTTGAAAGTGCCAAGGATGTGAAGGGTGAGAAAGTAAAATCCTTTGTTTGTCGGAGTCATGTCGGTGTCGATTACAATTTGCAATTTGATGCAATAGACATGCTATTCATGGTTACTCATAATTGTTCCTCGATTTTCTCATGCCTGCGGGGTCGATTTGCACGCCGCAAAGGCTTTGCTCAACCTCATGCGCAGCTTCCAAGCTCAGGTCGGAAGGAACTTCGTAACGAGTTCTCAGTTTTGGCACCAAACGACTAGACAATGATTGGCCACATGTCCCACTTGGCCCTAGCACTTCTCCATCTCCATTTCGCAGTTGTTCTCTTTCAGGAAAACTTGCGCCTGAGCACTGATCACTTCTGCGGAATCCATCGAATCAAACCGAATGTCTCACATCCAAAACCACACCAAACAACATAAACAACAAACATTTTTCTTTTAAGTAACCAAAAAATAGAAAAAACATCTTTTCACCTTGGAACACAGACTCCGCTTGGTCTCCCGAGTCTCCCGCCTCCTCGACGGAGGCCACGTCCTCGCCCTTGGCGATGATCTGAAAGAGGTCGACGGCTTTGCCGCCCAACTGCTCGATGCACTGCCGGAGTTTCATGGCCACTTCCAAACGCACCTCTTCCACCTGAGAATGTGGTGAGCTGAACAAGTGCTTTGCGAAACTACACACTTAAGTAGCCCCAAGTTCAAGCTTGCCAAACAATGAAGCGACTGCTGTAGGTTCCTCATGGTTTCTCCAAATTAGCCCTTGCAAGACCTCAAACTGCTCAATATACTCACTACTATCTGCTGCCGA
>DF239639.1:5867-38294 GCA_000507305.1 Breviolum minutum Mf 1.05b.01
TTAGCCATGGCGGTTTGAACGACACATATTGCGCATTATTGCGCCATATCGAAATCACCCCAGTGTCTTCCACTCATTGATTCATTGATAAAA
Source organism: Breviolum minutum Mf 1.05b.01 (assembly GCA_000507305.1). Taxonomy (NCBI): domain Eukaryota; class Dinophyceae; order Suessiales; family Symbiodiniaceae; genus Breviolum; species Breviolum minutum. The sequence continues at coordinate 5,961 of DF239639.1, forward strand.
ACATCGCTGGTTATGTGTTGGTTGCCGAAATGTACAAAGAACGTAGCTTGCCTACCGACAACAAGAATGATCAAGGATGAGGAGAACTGAGAAAAAAGTTGAAAATTGACTGCAAGGTGTCACATCGTGTATCGTAGTGCATGCCACAACCACTGTAGTCTACTATACAGTAGTCATCGTATCTGTCATCGTCATGGTGGTTGTCATAGTCATAGTCCATGTCATGGTGGACGTAGCGTTGTCCCCCCCCATGGTGGTTGTGACCGCCACTGTGTCATCGTCGTCGTCACCGCCGCATCCCTGCAAGGACATGGATGCCAGGGATCCAAGGAAAAGTGCAGCCTCAGTGCCGGTAATGACTTAAATTAGCTTCAAGAAACACTGAAACGCAATGCATACCTTTTTTGAAATCAGAAATTATATGTATTTATGCCATCCCAACCTCACACACAACTTTGTTGCAAATCCCACCCTCAAACACAACTTTCTCGCAAACAACCCAGGATTTGCAGTACCTCAAAGAATGATGGGGACAAGAAACCATCCTTGTAGATAATCAAAAAATCTGTGCAAATAAATATATATTTAAAATTTATATATACGTGTTCCTGGACTGGACTATTCCTTGACTCAACTATTGATTCTATTTCATCAGTGAACTATTTCATTGGTTTTAAAACTTCGCAACTCGGGATTTTGATCCAAACTTCCTTTGATCAATAATATGTATTGTCATTATATGTCATCATTATATTTAGGCCCAGCCCATTTGATATATTCCTTCAGCTTCTCTTTGCACTTGAAGAAGAAATCTAAACAAAACACAAGAACATCCGAGATGACGATCACTGATCACGCAGAACTCCAAATTGCAACGAACATACAGCCAAACACAGAATGCAAACACATGCAACATATGTAAATTTACACTTTTCATCAGTTTCCAACAGTTACTGCACAGACTTCACATATCCGAGCGACAAGGACGCGCAAGAACTGCATGATGACAACAATTGAACGGTGCCAAGTGCTTCCAACGCTTCTTTATAGAGCCGAACTGCAGCTCCCATGTAGCAAATGGACATGAATGGCTTAGAGTCGCTTAGACTTAAATACAGTTAACTTTTCTGCAGAATTTCAAACATCCAGATCTGCTCTACACTAATAGCGGTGTCGCTCAAATGCTGATCATGTTTGCAATGCCATCTCTGAAACATACCAGAGCATGCTGGTTCCCCGCATGTTATTGAAACTGCCAACTGTGCTCAAGCCCACTCTAGGACAAGAGCAGGAAATCAAAACACAGGCATCACGAGCGTTGGCATTTTGATTCCAGCTCACTTCGGCAGAATGTCGCTGAGCAACTTAGGCAAAATTGGATTCTCGCACTTGCAGTGTCTCATTGCAGATGCAAAGTCTTTTAGGTCTTTCCAATGTTGTTCAATCAATGATTCGAGGTAATGAGTTCAAATGTGTTCAGATGAAATGACTCAAGAGCAAATCATGACACACTTCCATCTAGAACTAAAGCAAACTCAACAAGTATTGTATAATTGAATCTAGAAACCATTCATTGGTAAACGATGACCAAAACTTCATATTTGCCCTTGGAGCCTGCTTGAGACCGGCCATCTTCGTGACCGCACAGCAAAACGATGCAAACAGGTCTAGCTACTGTAATTAGCGTACAGTGTACATCTACAGGGGGTCGTTGTGCAAAAGGACAGAAAAGTGACAAAACGTGTGTTTAATCACGTTCGATCGTGTTTGTGGGTATTCAGTGGTATTCAATGGCATACTAATATCTTGCTCTCGTGTGTGCCTGTGCAATGTTGTGCAATTACTTCCTCCCCTGGGGATGCAAATTTGGCTCTTCCCGCACTCATGGCAGAGTAGAGCCACCACATGACACGGTTCGGGACCATTGTGAAGCTTCGGCTTCTTGTGTTTCCTCCTTAGTAGCAATGTCTGTTTGAACGCCACATGTCCCGCTAGATCTCAACCACTCCAGTGTTTTCCACTCATTGATTCATTGATAGAAACATCGTCAAACATCGGTGGTTGTGGTTGTTGCAGAAATGTACGAACAGTTTCGCTTGACTACCAACTACCAACAAGAATGATCAAGAATAAGGAGAACTAAGAAAAAAGTTGAAAATTGACTGCAAGGTGTCACATCGTGAATCGTAGTGCATGCCACAACCACTGTAGTCTACTATACAGTAGTCATTGTATCTGTCATCGTCATGGTGGTTGTCATAGTCATAGTCCATGTCATGGTGGACGTAGCGTTGTCCCCCCCCATGGTGGTTGTGACCGCCACTGTGTCATCGTCGTCGTCACCGCCGCATCCCTGCAAGGACATGGATGCCAGGGATCCAAGGAAAAGTGCAGCCTCAGTGCCGGTAATGACTTAAATTAGCTTCAAGAAACACTGAAACGCAATGCATACCTTTTTTGAAATCAGAAATTATATGTATTTATGCCATCCCAACCTCACACACAACTTTGTTGCAAATCCCACCCTCAAACACAACTTTCTCGCAAACAACCCAGGATTTGCAGTACCTCAAAGAATGATGGGGACAAGAAACCATCCTTGTAGATAATCAAAAAATCTGTGCAAATAAATATATATTTAAAATTTATATATACGTGTTCCTGGACTGGACTATTCCTTGACTCAACTATTGATTCTATTTCATCAGTGAACTATTTCATTGGTTTTAAAACTTCGCAACTCGGGATTTTGATCCAAACTTCCTTTGATCAATAATATGTATTGTCATTATATGTCATCATTATATTTAGGCCCAGCCCATTTGATATATTCCTTCAGCTTCTCTTTGCACTTGAAGAAGAAATCTAAACAAAACACAAGAACATCCGAGATGACGATCACTGATCACGCAGAACTCCAAATTGCAACGAACATACAGCCAAACACAGAATGCAAACACATGCAACATATGTAAATTTACACTTTTCATCAGTTTCCAACAGTTACTGCACAGACTTCACATATCCGAGCGACAAGGACGCGAAAGAACTGCATGATCACAACAATTGAACGGTGCCGAGTGCTTCCAACGCTTTTTGATAGAGCCGAACTGCAGCTCCCATGTAGCAAATGGACATGAATGGCTTACACTCGCTTAGACTTAGATACAGGTAATTTTTCTGCAGAATTTCAAACATCTAGATCTGCCCTACACTAATAGCGGTGTCACACAAATGCTGATCATGTTTGCAATGCCATCTCTGAAACATACCCGAGCATGCTGGTTCCCCACATGTTATTGAAAGTGAGAACTGCGTTCAAGCCCACTGTAGGACAAGAGCAGGAAATCAAAACACAGGCATCACGAGCGTTGGCATTTTGATTCCAGCTCACTTCGGCAGAATGTCGCTGAACATCTTAGGCAAAATTGGATTCTCGCACTTGCAGTGTCTCATTGCAGATAAAAAGTCTTTTAGGTCTTTCCAATATTGTTCAATCAATGATTCGAGGTAATGAGTTCAAATGTGTTCAGATGAACTGACTCAAGAGCAAATCATGACACACTTCCATCTAGAACTAAAGCTAAGCAAATTCAACACTGTGCATTACATAATTGAATCTATAAACCATTCATTCATTAACCGTACCCATTCATTCACGATGGTAAACGATTACCAAAACTTCACATTTGCCCTTGGAGCCTGCTTGAGACCAGCCATCTTCGTGACTGCACCGCAAACCAATGCAAACAGGTCTAGCTACTGTAATTAGCGTACAGTGTACATCTACAGGGGGTCGTTGTGCAAAAGGACAGAAAAGTGACAAACTGTGTGTTTTATCGCATTTGATTGTGTTCGTGGATATGCTCCTATCTTGCTTCCATGTATGCCTGTTCCGTGTTGTGTCCCTCCTCCCCTGCGGGGGCAAATTTGGCTCTTCCCGCACTCATGGCAGAGTAGAGCCACCACATGACACGGTTCAGGACCATTGTGAAGCTTCGGCTTCTTGTGTTTCCTCCTTAGCCATGGCGGTTTGAACGACACATATTGCGCATTATTGCGCCATATCCAAATCACCCCAGTGTCTTCCACTCATTGATTCATTGATAAAAACATCGCTGGTTATGTGTTGGTTGCCGAAATGTACAAAGAACGTAGCTTGCCTACCGACAACAAGAATGATCAAGGATGAGGAGAACTGAGAAAAATTGAAAATTGACTGCAAGGTGTCACATCGTGTATCGTAGTGCATGCCACAACCACTGTAGTCTACTATACAGTAGTCATCGTCATGGTGGTTGTCATAGTCATAGTCCATGTCATGGTGGCTGTGGTGTTGTCTGCGCCAGGGGTGGTTGTGACCGCCACTGTGTCATCGTCGTCGTCACCTCCGCATCCCTGCAAGGACATGGATGCCAGGGATCCAAGGAAAAGTGCAGCCTCAGTGCCGGTAATGACTTGGATTGGCTTCAAGAAACATTGAAACGCAATGCATACCTTTTTCGAAATCAGTAATTTTATGTACTTATGCCATCCCAACTTCAAACACAACTTTGTTGTAAACAATCCAGGATTTACAGCACCTCAAAGAATGATGGCAACAGCTAAACATACCAGTAATTCCCGGGCGAGCTGGGGGCGGAATTTTCAAGGAGATCAATTTGATAGCCAAAGAAAGAATTTGCTTATAGAATGTTTGTGAGCACCAGTTCAGCCGTTCCGTCCCGTGGTGGTGTTTGGTGGTGGCTGGTTGTGTTTCCGTGGTGCTGATGTGATCGCTGTGGTGGGATGTGCCGTGATGTGATGTGGTATGATGTCATGCGGTTGGTTGCGAGTTGAGATGCAGTAATGAGATTGTATGTGAGGTGACGTGAGGTGAGGGAATGCGGTTGGTTGGGCGATGTCATGTCATGTTAAGTCATGTGCTGTCGTGTCGTGTGAAGTGATGTTGTATGATGTGCTGCCTGCTAAGGGCACACGGTGGCGCAGGCGACGTCTTGGCCACAGTCTGTGCAAGTCACTGTAGCCCTCCTTCTACTGCTACTGCTACTAGGCTACTCCTACTGCTACTCATAGTGCCACTCCTACTACTACTACTACTACTACTACTACTACTACTACCACCACCACTACTACTTCTACTTCTACATCTACTTCTACTTCTACTCCTACTCCTATTCCTACTCCTACTCCTACTCCTGCTGCTACTGCTACTGCCGCTGCTACTGCTGCTGCTGCTACTACTACCTGTACTCCTACTCCTGCTCCTACTCCTGCTACTGCTACTGCTACTGCTGTTGCTGTTGCTGCTGCTGCTACTCCTACTCCTACTACTACTACTACTACTACCACCACCACCACCACCACTACTACTACTACTACTACTACTTCTACTTCTACTACGACGCCTTACGACGCCTATTATTACTACTACTACTTCTACTAAGACGCCGATTATTACTACTACTACTACTACTACTACTACTACTACTACTACTACTACTACTACTGCTAGCACCCTTACCACCACCACCACTACCACCACTGCAGAGGACAAGAGGATAAGGGGACCAGCGACTAGAGCGCCACAGGGGCAGAGGACCAGGGAACTAGAGGACCACAGGACAAGAGGACCACAGGACCAGAGGACCAGGAGGACCAGGAGGACAAGCAAACCAGTATTTTTTTCTAGGCGATTTATGTTTTCCAATGAAAATATTTTGTTTACCAGTAAAAAATATGTTTTTCCAATGTCATCCCAAGTACTACTCCGGACTGCAAATGACTACTGCGAACAGTACTACTCGGTACTACAAAGTGCTACTGGGTACTGCACAGTTCTACTCCGTACTAAACCTGGGATGCAAAACGCAATGCAACTACAACATTCTTGTTTGACGGCGAGCAACCTCTGAGATGCAAAACGCCATGTAACTACGGCATTCATAGTTGATAGTTTTTTGAGAGTCGCGACACATGTATTGTCCAGTACAGTGCGCGGAGCAACCGCTGGGATGTAAAATGCACAGTAACCACGGCATTCATGTGGGATAGTGGCAGCACTGCGCGGAGCAATCGCTGGGATGTAAAACGGGCCACAGCTACGACACTCATGTCTGATAACACTAGCACATGAAACGTCCAGAAGATTGCCCGTGGCCCCGAAAAGTTGCACTCCAACATAACCAAACTGCACTTGCCACCAGAAGTTGCATTCCAACATCATTGCAACTTTTACCAATGCTTGCACCTGCCACGAGAAGTTCCACTTCAATTTCATTCCAACTTCACCAAACATTTCGTGCTTTGGAAACGCATTTTGTTTTGAAAAAAACATTTGGGCTCCGGCTATCATTCCAAAGTTCACCATGCACAATACAACTACTGCGCTGCGACAAAAAGTGACACTGCAACTTCACCAAATAGTGCGGCTGCCACGAATTACTTTTCTTTACTCTACTATTCTTTGAAACTACTATATGAGTTGTCGCCAAAATTCAATGGCTGCAAAATGGAATATGATTTTATCCTTTGGGTTAAGGGCCCCCTTCGGTTTTCCATGTTTCGCACATGTCTGTCTAGCAAGCTGGCTTGGCTTGTGACGTGTTTTTCTCAACGGCTTACGTGACTTTGGTTGTCGCGCTCCTTTTTGGAGGCCTTGTGCTTTTGCCTGCGTTCCTGTAAGGCTTTATTCAATCGGTTTTTGTCCCTCCGTTGTAGCACGGTCACACTTCGAGGTGGGAGGGCTTGCATGTTTCTACGAGTGGATGGACGGTGTTTCTGATTTTAGGACTTATGCGTGATTGCATTTTCTTCCCGGGCAAAGCACGCGTTGCAAATTCCAGAAGGGCTGCAAGCAGTCTTGTAAGAATGGATCGGTTTTAATGAGGCAACCCCCTGCGAAAGTGGAAAAATCGTGAAATTGCCTTCGTTTTCTGTTTCGGTTTGCCTTCGGTTTGGGAAAGCTCAACAAAACTAAGAATCCATCGATCTCATTCATGTAACTTTTTCTATCACTCTTATTCGCGCATATTCGCCCCATACCGCAACTCTTCCCATATCACAAGAGTCATTGCCATTAAGTGGGTCAAGTCGAGCCTAAATGCTACATGACGACCTTGTTTGCGGATTTGAGCTCCTATTCCATTCGAATACATGGCCCTTAGTCAGACGTTTTCAGTGACACCTCATATGTATCTGACTTTACTAGTCCTTTACTCTACTATTCTTCTACTCTCCTATTCTTTAATCCATTATTCTTTTACGCTTCTATGTGTTCTTTTACTCTAGTATTGTTTCACTCTACTTTTCTTTTACTCTCCTATTCTTTTACTCTACTATTCTTCTTTACTATATTATTCTTTTACGCTTCTATGTATTCTTTTACTACCAGTCTTTTACTATAGTATTCTTTGACTCTCCATTCTTTTACTGTATACTACTCTTTTCCTCTACACGTCTTTTCCTCTAGTATTCTTTGACTCTCCTATTAAATTATTTTACTGTACTATTCTTTGACTCTACTATGCTTCTTCTCTACTATTCTTTGACTCTTTTACTCTATTATTCTTTGACTCTATTATTTTTTGATTCCACCAATCTTGTATTCTACTTTTACTCTACTATTCTTTCACTCAACTATTTTATTACTCTATTGTACTATCATTTTACTCTGCGATGTGGTTCGTGTATCAGACGTTTCTCAGCTAAACTTCCTTTGAGTAGATAGATATTCATGATATTAGATGTACAGGCCCAGCCCTTTTTCTGTATTTCTGCAGCTCCTCCTTGCACTTGAAGAAGAAATCTTAACAAAGAAAAAACTAACATCATGCGAGATGGCGATCACTGATCACACAATTGTCACGAAACTATAGCAAAAACGGCAACGTAATGCAAACACATGCAACATATGTAAATTTACACGTTTCATAACTTTTCAACAGTTACTTTACCGACTTCAAACATCCGAGTGACAAGGACACGCAAGAAGTGCATGATCTCAACTCAACAGTTCCACAAGTGTTTATGACACTTCCTGGTAGAGCCAAATTGCAGCTCAAATGTAGCAAATCGATTTACAGTATATAAATGGTTCAAGTAAGTTTTAAAACATTCAAAGCAGAATCTTGGTCTCATATGCTCTCCCCGAGTCTCTCATAGTATCTCTCCATGGAGATATGGACTGGTACACGTCTCCACTGTCCAATAGAGCTGGTACATTGCTCCTCTCTAGGGAGACAGAAGAATGAGTCAGGATATCCCCACAATAGAAAGCAGTCAAATATTAAGTCATTGTTTTCGAATATCTTGTTAACCCCAGCTCAACACAGTGTACCCTGGTACCTCATCCAACTCTGGCTACGTCTGGCTGCCAGGTACAAATATGTACAAATCAACCATGGGTGCGCAAAAGGACATTTGATGACATTTCTACTAGAATTCAACCCTGGTGTCACACAAATGCTGATCATGTTTGCAATGCCATCTTTGAAACATACCAAAGCATGCTGGATCCCCACGAGATGTTATTGAAACTAATAACTGCGTTCAAGCCCACCGTAGGACAAGAGCAGGAAATCAAAACACAGGCATCACGAGCGTTGGCATTTTGATTCCAGCTCACTTCGGCAGAATGTCGCTGAGCAACTAAGGCAAACTTGGATTCTCGCGCTTGCAGTGTCTCATTGCAAATGCAAAGTCTTTTAGGTCTTTCCAATGCTGTTCAATCAATGATGACGAGTTACAAATCAAAAGGCTCATGAGCAAATAATGATACACCTCATTCATTTGGAACGCAAAGCAAACTCAACACTCTTATATATATATATTTATATGATGATGATGATGATGATGATGATGATGATGATGATGATGATGATGATGATGATGATGATGGTAAACGATGACAAAAAAGCTTCACATTTGCAATTGCAGCCACCTTGAGGCCGGCCAACTTCGTGACCGCACAGCAAAATGATGCAAACAAGCGCTATAGTTACGATAGTTATTGTAACTATGGTAATTACTGTACCGTGTACGTCTACAGGGGGTTGTAGTGCAAACGGGCAACAAAATGTCCTAAATGTGTGCTTGATCACGTTGATCGTGTTTGTAGATATAATGATGCAATGTTGTGTACTTCCCCCCCCTGCGAATGCAAATTTGGCTCTTCCCCCGCTCGCAGTGGAGCCACCACATGCCACTGTTCAGCAGGTCCATCATGAAGCTTCGGCTTCTTATGTTTCCTCCTTAGCAATGGCGGTTTGAACGCCACATATCCCGCCAGATCTAAACCACTCCAGTGTCTTCCACTCATTCATTCATTGATAATATAAACATCGCTGGGCTTTTCCTAGTAGCAATCATGCACAAACTTCGCTTGACTACCAACAACAAGAATGATCAAGCATGAGAAGAACTAAGAAAAAGATTTGAAAATTGACTGCAGGGTGTCACATCGTGAATCGTAGTGCCTGTCAGAACCCACTGCACTCTACTATACAGTAGTCATGGTCATCGTAGTAGTCATCGTCATGGTGGTTGTCATGGTGGCTGTAGTAGCGTTGCTGTCGGCACTGCTGCCGACCGCCACTGTGTCAGCGTCGTCACCGCCGCATCCTTGCAAGGACATGGATGCCAGGGATCCAAGGAAAAGTGCAGCCTCACAGTGCCGGTTGTGACTTGAAGGAGCTTCAAGAAACAGTGAGACATAAAGAGACGGCGTGCATGATGCTGTTTGATTGAGTGTGAGAGGTTGAATGTTCATGCACCTTACAACTCTCACAAACTCAAACACAACTTTGGTTCAAACAACCGAGAACTTGCTCTGATATCATCTTAATATATGCATCAAAAGGTACAGTATGATACAGTATGTATGTACATAAGCCCATTTGATATGATTTTAACGTTAACAGTGTCTTTTCACTTCAGGACAAAAATGCATTGACAGGATGACTTCCTTGCAAAGTTCCAAGACACCAAAACACGCAAAAACTGCATGATTGCAAAGTCGAAGCGGGTCCGGGATTGCTTTTTGATCTGGAGCCAAGAAGTAGCTGCAGCACCATATCACGCTTTGCCAACCAATAGCAGAAGTGGGAATCAAATCAGTTCTATCAGTAGTTGGCTGGGCGTCAATCATCAAAAAGTGCAAGCCTCCACGGATCTAGCATGCTTTATCAGATTTCAGCAGTATTGCAATCGAACAGGAACTCCTCTCGTATTATATCGTATTATCATGGATTATCATGTATCATCCAGTATTCAGAGAACATGACAGCTGCTCGCTTCAGCTTAAGGTCATTGCCACCGCCAGGAACAGGCACACGGCGAAGACCTGAGCCGCTCACAATGTGATGCAGTTTCTTGGGCTGCGCTTCATCCTTCCTGAGCTCGAGACAACACCATTGTACCATGGTGCCCACGGTAAATGGATGCCATGTTGCCCCTCCTGGTGAGACGCTTGTGAGTTTGTTGCACATCCAGCTTCCTCGAGTCTCGTGAATGAGGCTTTCAGGAACCAAACAAAACGCTGAAAGAAGTATGGTGTCCCTCTCCAAACAAGAGGTTTGACATCACGTGACGTTGCTTATGCAGCATACCGTACATATCTCTTGTTTTTCTCAGAAATACCTAAAGGCAGCTGCAGTTCTCAAGGGCCTGTGATGCAAGCTTGCTTCCGCCGGGCTGCCTGTCATGATGGCTAAACTCGCCACGTATTTCTGGATCCCAAAGAGGTCACCTCTAAACGCTGGAACACGCCAATTGTATTAATCGTTTTATTAGGTTTTAAAAAACGCGTGTATCTGAATAACCTGTTTATATATACATTCATATATACATGAATTAACATTTAACATAGTTTTTTTCTAACATAGGGTTCATATATAGATCAGTCAAGTCTTTCTTCAGGGTGTTGCTGCTAGAAGCATCAACCAAATCTGAAGCAAGATGATGCTTCACAAGGTCCTTTGCTCAGCGGTCTTCAACAAATAGACTTCAATTATAATTTGCACACATTGGAAACCAACATCTCGGCTTGCTTAAAAAACATTAAGAAATATCTTTCGACTCTCACCCCACTTATAACCCAATAACCCTTTAATATCCATTATCTTTAATGCTGTGAACATCAATTGCGCCCACGAATCCCCTGCAATGACATCATGAGCCCAGCCAGCCCAGCTCAATGGACTCCAATCACACTGGAAGAACGGATGCCTGAAGGTCAGGTTCATGCCACGCATAGTGACCTCAATGCACAGCTGTTTTATCACTTTAGACATTAACGCCTTTCAAAATTGGCAATCAGCAAGCCACATACACTACTACAAGCAAACTAAACAAACAATGGTTGCAAAAAATCTCCAGCAACTCCTTGCTCTTCGCCGGGAAGGCCCTGTCTGAGTAGCTTACTGCAGGATGCGATGTGGGCAGTGGACCAGCAGCCCTCCCAGGTCAATCCATGACATATTTGGATGTGAGATATGATTTTTTGATCAAATAAGACATAATTCCTAAGGTTCAGAATACCACAGCCAGTGCAAGTCCAGAAGGAAGCGACAACAACGGGCCACAGGCCTTGCCTTTAGACTCTCTAGACTCTCTAGACTAGATTCACACACCCCGATTCCCACCAAATTGCTGAGATCTGAACCAATCTGGTTTGTTCAAGTTTTCCTCTTCACGCCTTAAAGGAATTTGCATCCTTACACATCCAAACCTTTGAACTTGAGCCTGTGCACAAAGTTTCAAGCTGAGAAAGAGATAAAACGTGACCACCGGGAATGGAAAAATGGTTGACCAAAACCCTTATCTCTTCGTGTTGTTGATTCTCCGTTTTTTAAGCCATCATACGAAATGAGGTGAACCAGTATGTAGCACTTCGGGGCACCTCTAGAGGGGTTTACCACTATAAGTCAGAGTTTACTTTACATGATACTGAGACCCCACAGGTGCAAGACTTGTCGGAGTTGTGACCATGAAGGGTAGCACGGTCCAAAGTCTGTGACATTGGGGGCCCAGCAGAAGAGACTGAACTTTTGGATCTTCCATCAAGTCGTCTAAAGACCTGAAGGAATCTGTTCATGTGGCTGGTAGGTGAGTCATATGAATCTATGGCGGTGAAGCCATCTGTATTGAATTCAGTCTCATGTCATTTTCAACTAATGGCCCACAGCACAGCAGTGCTTGTTTTGCAAACATGTCTGCCAATTGGCGAATTGATTCTAGAATGGCTTCTTCATTGCGATTCTGATTGAATGTGGTTGATGCTCGTTTGAGATTTCTACAGATTCCTCATGAATGAATATCAGTAAAATATGTGATTCTGCTATATTCTGCCTAATGCAGAAAACTGGACATTGGGTAAGGTGATCCATCCGCTACCACTAAGTTCAAAACAGCTTTGGAGTGGCTGTCGTGGTCGTCGTGGTTGTGGTGGTCGTCGTGGTCTGCTTTTCTGTGCTTGTCTTGCCAACCTCACCTGCTGCAGTGGCATATATGGTGAGCTTCAAGGGATCCAGATTTTTGCTGCCACTTGTGGAAGAAAAGGATGCGACTGCGATCATGGGGAGCCATGATGGGGATGAGGATGAGGATGATGAGAGGACCATGATGGTGGTGATGATGATGATGATGGTGATGATGATGATGATGATGATGATGACTACATAGAAGGATCTTTGGCCTGGTTTGAAAACAGGAGAGCTCCCCTTTGACAATCTACTGTATATTGAATTTCGCGAGGCCAAGATTGTTCTTGTATACATTTGTGTGCCATCTGCATTTGCATCGCTTCCCGACCTAAATGTCCGTTGGCTAGTTTTTTTTCTCTCTCGCTTTGTCTTTTTTGGCGGGCGCTTCTCAGCTTGAGACGCTCCGTGAAAGAGGATATCAGCCATTTTCAATGGCTTCATCATCTTCCTGATCGTCTCCATCACTGTTATGATCTTCTTCCTCACTTTCCTCCTCCAACTCTGGGAGTAAATGATCTTTCTTTTGCCTGGCTTCAACGAGCTCTATAAACCGGCTGTGATAGCAAGCTGGATGTTTTTCCACCTGTGTGCCTTCCATGGAAAGGGGTGGTACTGGAATGGCATCTATTGAGCTGATTCATTGATGCTTCATGTCCTTGCTACCATTCGTGATTAGTGTTAACAAAAAGAGGCCCACAGATTCTGGATCAATTTATGAGGGTGGTTTGCTGCTCAGGTTTTGGGCTTCGTATGCTTAATACAGTCACCCGGCTAGGTGCCAAAAATTGTCTGACCACGGGGACCAACCAATTTGGGCATTGGTCTTCCAATGAATTATTCTTGTCAATGATTTCGAGGCATACCCATAAAATATCAGAAAATAGTACTTGCTTCCTTTGATGTTGTTTGTCAACTTTTCTTGAGAAACATCCCACCACTGGTCATCTCGCCTCACTTCACCTCTGGCTGCAGCCTGGACTGCCTCAACATTGACTAGTCGAAGAGACTCTGCCTCGGCTTAGACAAAGGGTGCACTTCAAGGATATGCTTAAGTATTATGCTTAGGTCATCAGTTTGTGAAATCGATTGAAGTTTCATGTCTTGAATAGAAATGAATGAATGCTTCTGACATCTGACTGTCATTGACTTAGCATTTGGCAGGATTTCCAAAGATGGCCGCAAAGTCTTCGTAAGTCGCGGATCCCATCTCTTTCCTCAGCTTTGAGTCTTCGATTTCTACCAGCAAATTCTGAGTCTGGAAATTCTGATGAAATCGGTTGCCATCTTGTTTTGATTGCAGGTATTAGCTAAAACAAAGGCGAGAGTGTCTCATTTACATGCCTCGCAACCTCATGGATCTTGCAATTTGTGTGTGACATGTTTATATAGGTAATCCTTGACAATGCAATTCCGATCTGGTTGGTGAATTCATTGATTCATTCTGCCTCACTGCTTAGACCAAACTAAAAAGCGAAAACACATACAAACACTACAATGCTTCGGAGATCTTTCAAGCTTGTGCCAAACTCATGTTTCATTATGTTTCATTCGTGGCCAGCCAGGTCTCATGTCCACCATAGTGATCATGGCCTCTAACTCTTCAGGAGCAATCTCCCGACCCATCCTTAGCTGCCCATCAATGCAACTTAGTGCTCATTAATCTAGTTGATGTACATAATTATAGCTTCTTGGGTAAGAATTAGAAGCAAATATAGTTATACACCCGTTGTTTTGTTTATATATTTGTTTGCTCTGGAGTGCAATTGGAATTTCATTATGTTGACTACTGACACAAAATCCAAAAAATCTCAGGGACCTCTCTGGCTGAATGATCGAACATTCCCAAGCTTCTGCAGGAAAAGATGTCGCAGAACTTTGCTGCTGATGGCCTCTTCAAATGCAGCTGTTTCATGCTGATGTTTCAAGAAATCATAGGAGCATGAACCATCCTACAACCCCACGCCTCGCAGTTGTCCAGATCCTGGTGGAAAACAAGCAATTGAAGAAAACCTATTGGATCCTATTGGCTTGTCATGGCAAATTGAAGCTCTTGGAAATGCGACCGGAGTTGAGAAGATTTCTGCATCTCAGGGCATCCGGTCCATCTTTTGGAAGAGCTTGCGCAGCAGTTGTTCGTCCAAGTGCACGGACCCAATGGGTGGAGGTTTTTCCTGCAAATGTTCATCTCGCTTCTTGGCCTGCCAAGTGCCAAGAAGAAAACGTGTGACAAGAATTGCGTACTCCTTCGAATCTGGCATGCTATGCGCATGAATCTTCAAGATATTTATGGAAATCTAAGGTTCACAAGTTGACATACACTAGCATCCGAATGTTCCTAGCACTCTGCCCACAAACCTGCATCTTCACCACGGACTTTTGAATGGTCCTTACCTTGGCCAGTTTACCAACGGGATCAATCACTACTGGGAACAATGATGAACCATGATGACACAATGCAAAGTACCCTCCATGCAACTCACATATCCCACCTTTTTAAAAGGAAAAACATCTTCAAAGTGACTATTTTGGGGGGCTATGTTAGTGCGGAGGGTAAGTGACTTGAAATGAAACACTTTAAAAACATGAAACAATGACATGCAGAAATTCTTCAGGATCGATCCTTCGGGATGGATGTGGGGCTTCAGTCCAGCTGCTCCCCGGGTATAACCTGTCTCCTCTGCTGCCGCTTGCAACGATTGCGGCAACTTCACCTGCGAGCAACCAAGGATACGAGTCCAGGATGTACAAATTCTCCATTCCCAAACCACCCAGCAATACAGGTGTGTCAAGGGCATCACTGGCAGGGAAGCCCATGATATCCATTGATATCCCATGATCATGTTGGCATGTAGCTGTAGCTTCCCACACATGCCAAGGTTTCAAGGTTTGGTGGTAAGTTACAAAAAATTGAAGCCTCCAAGGGTACACCTAGACGCTGCCGAATCTTGGGCGAGATGTAGGCCGGATCCAAATCCTGTGCCGAGGCGTAGCAGGCAACATGGTTACATCATGGTTACATGTTTCTCCCTGATCCGTATCAATTCAAGAGCAGCAGCTCTTCCAACATTTTGGTCCATCCAAATCATTCACTACTACGTTACTACCTGGTCCAACATATCATGTTTTTTAAAGTCATAACCACCGATGGTGGGCACCGAAACTCACCAGATCTCACCAGCATTTTTTGCAGATCTGTGACCGTTTTGAATGTTGAAATCCACCCTAGGTGTCCAAACACCTGGTGAGGTTCGGTATGAATTACATGTAGGTGTTCATAAACTTCCAATTAGCAGTGCCAAATCCTTCAAGGTAAATCACCAGAGTGGAAGTTCTGCATCTCTTTGTTTGTCCTTTTCCCTTCGGTGACGTTTTCTTAAAAATAACACGTGCCCAACCCAAACACGGTCCGAGTCATCTTCAACATCTTCTGCATGATGCATGACATCCAAATCCACTTCAGGTTCAGGCCTCAACATTCACCATGGAAACATCAACTGTCGGGATTCCACAGGTATTGAAAATTTATTCAGCACCTCTAAAATGTGGTAAACTCCGACCTTATCCTCCCAAGAGAAAAGAAAATGCTCGCCTTTGTTGCTTCGGCAAAAAGACTGCATGGCGGAAATCCTGGAGAAAATTGGATTTCGGGAGGCCAGGAGTCAGATCTTCCCAGCAAAACAAGAAAATCCCAGGAGGTTGATCTTGGATCTGTTCTTCTGCTAATGTTACGGAGGGTTCTAACGGGTAAGTGTACGTAATCATTGTCAAGGCAAAGCAGAAAGAAACAAAACATGAATGAATGTGGCGCTACTTATTCCTGTGTTCTTGGACTGCCAATTTCGAGGATCAATGAGGATCACCTGCATATCATCACACTACACGATGGGAATACAATTTTCAGAAGCAAGTAGCCAAGTAGCCATGAAAGCATCAGGTAATATCAGCTTGTAGCTTAGAAACACACCCAACGATCCAACACTCCTTCTTCACAGTCTTCGGCACTTGGCTTGCCTCTGACTTGCCCTGGTAAAGGGAAAGCTAGTGTGCCATGGGTGCACTTCATAGACTCTTGGTGAATCAGTGGTGTTGCAGCGCATCTGTGTGTATGGCATATACTTGAACACTTATGTATATACATAGTGATTGTATTATACGGTATAGACTTCTCAACCCCGATTTTGATCGTTTCTTGCCAAGCCACTGCCATAGCTGCCAGTGAGATCCGTATTGAGGCTGGAAGCGGGGAAATGTTTGGATGTTTGGTTTGTGTCAAATCTCACTATGTCACTTATATTGGCTAAATGGAAGCGGCTGTGAGTCTAGTACCTCTTCACTAGACTCTTTTCGAGACCATCCAAATCTATCCAAGCACTTTGAAGTGCAACTTCGAACGCGAACTAAAAAGCCCGGTCATCAATCACAAGGCATTACAGTCACTACTGTATTGTCTTGCAAAAAACACTTCTCAGTATTCATCTCCGGCCCTTCTATTGCAAATCCCCGGTGGGCCAAAATGAGCGGCAACATGAACGAACCACATGGAGCCATGATCAGTAGATACGTGGCGCATGCCAGCTGCTCTGTCTATACTCACTGGCACCCCTGAGCCTGCAAGCGATGCATTCATCTGCAGTCTAGCCGCCTCTTTCGGCAAGCACCTTAACTTAGCTAGCATGGCATGTTGGAAAAAAGTGATCGTTTGTGCAAACTGCCAAAGTCACAATCATCAGTTGCATCTGAAGGGCTCCCAGTATGGAGAACCATCACAAATGGCGATGTCTTCCTGGTGGCACCTCAGATGGGCTGACCAAAAATCCTGGTGAAACGCTGTGATCTCAAATTTGATGTCGTCCAAATTTGAGATGCAATGCACCACTTTGCTTAGCATCATGATCTAGCGATGCTATGCAAGCTACCATGTCACCAGCGGCCTCCATGGATGGTATCCCCCCAGTGACTGAGCTGTATCACTTGTCCGTGGGGCATTGGCTACAACCTGCAGGGTTCTGAGTTCAGCAATGGTGAGCTATGAAAAATCCCACTCAAGACACCCACATCATCACATCAATATGCTGGTCACTGATCATCACCAATTATCATATCATACCCAATCATACCGTGGCCTTGACGGCCTTGAAACTAAACATCGAGTCATCTAAGTACTACCTTTTGTACCTGCACTCGATATATACATCGCATACAGAATATCAAAGGAGTAATAATTACAACTATATAGTTAATACCTACTAATACAAACATAAACGGTACTGTAATCATATATAATGAGAATATGAGATATGTTTATAGATATAATATAAATACTTATGATTTATGAATATGAATATAAATGAATATAATAATGTATAATATATTCTACATGGGTATGGTCCGGTATCTCAAACTGCTGGCAATGAAGGTCGCAACATCCAGCATCAGAAACCTGGCCTTTCAGCTGCTTAGGGCAGGGCTTGATGTGAGACCTCAACGATTTAGCACTCCGTCAGGCGATCACGAGGCACACAGCAAACGTCTACATCGCCCTTGAGCAAAGCAAAGTATTCCTCACTAAAGAACGATCTGCACATGACAGAATCGCACACTTTCATGGAGTTTCTGGATCTTTTTTCCAGCTGTTCAGGCGAGACACCACTTGTAGCGCACGTCCACTGCAATATTTGACTCCTTCAAAGCAGCAAAGCTACTCGAAAAGGCCCTGGTGTAGAGCACATGCACACACTCACCAATACCGGCCCATAGGCCGAGTGGGGTCTGACTGTGGTTTTGATATTTGCTGATACTTCAGGATGCTCCCAGCATCTTCCAGTATCTTTTTTGCCTCGATTAGCCCCTCCTGGTCGTTCTGCAGGAGGAACGCCACATCACAATGTAATGGACCCTGGACGCGAATCCACCTGGCAACATTGTGAAGGTGGAGTTACATATATTTTGATTCACCAAGTCTCCTCCTACAACCAAACACATGGTCTCAAACAAAGCACACAAGTTTTGGGGTCATAAGGAAGGCCTGTGCCACCCGCCGAAAAGGGATAGAACATGCTCAACTCCTCCACAAACAAACAACCAAACAGGTCGCGTTCCACAAACTGAAGGGTCCGCTATGTTTTTCTGGCACGTCACCACCTGCACGACCGACACTTGAAAGGGTCTCACCAGGCTCACCAAGACATGTGGCCCCCAGGAATCTGAGAAGCCCTGCTCCATGACCACTCTGCACCGTGCACAGTCACCATGCGCTTCGCCTTGGGATCACCCCGGAAGCTGGGAATTTGGGGATAGAAACCTCTATAATGCCTTTAGACATAAGTCCCGTCACTGGAATGATTGACACGAAGTTGCAAATCCAACATGTACAAACACCTAGTGTTTTCGTCAGTGTTAAACACATCTAAGTTTGCCAACAGGGGGGGAAGGGAAAGTCTTGGCTGCCTTCCCATTGATGCTACCATTCAATGAAGCTTTCAAACCCAAGTTGAAGGGTTGTTCCATGTCATGTTGGTACAAGTATAATACTCATGGCACCCATGGAAGGGGACTCTTTCTCAATGTCATGTTCGGTATCTCTACCCATCTATTCCACGATGCCATACTTGTCGAGCTCCGAACAGACTGGTTTAGCAAGCCATTGGACTCGCCTAAAGTCAGTGTCACGGGTGCATCAATATGAATTGACCAAGGATATTCTTTAACAACAAACAGGTCGCCAAGTGGTGCAGGTTGGGTCACTCGGACATCATGGGTTAAGGGATCATGGAGCACTGATTTAAACAAATCTCATCCTTCATAATATATGTTCATCATGTCCCTTGCTATGCAACGATGCATGGGTTGCTCTGCCAGCTCATCCTTTGGGTCCCTGGCCAAGTATCACTTCACCGTTGGTGCACTTGGCTGACCTATGAACGACCATGGTGTGCAACCACGGAATTGCATCACACCCTATTTTTCAACATCAGCGTTGGCTTCTGCTTCAAGTAGTTTTGCATTGTAGAGCTGGTTTTCACTAACTATATCTTACTCTATATCTTTTGGGGCCAATTTGAACTGGTGTACCATGCGTGTATTTACAGTGAGTACTTGACTACCACCAGGAATTTCTCAATGTACGTAGTGATTCCGTGACCCATTCACCCTTGCATGACTTCAAGAAACATGACATTATATCAAAATCTGGTTTCAAGTTCTTGAACCCCCATTTTGGCATATTGTTGCTATACCACCAGAAGCTTCATTGGCTCCCGGGTTCTGCCAAATATACTGCTAAGTGGCAACTTGGCAGATCCATGCATTGACTTCAGGGGTTCGCACAGAACCTATCATGGCTTCAGGCTGGACGTTGAGAGAAGATCTTGGAAGAGATTTGTAGCTGAAGGCAACACATACCATATCGTACCAGCATCCCATTTAAATATATACGTTAATAATAATATCATATTTGTAAAATCAGAATGCTGCAACATAAAACATTCTAAAGCATGGATACTGCATACGGGCATACTGCTGCATGCGTGAGTAATAAGATGTAGTGATGGGTACCGTAGTGTATTACTGGCGGACGTCCAAATCTTCAGAATGAAAAGCACGGCCCTCCATCCCACTGTCTGCGAAAGGCTGAAGCCACGCCCTGAAAATCTTCATATGCTTCATCAAACAACGATGGCTCATCATCATCATCATAATCATCATCATCATCATCATCATCATCATCATCATCATCATCATCATCATCATCATCATCACAGCAGCGTCAGCATCATCAGCATCACAATCCTCATCACCGTGCCACCCTTTGCACCAGGCCTCAATGGAGAGGTCAAACGTATCTTTGGTCACCTCCCATGCAAAGTCGCCCTGCGACCTGCAAAAAGATCAGTAATGGCAATATCTCCACTCTCCAAAAAAACGTGAAGGTATATCATCAAACAAAGCGATGCAACATGGCTAGCGTATCTACAGGAATCGGCTCCCCTAACAAGGGAGTAGCCGTTTGGGTGTGCCAGTGCCCTAGAACGAATTGTCAACGTAAAGTCTCAACCATTTCATTGACTTCCTACTATACCAGGCGACATGCCCCCTGAACCCCAAAATACCAAGCAGGATACACATGGATACACCAGGCATCCCAACGAAGCTTGCGAAGACAAAATCATGGACTGTCGACCTTTGCCGCCTTTGCAACTCAGAACGATCGCATCCTGACGTCAGAATTCCATGCCCTGCTGTTGTGATTTAGCAGCTACCAGTAAGGTGCCAAAGCAAGAGTGGAACGCAACAGAATCTTCAGCGAATGGATCTTTCGCATCTTCGATCCAAAACCTCTGTTGACCACAACAAAGCAGGCATGGGATTGTAGCTGAAGGCAAGCACACATGCTCACTCACCTTCCAGAATATGCCCTACATAACATCCAAGACAACTACCAACATCCGTCAACACCTCTTCCGTCTTCCAGCGGTCCTCTTGGTAGAAGCCTCTTGGGCAAACTGTCTTGATTGGAGTACCTTAGCTAGTTCAGTTTAGCCCTTCCCAGTAAGTAAGTAGTAAGGGCAGTTTGAAAAGGTGCAAACAACTCCTGATCAGTGCCATGCATCTTCTGCAAAAGCATAAGCTACTCCTTGCCTCTTTGAGACTATGAACATCTATGAACCATTCTGATCTTGCTGGGTGGGCATGAGACATGGATATACCATAGGCCAGGCTTCCCGCCAGTTGCAAACCTCAAGCATACTGACAGGCCTCATCTGGACTCTTGTCTTAGGCAGATCGTGGGAACAAACCACGGCCGAAAATTTGACGCTCTTAGGAAGCAAATGGGGAATGGCACGTGGAATCTGGCATGCTTCGGGGTGCCAAATAATGTCTCTTCGAGGTCTGCAACCAAACAAAAAACGCAGCTAACACAGTAATGCCATACACAATTGACGGTACAATGCCTCTGACTCTACTGCTGCAATCAAAAGTGTCCAAATTTCACACTCAAGACATGGACACAGCAAATCTTGTCTTGAGTGAATGGCACACTGCGATCGGCAGCGCCGGTCCGCAACATCGGCATAGCATGGGACACTTGGGGACTAAAGTGCCTAGCTGACTACCCATATTAGCTTCTTCGCTGCATGCACTGCAAAGGGAACAGTGCAATGTTAAAGTCATCACTCTTCCAACGCTGAAATTCACACATCGTTGATGAGGTGTTAATGTGTAGCAATTGATCAACGGAGGTTACTGAGGCTGAAGCACGTGTTTTTGCCTCAATGGTAAGTTACTCGGCTCTTCCCTGTGACTCAATCGATATCAAATGAACCAATATCTTGTGGCAAAACAGCTGCAGAATGGAGACACTCAACTAGAGAGGTCATACCGGCAAAATGACACAACTTTCATGGATTGGTTTGTGGTTGGAATCCATCTCCTTTGCGGTAAGTCAAACAAATGCGGTAAGTCTAACAAGCCATTGCAAAAATCACATCACATGTATTTTTCTTCTATTCTTCTCATCTGCAAATGGCATCCCCAAGCAATTTCCATCTCTTTTTGCACCTTTCAATCAAAAAGAATCTGCTCTGCTTGTGGCAAGGGAGCTAACAATTGATACACTTCTGCTGGATTCACATCATCCAGCTGCGAGGACCAGCATGGCTGCTTGTCCTTATCAATCAGGGCCGCCCGGACACCCTCATAGAAGTCCGGTAAAGCGGTCAAACGACTCAAGACGGAAAAATCACCTTGGTGAAGCAACTCAAGCGGTCAACTGACTCGCATCACAATCACATATCAATATATCATGTGGGATGCCTCTATGAGTGCTCGATGGGGAACCAAGTCTTGTCATCTCAACTAATGATAACGACCAAAGACTGATTATAAAGAGTTCCAAAGCTAGAAATGCTAAGCCTAATGTCAACCAAGATGTGGGACCAACTACCACCTAGATTTACTCAAAATCATCTAGAAAGACCTTGAACATTGAACTTCAACACTCACTAAAACACCATTCTAAAACACTCACAAGTTCACACAACATAGGAGTCTCTAACTCAGCTTCCACCGGGTTTTTGCTTCATTTAAGCACCAAGGTTTGGTCCCAGTCACGTTCCAAGGCATCCACTAAGCAACGATGGTGAGATTTTCGGTCAACATCCCATTGGGCCATTTCCAGCAGTCGCACGATAAGCTCTTGACACAAGGGACATCCTTGACCTCATCGATTCATCGAATCTTTGACTCTGACGTTTCTGACTTTTCCTTTCAGTCATCCCAAGAGAACGGATTTTCTCCCGGCATGTTGATCAGACCCAAATATTGACTCATTTCTCAATGCACTAAGGGGAAGCTGCTTGGAAAGCACAGCAGTATTTTGGAAACAAAAAAGGCTGCTGAAACAAATCAGTTGGCCAAAACCTTGAAGACGTTGTTGGATCCACTCCTTTGCCTCGTCATCAAGATCCTGAATGACCATGAACTGAAGAAGTAGTCAAAGGTCATGGGCAAAGTGGACATGTTGTCGGATGGGATCAGGGAGTAGTGCCAAGATATACCAATAATATGCCAACAATTCAGAAATAGATCAATGATCAAAATATGTGGCGACTACGTATTATATCTACTACACCATCTTTGCTACCATAATGCACTCCGTGGTTCTGCAATCATCATCAATCCTGAGTTTTTGTCTGCAATCGAGGGTCGTCCAGAGGATAATTCTGCAGTCGCTGGGCAGCTTCTTTGGCTGTTGATGTTGCGACAAATACGTCCTTTAAAACTTTCTGTATCGCAGGCCTCACACACTCTCGGTGAAAAATCTCACATGTGCCAACAGAAGTTTTTCATGTCAAAACACTAGCACAGTCAGTTCATCAACATGCCCAGTGAATGAGATTTGTCAAAACGAAGCAACGCCAAGTTGCTGTTGAAAGGAACATGTGGTTCCAGGCTCCTTCTTGTAGCGCTTCAACACATCTACCAATTCTTCTCGGCTCTCTTCCAACGACCAATCAATGCCCTGGGGAGGGAGTTTTTATGGAACATCTTCTAGCCTTCTGGGTGGAAAGAAACATACACAGTCACAAACTGACACAAGTTGCATAATTGACTGGAAAAAGGACTTTGGTTCAATGAGCGTTGGACTTGTTTCGACTGGACTTCAACTATGATCCAACAATAGATAGGGTAACCAACATACAGATTGTGATGAATGAAGTTCATGACCAGTGATATTTGAATGCTGTTTACAAGGTGATACTACGATATGGAACTCTTCCCTCCCAACCCCAAAGCATCCCAAAACCCACCTCCAAGTCTTTCCGCAGCGCCACCAGCTGGTCAGACGGAATGAGGTGGGTTGCCAGCCCACATGCTACAGCCTCCGGACCTTTTCCCATCATCATTGCAAATCATTATGGAAAAAGACTCTCTTCTCCGGATCTGCAAATATGAATCATAATGAGTAAGTAGCAACTGTAAGAGGTCAAGACGTGGCACATACAAAAGAGAAAATGCAGATTGTGAAAGAGATTTGGATTCAGAGTCAGGAGATTTGCTTGATGCAAAGCTACACACTGAGTGGGGGAGGACCTTTGTCTCAATCGGCTTCAAACAGTTTCTCTGATGGTTTATAGTAAGTAGGACATTGGCCTTTTCCAATAAGGCTGCGTAAAAGCAGCATGCCACACGCGCACACACGAAACCAATAAGCCCCTCACTATCAGTCCATTAATCTATGATTGAATAGCTCGACTCAAGTCCAGCAAACACACCGAATTCCAAAAAGACCCAAAACAAGTAGGATGCACTTGAGATAGTAACCCTCAAAGCAAGACTCATTAGTCGTGTAGACTCTGGAATTACAGTATCAGCATGTTTGGATATAAAATTCCAGCAAATCCAAGGTTCCAGTGAGGCGCCAACCAGTCAAGGACATACATTTCCTTAGCACTGGAAAGTTGGCGGCTTTCCCTGGTGCTTACGTGCTATGCCCCGGGTTTTCTATGGGAGTGCATGGAACAGAAAAACAACCAAAACAAAAACATATGCCAAAATGTTCACCTTCAAGGAACCCCACACCAGGTGTCATGAGGGCAGCAGTGGCGGCAAAGCCAACATCTGGAGTGATGCCTATGACACACTCAGGCATTGCCAGCAAAGATCTCTCCGTAACGAGGCGGAATTCGGCAGCACAGGCCAAACCCAGGCCAAATCCCATGCAAATACCATCCTTGGATGCTGATACATCTGATACCGATACAAATCAGTTGAATATGGCCTAGGAACCACCAAAATGTTCATCCCCAAATCTTAGATTTTTAGATAGCAAAGAAATAGAACACTTCCGAAGGGTGTCGGTGCCACCGAGGGCCTCAATCTTGCAAAACAGAAAAATCCAAACATCATTCACGCGAGTATCCGTCTCTCCCTCTCTCTCTCTCGCTCTCTATGCAGCATTACTAGTAGCAGCGCTGTGCCTCATGAAGGGAAGTCCGAAGGAGGGACGTGCATCACTATGTTCAGTTTGTTACTTTAATCGTGTCTGCACCAAGCATCCATGAAACAAATCACCGGAGTTCCATCTTCCCTCTTCTTGCTCAATGCAGCGACGCCCAAGTATTCATGAGCCAACTGCAGTCGGGGAAAACATGAGCCCGGATCCTCTTTGACCGCTTGCGCCACTGATTTGACATCGCCTCCGGCACAAAATGCAACTTTTCCTTCAGCTCCTGCTTGTGTGCTTTGCAAAAGTACCGCCCTCGCTGGGCGTTCAGCCGCTTCTGCAATACCTCCAGGTAAGTGTTTGAATGAGTTCTTGTGAGTGGAACAAATATGCAGACCCACCACATTCTCTTTCTTGTCTTTGACCCACCAAGCCCTGTCATATACAGTCATGATTCTGACGTATGCCGTATGCTTACATACTCATTCTTATCATAAAACATTGCAAAATCAATGAACTGTACGCACAAAAAGCTGGCAAAGTTTGGTATGTCGTCGAAATTCAACCAATGATTCTGCTTTGGTTTCTTTCCGCTCAAATCCCCACGTGATACTCCGGCCCTTTCATTGCAAGAAGCAAGTTCTAAGTTATAATTAATCATTACAACAATCACCCTTCCAAACAGCAAACCAACCATTAAATTGAACCACCAACAAGTGTTTGAAACAAACACATGCAATCGACAGATTGACATGGGACATTTGGCCATGACTTGGTTGCAAGCATTCAAACTTTCAGCTCGGTCCAGGCTGATGATATGAAAGTTGCCCTTGACTTCCTCGAGGTCTGTGGGGAATCAAACATAAGATAAGGCAAGAACGATTGCTTAGCATGTAAGTCTGTATCTATACCTAGTTCCATCATAAATTGATCCCAATACCTGCAGGATGTACGTCTTTGGAAATCACATGGGAAAAACGATGGAATATGAATATGATGGAATTATCTGGTATCAAACAACTGTTTCTGAAAGCCATGCAGCACCTCTTGCTGACAAGTTTCCGTCTGAACCGTCTCCTGGTTGACACGGGTGTACGTTTTCAGTCCATGTCACGCTGAAACACCATCACGCATGCAGAAGAAACAACATATCCAGAATGGAAGCATTAGCAGACATCAGTAGACTATACTTGACAATGACTACATAATATATTGGAGTCACAGGCTTTCGCATGTGGGTCAATGTGTGTCCTTATGCCAGCCCTACAGCACCCTATATTGTCGAAAACACAAACATCCAATCTGCGATCAGTTGAGTGACGCATTCTTCGCTTGTGGTTTTGAGCATCTCTTGATTCTGAGCCTTGAATATCCTGAGCTACGAGTGTCTAATCACAACATCCATCTCCCGCGTGGCTAGGATATGAATCGGATATGAAGGACTTGTCACCGGAAACCAGAAGGCAATAGGTTGGCTTGCAACTGGTATCCCTGCATTACTTTGAGGACGTTTTCTCTTCATGGAGGGCGCAAACATGTTAAACATATATTCATTAAAAAACGGACTTTCTAGCGTGGTAGAAATCATCAAGAATTGGGATACATGAAACTCTGCGTGTGCTGGCACATGTCAACAAGAAGCCATCTAAAATGATTGTATAGCTCGGTCGTCATTCGGCGTTCCAGGGCCGAGGCACTGACTCCTAACAAAAGCTTGGGCCGCTTGACGCACTACCTCCGCGGAAGTTGGGTATGGATGCATTGTTCCAGCCAAGTCTGCAGCGGTCAAACCATGTTGCATGCAGAGTGTGACCTGCAGGGCCGTGACCAGCCATTGGTAAATCAACAAAGCAAAACAGGTTTCAGCATTGATGCGCAGGATAGAAATGAATGGAAACCTCAGCCAGAAAGCACACATCAGAATCATCGTCTCATCAAATCACATCTCAAACGGACTTTCTCCACCCAACAGTGCCTCCGAAATATGATCACCAGCATGGGGTCCCACAATTGTGGCCCCCAAAATCTCCTTGATTCCAGGATATTCCAGGGCAAGATCAAATCAAATGGGAAATGGTTGATTTTGCATGTCAAAGGTGAGCCATGAGCTCGTTGATGCTTGATGCGAGTCGACCTTGCCATGAACACACTTACAACGAAACTATGAAACCAAAACCCATCCGTGCCCACTATCTGCCCAGTGGCGCCATTGGGTGCTACCCTCAAGGCAGCATATCCTTCCTCAACGCCATCGCAACGATTGCGATCCACATCATCAGCCTGTCGGATGAAGGTAGTGAAGTCCTTGCCTGCGCCATGAAGCAAACGCAACACGGAAGCACAGGTGCCTGTGTGTGACACAACAATGCACATGTACTGGCCATCATAAAGTCAAACACATCATAAACAGTGTAGAAAATTGTAAAGAAACAGTTCACAGTTTCATTCATTGACAGTATCTGTACATCATCACTTTCACATTCAAAGCCACTAGACAGTCCATCTTAAGAATCTAATCTCCACCTTGCAGTATCGTGTCATGTCATGATATCATATGATACCTTGGATCTATCCCCCACCTGTAACAGTGGCAAATAAAAATTTAGGTTGGGATTCAGTCCCCAAAATGTAGTATGTAATTATATAATATTATCCTGGTGATGACTCTTACTCGCTTGGGGGGTAGATCCAAACCATAAGAACTGGCCTTCAGATTCGAGTTCAGAAGCTGACCAGCCCACCGAGGCAACTTCAGGTTCTGTATAGGTTGCCCTTGGAATCAACAGCCTCCGTTGCAGCGGAAAGTTCATTTGTCATGTCTTATACTGCGGAAGGAAAACTAATTCCCATATCCGAAAACTAACATTTTCCCTGAAAGAATAGTGGTTAGACGACTACACTTTCCTTTTGGAACGGTCCCTTTTTAGGGGACATGCTACTTTTGGGGGGTGCAAATACAAAGAACAATGATTGGACTAGTTCATCGACCATGGAAAATCTCCACATTCAGGCAAATTAATTTCAACATTGACATATTATGAAAAATTATGAAACATTTACTATCATCAGGGTGTCACACCAATCAAACTAAACCATACGAATATGATCGAATATTTCCAAATTATACCAGTCTCATCAACTTCTATATCCACATCCTACCCACCGCTCCATGCCAAGGCCTTCGCGCATCCATCCGTTCGTCCAATAACGCGTTGCGCACAGCAACACGTGCTTGCCTGAAGTCATGGCTGACTGGTGGGTGAAGTCATGGCTGCTTCACAACGACATCCATAGGCACCAGGCTGCAGCTTGACATGTTTTTGCCATTGCATCTCAGCATTGTTGCTTGTTGTTGCAATCACGGTTTCCAAATAAGCAAAGGGCAAAGGTGTCTATTTTGTAAAGACCTTGAACACATGAATCCTGTTGAGTAGTGAGTCAGTGCAGCCCTCGGCCCGACCCACATCGCCAAGTGGCCATTCCGCTGCATGAGTGAAGCGCTGGGGTCCTGGAAGGCAATCGCCAGCAGCAAAGACATCTGCATTGCTGGTTTGCAGCCTAGGTTCTCAAAAGTTCAGGCAAGAACATTGCATATTTACATATATACCATAAATTTCCCTATTCAGAAATGCAACTGTTCAATGTCCCGCCCATCCAGAAAAATCTTGATAAACTAAGATGTTGTTGCAAAACACCGTACAACAGGCAGCGATTTTGCCTCTGAGGTCTTGCGTCCACCGTATTTCCACCATGTTCATCCATTCTCCAAGCAGCATGTCATTCACTTTGAGGTCAATGCCATCACCTCGAATGACAACGCCCATTGCCGTCTTCATGGCCCTGAAACCAACATCCCCTACACCATCCCAGGCCCCTGAAGAAATGGCCAGCATTCAAAAATGATTAAGACTCACATCGCATTACCAACCTTCAGCCACACGCACTTAGTTCACTCATGTTCACTCCATCTTTATTTCTCACCCGTGGCAGTGCCATAATATCGTACAAGCTCAAACCAAAGAAAACAAGACCAATTGTGTTAGCTGCACCACCCTTTGAACTGACATGATTCACCAAGTTGCATTGGATGCCAGCCGCCTCCAAGTCTAAGCCTTCTGTCCTTGGTTGTCGCCCTGTAGCGTTGAGCAGGGCCTCTGCTTCAACCGCCATGCCAGGGCCAGTCTTGCTCCCACCCAACTCCAACCTGCCAAGGAAGTCTAGAATGTCAGCGTTGTGTATCGTTTTGTTGTCTGTGATCATCTGTGTCTATTTGGGTATTTCAATCAGTATCAACATTGAAATAATGAAACTTCGAATTAGCTTCTCCTAACCTGGTTGACTCTCAGAATCTCAAGTTTTCGCTCGCCTGTAGCGAAGACGGTGCTTGTCATATAACTCCGCTTCCGTTTTGGCCTTGCAAGCCACTCTCAACACTTGAGCACATACGAAGAGCACGCCATCAGAGCGCAAGGAGTTCATGACCTCATCCAAGGGGAAGGGTCAGGCCGATGGGCCTGCATACAATACATTACAATACCCACCCTGGAGGTCAAAGCGTCAAAGCAAACTTCAGAGAAAGCAAGTAAGTGAAAAATAGTGAAAACACATCCGTGTAACTTGTAGCTGTGCTTTGTACATTTTGGAAAAACTGTTGGTTCCTTCTTTGATCACTATCCACCTGTTCAACTTAGGGTAAATCGGTAAATAGCAAAAAAGTCCCACATGTTCGCTTGAGAAGCTTTCAAACCCCACAACGGACTACTACAAAGAGTGAGAAACAACAACGAGCCATTTGGAAGTTTTCATACC
This sequence comes from Breviolum minutum Mf 1.05b.01, assembly GCA_000507305.1. Classification (NCBI taxonomy): domain Eukaryota; class Dinophyceae; order Suessiales; family Symbiodiniaceae; genus Breviolum; species Breviolum minutum. Next base: position 35,697 of record DF239639.1, read on the forward strand.
TCGTTCTTGTTTCTATTTCAATGTACAGTATTTTCTCATCAATTGATCTTCTTGTTTAGGTCATTCTACCCCTTCCCTTTGATTCGCTTTGTTCCTGCTAGAAAGCGAGTCCCAGTCGGATGGCCACAAATGGATTATTCATGATTATTCATGCTCATCAATCCCAGCACACTAGATATGCCGAAGTATGTCGAGGTACCAGTTCGGACGCGTCGTCATCTTCTTTCCCCATAATCTTTCCAGAAGTGCCAATCACCACAGTGACTTCACATCCCAATCGCTGGAAGGTTTGAGCCAATTCCTTGGGGGTGCCAATGGTGGCCGTGCCAGGTCCTAATGGATATATAAATGGCGGACTTGGATAAGTCATCTCTCTTTGCTTTGGAGAAACAAGTCGTTGAAGCCTTGTGAGGTCTCAATTGTGATGTTCAAATGCTTCCATGTCATGCCCTGTGCTCATGATTATTTCAAGGATGCCTCAGGAACAAGTCAAATCCCTAGTCCAACCAACAGCTCCATCCACCAAGAGACCAAGCCAATAGGCCCTGCACCGAGAACTACCATCCTGCAATCTGCGAATTTGGGAACATCCTGTATCTGAGAAGAATTTTCAACAACCCAACAGCCATGAAACACAAGAAACACTCATGTTGTTGCATTGCATGTTGAAATTCAGTGTTCACAGTCTGAGTTGCGGCTAAGTTGGATCCTGGGTGGTAAGGAACGCAAGTTCCAAAGATTGGAACTGGTGAGGTGAGGAATCCCCTTCAGGACTTCAGGTACTTTGGCTGCCGCCTTGGTTTTTGCTGGTTGGAAGGGCATTTTAAAGAAGGAATGTTTCATGACTTGCAGCAACATCACTACCTCGGTGGCCAAAAAATCTGTTCGAACATGAACTTTTGGATATTTTTTGGAATCTGAAAGTTTTTCTGCTGACCACAACAGATCATGGCAACTCTTTGGAAATTCAGCATCAGAGGAATCAAGACTCTCAACTGGTGTCCAAACTTGCCCATCAAAAAATCTACACACAATCTCAGTTGCGAATAAGTGACTCCAGTCCCTAGGATGCACTTTCTGAATTTCAACGATCTTCCATCCTCCAAGATCACCTCGTTTGGCCCACTAAAACGGGCATAGCCTGAGATGATGTCCACACCCACCTCCAGGTCAGAAAGCAGAAGGTTCTGCAGTTTTGAGTTTGGGTCTTGCGGTCATTTGGGTTGGCATACTGTTGTAAGCTTCCATGGATTTGCACTCTGTGTGTGTGTGTCTAGTCTAGCCAATTGTTGAGTTTTTGCACTTTATCGCGAGAACCGGTGAGAACGTCATGAAAATATGTGCATTTCCGCTGTAAAGCAAAACCAAAAACTGCAATTGTTACATATCGATCATGCTTTGACGCATCAACATTTGCAAAAGACATAAGCAAAAAAGGACAATTTCAGTACACGCCGCTGCCACCGACTTCACAGAACCTCATCGCGGTATCGTTGCACCGAGTCGTGTTTGGAGATCTCGGCGCGGATGCGTCGCATCCGCGCCATGGCGGCCTATGGCCGATCTTTCAGAGGGGATAAATTAGTAATCAATACAATACCCATGCCATGCAAAACAATCACGCTCACTTCTGTTCTTTGCCAGTCTAGTTTCGATTGGCAATTAAGAAGTTAAACAATTTTGAATGTGGCAGTTCTTGAAAGAATCCTGAACATGCACAGACTCGATGGCCAAAATCATGCCTGATCTATCCTAATTTCTACCTGGATGATCCTTTATGTGTCCTCTTTCAACCACCCAGCTGGCTGACTGACAGCCGCCTGAAAATTTGTATTGGCATCCTTTGGTGGGGCTGTGACCGCATTCTTTGCTGCAGCAATCAAAGCTTTGGAGGGGACACAGCCGGTGTTCAAACAGTCACCTCCCATATAATGCCTCAGCTGTGTCTGTGCAAATCTACCCCAACTCTAACATGGTTGGCGCCACATGCCCAAAGCTGATGTGAATGCTACGTTCACCTCAGCCATCAATTTCATGCACGCTCCAACATCACGGCTTCCACAGGTTTTGCAGCAACCTCACCCATCCAGTCCATCCAGGGACTTTAGGATAGGTTTAGTGACCTATTTTCGCCATTTCAAGAGGCCCATACGTATCAAGTTATGTTGCCAAGGTGCGGTTCGATCAGAGCCACCTTACGTCCCAGCTGCTTCCCAACAATGCAACTGATGAGACCAGCCACACCAGCGCCCAGGACTACCAAGTCGTAGGTGGAAGCAGGTTCAGCCTGGGACTGAAACATACGGCTAAGGGAAGAATGGTGAGGTTTTCCCTCCCTCGAATGAGATCAGCTGTAGATATCGGTAGCCAGGCTGCCTCGTTTCGTGAAGTCTCCACATTCTCCAGCAAACCTTGGGGAGAACGGTGGCGGCCAAGGGGCAAAAAAAATAGCCCCAACAGAGGCCATGGAGGAGGTTGAGTTGTGATCCAACATCAACTTCAAAAGAAAGGATTTCTCTCCCATGCCCTTTCAAAATCTATACGTAATGTTTTTTTTTGGCCAGCCCAACAATTTGCACTATATATATATATATATAT
>DF239639.1:38580-73484 GCA_000507305.1 Breviolum minutum Mf 1.05b.01
GGGGGGGTGGGGGGGACCCGGAACCTGGAACATATATTTATTTATTTATTTAAGGTAAATTTACTATCGGATTCACATGGATTCACACCTCCTGAGACGGAGGTTACCCCCAAAAATGCCTCCCATCTGCTTCGCCATCCGCGTAACGTTTGACGTTCGGATCCTCCATGGGCTCCGCCGCATGCTCGGCCGCTGCGCTCCCAGGAGGGGCTCGGCGGCTTGCCAGCGAGTGCCGTGGACCCGGAAGCACAGGGCCCAGTAAGGGACCTGTCAACCAAAACATCCAGCTTACCGGTTGATGGATAGAAATCTGGCCAAACAACTGGTGGGATATAAACAGGAAAAAACAGGTAGGTATGTGTAAAGCACACCTACATCTCCATTGATCTATTTTTAAGTGGTTCAGGATTTCTTCCATCAACAGTAGCGGCAAGTCAGCCCAGTAAGTGCAACATGCATTTGGATGTGTGGAAGGCTAAGAACAATGAGCAATGGCAATGACCAATAATGTCGGATGTTGTTGATACTGCTGAAGCCGCGCCTAGGATGTTTGAGTAAATCGATGCGCCGGGTGAAATGCCTCGATCAAGATATCTCAATATGCTTGGTGACATTGCTATCTTTCCCCCCAAAAAAAAACCTCGTTGCTGGGTAGGGGACTGGGCCCGACAACAAAAAAACAAAGGCTTCCAAGATCGACATGGAGTACATACGGGTCTATCAGGTCTTCCCAAATACAACGGAAGCGTATGGTTTTGCGATTCTAACATCACCTCTTGATTCTCAAAGAATAGGACATACATGGCCCATGTCTGGTGCTGTCCTGCAACACAGTTCTGACTGCTTCAATCGCACCAAGTGTCGTGTGCGCATGGCCAAACAAAGCAGCAGTGTCACCCACAGGCGCTTTGCGAAGGGTTTCATTGTGAGGGCATTGCTCCCATGGTTTTTTGATGCTCCAAATTATGGTTCCGTATATCCGTGCTTGGCTGAGCTCAAAGGGTCTTATAACTGACTCGAAGGTGGGCATGTAAGCACAGGGAAATTTTGGTGAACTAGTCTACTCGAAGTAAGTAGTTGTATTAAATAAATGTCTTCCAAATCAGTCCATTACCTCTTGAGACAGCATACAGAATTTTGATGCAACCAAAAAGGCAACAAAACTCTTTGTCATGAATGGTCCATTCAATGTCCCAATGTCATTCCGCCTTAAATCTTTGATGCAGAACATCATGCTGTTTTGAAATTCAACACAATTCCTCCTGCATGATACTGATACACCATTTGTATCCATTTATTGTGTCGATGTCTCATGAACCTGCAGGACGCAAAACAAAAACATGTGCTTGATTTACTGTCATCAATACCAAAGGCCTTGAAGATTACTGACAGAACAGTCACTGAGCCGAATAAAGCAATAGCAAACTAATCCTTGGGAAACTTTGTCCTTTTGCATTTCCCTCTGTCGCTCTGTTGCTGTTTTGCTTTTAGCACAACCCTTGTTAGGCCAAGTTGCATGCATGCTGGTACACTGTCAGGGCTATCTGATTTTCAAAAGCTTTAGCAACATGCTTATATGCGATTAAACCAAAATGGGCAACCTACCTTTCTGTTCAAATCTGTCAGATATATTTAGACCAAGAATTCTCACATGATCGCGGCCCCCCCGCCGGATACCCCTCCCACCGTGGCAACACCAGGCTGAAAAATTATCACAACACACGCAAATCACATGTCGGTCAGGACCTGAAGTTCCCCGACGACATCACAGTCTTGTTCTTGTGGAAGTGCCAAAACCATGGTAAATACCATTGTTTCTGCTTTGTCACATGTTAATAAAGATGTCCTTTGCGCGCGAACATATTTCAAATATGTTCGCGCAGGTACAGCATCATTTTCATGATTTTTCTTGTTTGAAGATGTTCGTGATGATGAGAACCACCATTTTTCAACATTTTTATGTCGATAAATTCTTGAACATTGTTTGATAAGCTGGAAACCATGCGTTTCGTCAGTCAAAATCATGGTGTATCCAAAAACAATGGTATTTACCATGGTTTTGGCACTTCTGACGATTGCGCCGATGCTGTGGGTCAGCCTTTTTTCTTGTTCATGCTTGGTCGTTGTGGCGTCTTAAGCTTTCCACAAAGGTTTTTGGAAGCATTCGCGTGGCGAAAGCAAACCTGAGGAAGCTTTCTGTAGCATGTCACATGTGTGCAAGTCCGTAGCATGTCATATGTGTGCAAGTGCAAGATACGTCAAGTCCGTAGCATGTCACATGTGTGCAAGTAAAAGAAACGCCATCATCCCCACCCCACCCCCTAACTCTCCCCATCACTTGCGTAGCATGTAACAGTAACATGCGTGCACATGCAAGAAACCTCCAGTCCGTAGCATGTCACATGTGACATGCGTGCAAGTGCAAGAAACGTCAAGTCCGTAGCATGTCACATGTATGCAAGTAAAAGAAACGTCATCATCCCCACCCCAATCCCCCCAACCCTCCCCATCACTTGCGTAGCATGTAAAGCAAGTAGCATCCCGGAGAACCCTAGGCCCTTAGGGTCACACGTCGTGTCTTCACATGCCATGTTAATGCGAATTGTATGTGAATGTCCCCATCTTGACAAGGCACCATATCGAGGTTTGTTTTCATACATTTAATATTTTAATCATATCTAAATATTTAAATATATATATATATACCAGTAAATACATTTACTACAGCATTGTTGCTGTGCATCTGTCCTAAATTAATTCAAGCCACCAACTGGTACTGGCATCATCACATCCGATCCGCAAAGCAAAGCGCAATGGCCAAGTTTTAAACTGAAGCTGGCGAAGCATTCATCTTTTGATGCCTTCAGTGAGGGCCTACCGGCACACCAATTCTCTGTGTTTTGCTGGTTTGCTTTACACTTTACAGGATTCAAAAAGGTATTCCAGACTCCATGGCTTAGCAGACTATCTTCGATGCCTGCTCTCACCGACGAAATTGCATCCCTCATTCGAGGGCGGTGACAGGCAAAGTCACTGCTGAGGATGCAGCTGCCTGTAGGTCTCCAAGTCACAACTTGATCAACCCTGGATGATCTCGAGGTATAACATCCACAGGCCTCGATGGCATTTTGGTTGTTCCCAGTGTAACCAGATGGCCCAAGACATCCCATCCTTCCACCCATGTGATCCCCGCATTTTTGGATGCACAAAATGCCCTCCAAGAAGCTGTGAGAACTGAGAGTCATCACTAGCAACACTGGATTCGTCTCCCGAACTTTCACAAAGAATCTGTTGTTCAGCTTCCTGATCCAGGATGATTAGGATGATCCGGGATCTTTTTAAGGCCCTTTGATGTGATCATGGCAGTGAATGGGGTGATGCATGGATGGTTTTTGACAGGGAAAGGCTCAGGTGAACAATTGGAAGGTGCACAGTACTGTCTGCTCCCAACACACGCATCGCTCGATATGCCTTGATTACGGCAAACAACTGTGGAGTGGATGCTGGCTGAAAAGGAGCCCCTTTCTGGCGCCTTGTAGGAGGCATAGCCGGAAATGAGTAACCCAAGTGCCAGCACGAGCATGAAGCACGCGGCGAAGTTGAAGCCGATCTGACCGGGAAACTCAAGCCTTCCAAAAGAACAGTTGTCAAGTTGTCAAGCACGAGACAATAAGTGGCATGCGTCCTACCCAGTACCAACATGCATGTGACAACAAGCTTCCTCAGTGCAAGAAGAGCACTTCTTTTGTCGTTCCAGTAGCAAAAAAACATTAGGTCGACACCACCAATCTAGGAATTTGCCACAGTTTGAAAGTAGACAAAAGTACCACCTATGGCACTTGCCCCGATATACTCCAGGTGATGATGATGAAGATCTTCATCATCATCATCATCATCATCATCATCATCATCATCATCATCACAATCATCATCACCGTCGTCGTCGTCGTCATCATCGTCGTCATCGTCGTCGTCGTCATCGTCGTCATCGTCATCGTCGTCATCGTCGTCATCATCGTCGTCGTCGTCGTCATCATCATGATGGTGGTGGCCATCATCATCACAGTCATATATACATGCATACATAGCATTGCCATTGTCTTCAACATTGTCCTCATCAGGACGACCGACGACCAGCTTGAAATCAAGAAAACCCATCATTCAAGTTCAATGATATTCAACCCTATTGCTTCAGTTGGACAAGCCGAGCCATGCATTGCTCCAACTCATTCCACCAAGGTGCTCTCCAAGGATCCAAATGCCATTGGCCAACGTCCAAGCTAACCATGCACAGCCGGCACGGGAGGCTGTCCGCACTCCTGCAACAGGACACGGGTCCCATAAAAATCTTCCATTGGTTTCCTTGTTTCCGTGGGCCACTGGATTTAAAAAGAAACAGCTTGAATAAACAATATATGTATCTGAGGACGCATCTGTAGACTGCACGCAGAATTCAAAAAAATGAAAATGGAGGTGAGGCAGCATTTCATTTAACACAGATCAGAGACCTTAGATCTACTTACACATGCAAAGTCGTCCGAGTGGCCCGTCCACGCTGACACTTGCCAATTGTAGGATCTGGTGGCGAATTGCCAATGCAAGTTCAATGTAACTTGTGATGTCATCTGCTTCACGTCAGGAGTCCTGTCTGCAAGTGGATGTGGTAGAGCAGCATCGGCACCTGGTACTATGTCTAGGGATGATGAGTCAGCAACAATCTTCGTGACATGGCTGATATTGCAAAGTAAAAATACAAGAATGATAAACGCCTAGTAAACTGATATTGCAGGTGCGAGCACTGTTTTTTTCCCTCAGGGTTGAGTCTCTCAGTCTCTCTCCAGCGTCATTTCAATGGTCATAATCTGAGCTGAGGCACTGTCACTAAGTCAGTACACATGGCAGGCCAAACGTTTTCAGATGCCCAGAAGTAATCCTGTGGCAAGCTGAAGGAAGACGACTTCAATAGATGTGTTGCCCGGGAAAAGGACAATTCTTGGAAACCATCATTTTCAACTGTTCAAATGTTCGACTCATTGGGTGTAATCTAATCCGCAACTTCACTTCAGTTCAGAATCACCGATTGCCACCCTTCCAAATGGCAGCATGGCAGCATGCCTTCAAACACCAGCTGCAAAGATAGCCTGATGGGAATAGGAAGTGCAGAGGGTGGCTTAAGGATGTTTTTTCTCCCAATCTTGGGCAAACCAGCCTCAACGCAAAATGTCAAACAATATCTCATATGCATGCATATGCAGGACGAGGCTTCAATATCAGCTCATTTTTTTCCTGCAGTTCAAACTGACTACAAAATCACCATGGCCATTCACCGACCGGGTTTAACCTCGTGTGTCAAGGAGCATTGCAACAACACACGTCCCAGCGCTCCACGCAAGTGACATTGGCGGAAAGCTATCCAGGCAACACCAAGCCTCAAGGATTCACAGCATGATGCGGATCACAGGTACCTGGATGTAATTTGATATTGGAATACATATATGTATTATTGCATTTGTATATATACATGCAATTGTATAAATTGTATTAACGACAGCATCGCAAAGTCTGGATATGAATATTGTGAACGAATCGGTTTGGTTGATAACAACACCATGTTTCTTTGCCTGGAACGAATATCATCAAATCTACTTAGATAGTGCAACATTTTGTGAGCTAAGCAGCCCTATTATTGGATATTGTTGGCTTGTAATTATCCTTCAGGTCTCAATACTTTTTTCAGGGCTACCCAAATTTCAAGGCCGAGCTGCACATAGACTCCTGCAGATATGAGAAAGCCATCTGACACCACAAGCTCCAATGTTTCATACACCGACCTTAATCATACCACACCATGACTTGCCCCCCAACACCTGCCCTTGTTCCTGCTAAATTGAGGAGTGATAGTGGGAAGAGCAAGGTTTTATCAAGGATATCTACATGTCTCTACGATTCTTTACATGGTATAGTTTGCAATCAGACTATACTGCCAAATCATTAACCGATATAATGTGACTAGTCAAAATATCGAGAAAATCTTGAATACCACGACAACTTCCCGTCGCTGTCGTAAACATCAGACTACTGGCTAGAGTGGGCACTCTTCCATTCTGGAAACTCCCACTTTGAGTTTGGATGAGATCGAAACAATGATCCTGATGTTGATGATTGATCCCAACTTGATCCCAACCTCTCCAAGGTCTTAGCTGCCAAAAAGCTGATGCTCTCCAGACAAGACTGGACATAAACCCCATGGGAACTTTGCATCAGGATCGTCAAACAAGACTTCACCTGGATTGACGGAATCGTGTGGTGAAAACGAAAAGGCCGATGGATGAGCTTTTTTCCAGGACTGGGAACCGATAGATTAGAATCTATGCAAGGAGGATATGGAGATGCTGCATGAATAGCTGTCACGCGTTTCATAGAGTCAGGATGGAAAGCGGACTAGGTCCAGGATCGGAACAAAAATAAGTCTGCACTCATCCACAACCCCATCAAATGACAAGATGATAAATGATAGACTGCTTCTGAAACGGGCATGTTGCGACATTATGCCCATTTTGACACTGGGATCACCCCAAAAAAAATTATAGCTTAGCTGCACTTAGCAACCCAATTACCGTCAATTACCTAGGTCCCATTCCTATCACGTAGCAACTTGACAAGTCTCTAGTCATCCACAAGACGTTGCTGCACAGCCAAATGCACATCACCAATTCGCAAAGCACATCTTCCTTGGGGCAGTGCCGACAATCGGGGAAATGTCGCTCTCTCTCCTAGGAACTGTGGTTTATGATGTGGGGCCATGTGTGATTTCAGAGCCTCAAACGATCCTAACATGTCCACTCCATGTCACTCATAGGCTTATAGGCTTATTTCTGTGAAGGTCTACTCCTGGGCATTGTAATGAGTGTATGGGCAAATTAGTTCAACATAATTCAACCATTGGCCCAAAAAGATCCAAAAAGCATGAAAAATAATGCTCTTGTCCTTTTGGTGTCTTCATGGTACATACTATTTACGAGCAAAAACGCCTCCAAGAGACAAAGGGCCGTTGGCAACAGTGAGTGATGACGCTGTATATCATGGTGACTGCTGCGAACGCGCCGGCGGGTAAACAAAGCTCGGGGATCAGCAAGACCCATCCAATCTCCTGAGGAAGTGGCAATCACAAACAAAAAAAAAAACACCCAAACGTTCACGTAAATATGAGCATAGTGCGCATTACTTATACAATTGGCGTACTAGTAGGTACAGTAATTAATACCTGTTGAAACATGATGAATCAACCATGTGCACAATCCATGCTTTCTTTCTGATTTGACATGGTGGCCGTGGCTACTTGTGTAAGCAACATTCATGCAACAGCTGCAGCAGCAGCCACAGTCTTTTTGTTCGAACGTCTCATGCGAGGGAAGCACGTGACCCAAAAGCGTCTTTGCCTTTATTTAGGCTCAAGACCGTATCGAAACATCTTTCAAAGGCGCCTCATTCTTACAGGTTCCCTTTGAAAATAACTGAGGCTCTCATATCCTGTAACTTTGCAGCGGGAACTTTCGGGGATTCAAAAAACGTATGGCGCTGCAAAAGCTTCGATCAGTGGCCATCTGTTGAAATTTTCCACCGACATGGTGCATTTAGAGCTTCGCAGACTGTGCCTGTGGCGCAGCCTCAGCAAACATCTTGGCCATCTCTGCCAGCTTTGTGGACTGCTTCACGCCCAGATCCAACATGATCTCCTCAGAGCCTCCTGGAATAGCCATGGCACGCACCTCGCGATTTAAACGTTCCACCTTCTCTCCTTGGCCTCCACGACTATAGGACAAACCACCAAAGATCTGAGCTGCCTCTCGGGCACAATACTCCATGACTTTGGTACATTGCACCTTACAAAGAGCTGTATGCCCACCAAGCCTAGGTAAAAAGGGAGCAACAAATATCAATGAAACACACAGAACCCAAACATCATGAGAACTTCATCCAAATTTGGCTACAGAAAAGCTTTGACCCTTGCAATCTAAATCCACCTTTTGTTTTGCACACCATGTCCTCCTTTTCACACTTTGCCAAGTCACTTGAGCATGGCTTCAACTTTGGGCATGGTCTTCAACTGGTAGGTGATCCATTCCAACCAGTTGTGAGTGGCCTCGACCATGCGAGCCATTTCAGCCACCTTCCAACGAATCACAGGGTGTTGGATCAAGGTCTTGCCGAAAGTCTTGCGCTTGCCAGCCTGGACCCGCGACAACAAGAGACTCTAGAGATGAGAAATCGTGTGTTCCGTTTCTGTTGCTAAAGCCTATTATATTAACTATAGACAAGTGACAAACAGTATGCATTTGAATGTAATTGATACAAACACACGCGCATAATAAGTTACATAGTTGTCTTTATATCTCTTTAAATCTCTTTATTATATAATACATAATGAACTTTATATAGATTATATTGTAAAGAACAATTCAAGACATAAGAATAGCATAGAATAGCCACAAAAGAAGACTTGAACCAATCACAAGCCCAGCAACAAATTTCAATGATTCCTCCAAGCACACCCGGGCAAAGCGAGTGCTCATAGCGCAAAAGGCAAATCTTTCATGATTGAAATTTTGCATCATATACTGAAAGCCTTTGCCTTCCTTTCCAAGGAGATTGCCCTTAGGGACCTTGACGTCATCAAAGGTGATATAGGTGGTTCCAGATGACCAGGCACCTGAGCACTTCATCTTTCTGCACTCCACTCCGGGCATCTCCTTTTCCACAAGCAGCAGGCTGATACCACCCACTCCTGGTTTCCCTGTACGGCATGCCACGGTGAAAAAATCTGCAAAGATGCCATTGGTGATCCACTTCTTCTCTCCATTGAGGATGTAGAAATCTCCTTCCAACTTGGCACTGCATTTCAGGTTGGCCACATCACTGCCGGCTGTTGGCTCAGTGATTGCAAGGCAACACACCTTTTCTCCCTTCACGCAGGGTGGCATGACCCGATTTTTCAACTCTTCACTCCCATGATGGTACACTGGGGGCAGTCCAATGGTGGTGCCTCCTGCAATGCCCCACTGGAAGCCCACCGAACCTGTGCGAGACATCTCGTCATACATGATGAGCTCGTGGAAATAGTCTGGCTCAAAGCCCCAAGGAGCCTTGCCAAAGTACTTCTCAGGCCATGGTCGTCCAATGCATAAGGCAAGTGTGCCTTGCTTTCCGGCCTCCAAGTACATCTCCTTAGGGATGGTGCCCTTCTCATCCCAGTCATGCACATTGCCCATGATGTGCTCATCTACATACTCACGCATGATTTTGCGGAACTGCTTGTGGGTGTCGTTGTAGTAAGGCGTATTGTATGCCTGATACCATGAGGGGTCTCCAAAAGGATGCCCCTCACCATAGATCTCCGTGTTCATACCCTTCAGCATCGCCGGGCTCACCATTCCGGAAATGAGATGAAAGGAGCGAGGGTCGAGAGCAGGAAACAAAGCTGGCAACGTGCAGCGCGACTCTCAAACTGAAGCCAAAACAGCAGCAACAGAATGCGACGAATACAAATTAAGAGCACATGACCAGAAGAAATCAAAGGAATGGATACTACATAAATCCACATAGTATGTAGAACATGCTGACCACACCATACTGAGTGCACCAACTCTGACATGTTCTAGATTCTAGCCAAACTTTGATATAACTTCCCAAAGCCCCTCCGCCGTTTTTTCCAAGCACTCAAACCACACTCCTTGATCATCCAAAAGATGTGCGCTGCATACCTCAAGACCAACAACTACGATGAATCAATGAGCTCTGAGCAACATGTAGCGAAACCCATAAAGGCCCTACACCTCTTTTGTTTTCCACATTGTTTTCCCTTATTGGATCTTGCGATGAGAATGAATCTCTAACTCATCTCATACCCCGGTGCAGTTTGGCCAAGGTGCCCAATGCGATCGCCCGAGTCCCAAATGTGCTCCTTGACTTCGGCCTTCGCCGAGTCGCTGTCCGCATTGCCGTGCTCCGTGTTTGCGGCATTTTCCAGGTCAACCACCGGCATTGGAGAGGGTCTAAACGAGGTGAAGACAGAATAGCAACATTGTGTTCCAATCAAAGAGTTCCCATTGTCCATGTATTAGGATGTAATATTCTTGGGTTGTTATCAAGTGAGTGTAATCCTCATATATCAATGTTCCAAAGTATTTCAAATTTTCTGAGTATTTTGGAGGGTTCAAAATGATCTGTATCATTAGGAATCTGTGAGTCGCAGTCGCAATGAGCACAACATCATCGTTGCACAAGCTATTGGATTATTGTTGGAAGCGCATGGCCTTCCATCTAGCACCACTTGTCGGTAAAGCTTTACTGCAGTTGGAATATTCGAAAAAAAATGGCAAACTGCTAAAACGCTAAAGACGGCGTCGAATTTATAGATAGGATATAGATATATTCATATATAATATTCCAGTAATGTCCAGTAAGTATCACGCAGTCATGCCCCATCTTTTTCTTGGTGCAGCTCCAATTTTATGTACAGCCACGGCTGGAAAACGGAGTGTTTGACGGTCTGTGAGTGATGCAAGGCTCCAACCTGGTCAGACCTGCTGAAGCCTTGCAATGGAAAAACAGCGACGCGTCGCTCCGTTGTGCCATGTCAGCTGAATTCCATCTATACAGACAATGAAAAGATGAATCCGCAAGCTTTCGATCCAAGGGATTACAAACTGATCTAGTTTAAATCAATGAACAGAAATGAGGGCACACATACATCATACATCTAGCATCTTTCCATTGGCTTCCCTTCTACAGCACCACGTCCCTGTCAGGTTGACATGTTTCCAACATATCAACCAGGCAAAAGGAGACTCATTGGCGTGTCTTCCAGGCGTTCAAACCCAGCGTTCGTAGCCTCAGCACTGACCATGCCAAGATATGCCAAGTCATGGTGAATCACCGAAGCGATGATCAAAAAGGTACTCTGACAAACAGGACTTCAATATGTGACTTGGCCAAGAGTCTTGGCATATTACGAGCATGACTCTTTACAAAGTCCTTGATTCTACATCATTGCATACCAAATCCTACATGATGAATAGTGATGAATATTGATGAATGGACCCTGATGGTGACTTTTTCCGACTATGCTGCAGGGTCAACGCGTATGGCGTATGGATCGAGTATGTATCAAACATAGAAACCCTCAGCTTTCCCTCGCCACACTACTTGACCAGCAAAGCCATGTGCGTCAGCATGTCAATGCCATCTCAAAGTCAATGTCCATCAATCATGTTCATCGATCGCATCACAAATGGCCGCAATGGGAATGCTCTGCCAACATGTGGAGACGAGTCGACGGGCAGTATGTCCAAGTTCTTGGAGCAGCACCAATCCTTTCCACCCTACAGTGTACATAGCTGCTCCATCTTAGACAATCCAAATGGATCCAAATGGCGCAACGAGCAGAATTGTCCAAATATCAAACACAGAAATGTCAGTTGCTTTGCTGCCATGCAGTCTCCCAATCTGACGAGAGATCAGCATGTGGAGCTTCACTCCATTCGTCGTACGGAATTGGTTGCATTTTGGATGACCTGACAGGTGCCAGAACTGCAGTAACCCCGCAACACATCATTCTCTGTTTTGGTGCAGCAAATGGTTCTTGAGAGTTCTCTCCAATATATATATATATATATATATATATCGACAATGGAAAGCACCGGCACCTACCTTATTCATGCGTTAACATGCATTATTTTTTCCACAAACTGATGCCACCATTTCATGCAATTTCCCGGATGTTTGGAAGCCACACCATACCAGGCCACACCATCCCATTCAAATGAGTTCCCCACAACACCCGTCAATCTATCATTTGATATTTGTTTAAAACACTTCTACTGAACATCCATGATAACACTTGAATGTGCCAACGCTGTGCCAATTAAAGCCATGGCACTCCAAGTCCTGAGACTGCAGTTCATATCCTCGTGTCGACATCAGGCTGGGAAAAAAAATTGAGGAAATACACCTGTCTCTCTGCATTTAGAGGGCGAAAATATACTAATGCAGATCATCAAGAATCATGAATCATGAAGTGTAAGCCCAGGGTGCAGATTTGATACCATTTGGGGGAAATCCATGCTTTCTTCCATGCCGCCATGTAAAGTGTTTCCCAAGTGTCGCAGCAAGCCCTGACTGTGCCACACAAAGAGATGGCCACCGACAATTTGTAGCCCACGAAGACCATCTAGTTGAAGCCCTGATTTCGCATTGATGCTGGAAATGACCAAACAATGGAACACCACTACGAATACCTTACCCTCGCTCAACTCATGACACCATCTTCCAGAAAGCTGTTTCAGGTGAGCAAGCAACTAGAATTCCTGTGTGTCCTTGGCGCCTCGCGTCACACTCCTACGCTGACCCTTGGGATGTTTGAAGACTTCCACGGTTTCGCGACTGCGCCAACGTCCCACTGCTGCCCAATGGTCGCTGACTGATAGGTATGCAACACCAGGAGTATCACAAACAACTGCTAAGCCCGGGAAGGTGTCAATGTGTTGCACCTGCAGCAGGATTTGGAGCAGGAAGATAGATGCATATGAATGTACAGTATTGATATATTCCTGATATATGGAACTGTCACGTATACGATGCAATTTGATTACTAGTCATAGTTGAGATTATGATCCTGCCTCTAGAGCTCAATGAATCAAAATCAATCAAACATGACTGTAACTGCCATGTTGATGATACACACTCATCCCCGCATCATAATCTCAGGGACACAAGTCAACAAAATCAATGCAAGCATTTGGGAATGTTAGGCTCCAGGAAATTCAACCCATGTGATTTTTGACTTTGTCGGTCCTTGATGGTTGAGCTTCCATTCACCGCTGTCACCACCCAGCCTGTGCGCACATTCAACTTTTGGGCAGCGTGGGATAAGTGCTATGAACCGTGTAGGTAAACTGTCTGTAGAGTTGTCTATAAAGTTCCATTAAAGTTCCTACTTCCAACAAGAATGTACCTCCCCAAACCCCGATGAAAGAAGACTACATGGATACAAGCATCCTGGACACATGGCCACTACATGCCAAGTAGAAACCATTGATGGGGTCGAAAACTCATGGCTCAGAACCCCAAGTCAACCAGCCTTTTGTTGCGTTCAACCACATTCCCAAAGCCGGATGGCATATTTAAAAATCTTCAACAAAAGGATATCTTCTAGACTTTGCCCAGGGACATTGGCAAATGGCTGCATGTCCTTGAGCTGTTCGCAATACCACTGCCATAGCATCCACTCCCATAGGCCACGGTGAGCACATGTCGACAGGACACGTCACCGCCGGCAAACCTAGATGCAGGTGTTGGACAGCTGTCGCAGAGGCCAAGGTGAGCACAGCTGAGGCGCCTGGTACAAAAGAGGACAGCTTGGTCTCCATGGATGAGTTGGGAGCATGTCAGTCAACATCTTCAGCAATGCTCCTGCATCTTTGAAGTTCCTTCTCTGACCCACTGAAGTATCGAAATTCCAAGGAAACACTTTTGAAACTATGATAGTCACACAGAACCTACATCATAGTAAATCTATCATCTTTTAAAGCTTTAATCCTGAGGCCATTTGGAGAAGAAATCCCAATTCCAGCCTTTGGATTTGGGAAGCTGCGGAAGTTGTAGCCCTTGTTGCATCATCATCTCTTTCAGCTCCTTTCATCTCAACAGTTGACTGTGACCCTTAGCCATCATGCAGATCTGGTCCATGTTTGGCGGAACTGCATGGTTTAATGTAAGGCAAGAACATGCAAGATTCTACCCAGGCACCAACTACTTTATAGTTGTGTCGCAAAAAAACAAGCGACAAGTTGTTTTGTACTATACATCTATATGTCTATATGTAATTGTTTACAAATATCTTAAGTTATCTTAAGTTCATTTAAATTACTGTATTGTGTTCCGTGTGAATTCCATCCGCCCCTCTTTGCGATCGAAAAAAAAAGTAGGTCAAAGGTCCTCATCAACCTCATCAATGTCAGGACTACGATCTGCTGCCTCAGCCTCTGACGGTCCTTGGTTCAGAAACACGAGGGACTGGCCAGTTGAAGCTGCAATATCTGAAGCAGGGCATGTTCCACCCTTAGGCAATGTGAGACTAAATGAAGACAAGATATGCGAATGCACATGGAATTGTATGGAGACATATGTTTCAACGAAATCATCAAGTATTTTTGTGCATACATCCAGGATACAGTTGAGATTAGTTGAGCATACTGCGCCATGCCTATAGTACGGTCTTTAAAAAGGTTAGGCAAAAAAGTTGTTTTCAGATGATTTGAGAGATGCTAAGCTTCCTTCGAAGTTGTATTTCCCATGACTCAGCACCATGACCTCTGTTTCTTCACCGCATCCATGACACCAGAGGCGGGCCCCCAAAATTGGCGCTGCACCCAACAAAGACCAGGCGGCTTTGAAGCGCATAGGCTCCTGAGGATTCATTGCATGTTTGTTGGTCTATCTTATTGCTAGGTTAAATCTATGTATCCAATATCCTTGACATAAAATGGTGCATCAAGTGAAATTTCTTCTAAAAAGAATCCAAGCAGCTCCGGCAACTGCTTCCTTGTTGTTCTCAGTCAGATCGATTGGACCAAGATGTCCAAGTGTGAGACCAAACAGTGGAACTGCTGCTGTGTTCACCTTCTTTTCAAAGAGAACTGCGACCTGGTGGTGACTTGATGATGCCACAAGCAGGACATTTCGCCTCATACCTGGTCAAAAAGCCTGTAAAACAGTATGCTGAGCGATAGTTTTCACATGTTTTTACACTTTTGACGCCACCTACTAGCACCAACTTGCACCTCAAGCACAATATTCTACACTTACCTGACAATGTTGGGATAAGCTACCAATATCTATCAACCAAAAACAGAGAATCAATCAAGCAGCATTTTCTTTGGGATCATCTCATGCCGTGGCTCAGCCAAGTGGCCCACTGATTGTTGCTTGTGATACTGGCTGCTAGCACATCCCCAGGATCCTCCTCTGCCTCTGGCACCTGCACTGTGTGCACCTGCGACTATCTCTCTCTCTCGCGCCCTCAAGGAGCTATGTACCGACATATTTGATATCTACAGTCAATATAATATATATATATATATATATTTTTTTTGGGTGGACACACTGCTCGCATGAGTATATGATCCCAGGATGCTGTTCCTCATCTCTGTACACTGTACATATGACAGCACCCGCGGTAGAACACCTGAGTTACCCAGGTTGAGCAGTGGATGGCGGTCCAGGGAGTGCCAATCACGGCTTCGCAGTGACTGCCTTGAGCCCCTCATGGTCCACATATTCCCGGAACTCGGTGGTTTCGGCAAAGCCCAGGCGCTTGTAGATGCCCATCACTGAGCTCTTCGCTTGGTCAGCGGCGATGGCCACTGCGCTACGCCCGAGACCATGGTCTGCCACGGGAGTCAGCAGGTGGCGGCATGCGCACCACACTGCGAGCTGTCCGTAGCCATGACCTCTAAAATCCTCACGTGTGAACACGCCCGTGATGCGCAGGGTGTTCGCCGTGGCCCCGCCGTAGCCCGCATAGCTCACGAACTCAGACCCCTTGAAGAGCAAGAATATGCCGCGAGCCTCACGTGGCAACCTGGCAAGTTCAGCCAACTGGTTCTCCACAAAGCCATCCTGTGAGTATCCAAAGACATCCATATGGAACTGCTGTATCCACGTCCTCATCCACTCGGCATCTCTTTCTTCGTACGGTCGCACGGTCAAAGTGGGATCATCTTCCAGACGCAGGCGTGGTGGCACCAGGGTTGACGGGTCCACACTATAGAATTGCATGCTCACGGCTGGTCTCAGCCCAAGATCCCCGCAGATTTGCGCCAGCCGCTCCGTGAAGGGGTCGACCAAAGCAGGCAAACCCACCAACTTCACTGGGAAGACCTTCTTTTCTTTGAGCACTGTTGCCACGTAGTCCGCCAGGCACTGCAGTGCACCAGCGACCTCTTCATCCGATGCGGAAGGCGCAGCTAAAGAAAGCACCAAAGGGTAAGGATAAACCATGGTCGCCAGCAGCAAAGGTGTAGGTCCAGATCCCTTCACGGCCAGCAGCTGGGGGGTGACATGATAAAAGTCCATGTCTTTCTGCAGGTTTCCAAGCACACCCAGCATGACGCTGTGCTCCACTTCTCGCTTCGCGAAAATCTCCGCTGCATCGCGGAGAAGGTCCGTCGCAGATGTGTAGGACTGAACGGTCGCCGCCGTTCCATGGGCTGCCATGAGCTTTGAAAACCTCTCCAGCACAGCTGAAGTTGCGAGGCCAACTTAGCTATTCTTGAGCCAGCATTTACTGAAGTCAGCAAGCTGCATCCTCAAATCTAACTATATGTCCCCAAATGTCCAAAGAAATAGCTATATTATCAGCTAGAGATAGATGCAACTAACAAGTACCGAAGGTATCCCAAGGCACTCTTCGCTGAGATGCCAAGTGCATCTGATCACCACAGCGCAAGACCACCCAATCGCACCCATCCACCGAGGTATAACTTTGAGGCCACGAAGTGGTGCCAACTACTGGGAGCTCCATCTCAGTAGTTTCAGCATCCTGAGGTGTTTCACACTATTGAACAGAAGGACCTCACAATTGGGTGAGTGTGAGTTAGAATAAGTCACCAAGCAGAATTGTAGGTAATTTTTGGGGGTGAGATCCTGTGACATCTTTATAATTCGCTCAGATGTGAAACATGCTGGACAGGAGAGGGCAGGTTCCTCCTGAGACTTGAAAGAATCCAAAACTTCTTTTTTTCTCCCCTCACACTCAGAAACAGAAATATACAGAAATTGATGTGCACAGGTAAGCCGCCAATCCTGGTAGAAACAACCCTTTTGGAACCAGGGGGGAAAACCTAAGGACTCGAGATCACTTGACCAAAGGAAGCTTCGTCCAAAGATATCCATGCCAAGCTGTTTGCACTGCATGTCACCAGTTTTTTGCCATTTTGGACATCACTTGTGAGCAAAAGTCCATTCTGGAAATGACCGGCTGTGTCCAGAGGATGCGACCACAAGCTGCAGGGTTCTTGCAAGATTGAGCGCGAGAGCTCATATGCCTTCAGCTCGGCACAGCGAAGGTTTTTTCATCAACGAAACACCCTTCATCCGTTTTGATCCACAAGTTTGGATCCATAAAGCATCATAAAATATTTTACAAAATATATTATTGTGTCATACCAAATCTTGCAAAACTTGAATCTTGAGTATTTCCCGCCTGAAAGCCGGAGGGGTGCAAACTTTTGTCCAAAATATCCATGTGTTGTACCAGTTGTGGCCCCTTTGGACTTCATAGCCACAGCTGGCAAGATCCATCGTGGCTGCAAATAAGATGTTGTCCCCCGCATCCAGAAACCCTGCTGGACGAAATGCATACATGATTGGAAAATTCGGGGATGAATCCTCAAAGGCTTCATCCTGGAAGCCTGGTGATTACCAAGGCAATTCCTGATTTAAAATGACTTTCAATATCTTTCAATAATTTGCTTGTAAATTTATATCCGTATACTACACGTGACATGTGCATATGCACAGTACATCATATATGACAACTCTTCGCCTTGCAAAAAAAAAAACAATAAAAAAATCATGATGGAAACCAACCAACCAACCAACCAACCTTACGCCAAAAGATGGTAGACAAAAACCCATCCAACATCTCATCGCTCAAAACAGGTGGCAGCACGCCGCCGCCAATCTCAGCTGAGAAGCTGAGGTTTCAGCGCGTTTACCAGGCTTTGGCTAAACCCATCAGTCGATCTGCAAAAATGTGTTTGGTCCGATGTTCCTGAGTTTCTTTTGCAAAACAACTGATGAAGGGGGGCAGATCTGGAGGGGCAGATCTCAACTGTTTCTGTCTCTATCACCCTTTTTTGTGAGGGGCAGATCTCAAGGGTGATGACAGAAAGTGTTTCTTACTAAATGGACCATCTGTGATTGTGCAGGTGGATGTGGCCATCTCAATCCATTTCAGCTCAGTTGCTACGCTGAGAATGCCAAACTCAATCTCAGGTTCAAAAGGTCTTTTAATGGCATAGGGTTGCACCTCAGGCAACCAAAAGCATCAAGCATCACAAGATAAGCTGGAAAAATCGGCAGCAAATCATTGAGAACCAAACTGCTGATCTCCTTGCAGCTTTGGGCTTCTCCTTGGGAGACCGAAATCAGCAAGATTGGTAATGTTAAAGCTCAGGCTGTGAGTCATGTAAGTCAATGTTTCATTTTGGATGATCATGGTCATAGTAGAATACCATCTTATCGTTGACCCTCCTTATGGTGAATACACTGTATGATGTATTAATGTATTATGTATGCATATGTTTCATGGTATGGATCATCCAAAGGTTATCCATTGGTGTTTCCATCTGCATTCTCTGGAGGTGCGACTTGGTTTTTCCAGCTGGCCCTCAACCCATGGGCCAACCAGCTTGGTTGTTTTCAAGAGTCAAAGTTCCAAAAGTTCCCAAAGAAAACAATACTAGCAAGGAAATGCGCCATTGAATTAGTATCAAATGCTCGTTACTTGTATCAAACATCACCATGTCATTAGTAACGTGACTATAACATGTTTGGATCTACTGCTCCCTTCGCACACGATTCTGTCTAAATATCCTATGTGTATCCGTGGCAATTTTATGAGATAAATGGCCTCCGTATCAATCCGGTACTGCCAAAAGCCAGCATTCCAACAACACATTCCAACCTTTGACATGACATGGCCTGACTAATGGAAGCTGATGTCCAGACTTCTGTCAACGTGTTTCCATCCTCTTAGACATAGTCTGCTCCAAACCCATGGAAAAATATTCTATCATGGGGTAATCGGGTCAGCCACAAATTAGGGATGACAAAAATCCATCTGTGAAACTTCTACCTGCTTCTACTGGCAAATGTGACACGAAAGCGTCCACTAATGGCAATTTTTGGTTGCAGTAAGTCATATAAACCTTCCACAACCATAGATTTACTAACCTTCATAAACTAATTTCAGAAGCAAATCAAACAAATCGTATTGCCTGAATCTAGAAACACCTAAAACCGCATTTGGCTGAACTCGGCCCATCCGGTCTTGGTGTCCCCGTCTTTTCTTCGCGGGGCCGAACAGGACCGGCCCGAGGCGGCCGATTGGGGTCTGCTTGCCTCAGTGGGGCCCGGGGCGCGCTACGCCGCCGGCATAACTCACGAATCCCACACAGCACAGTAATGGAAGTAAGGTTGCTGGTGGTGCAGTAATTGTCTGGTGCATCTCAGAGTACTGTGCCTGACATGGATGTTTGAAAATGGAAAATGCCCATCCGCGTAAATCATCTTCATTCAATCCATGTACCTGTACAGTAGCTTAAATCCTACAGTATGCTACACAGGTCGCTTCATGAAGACTTGCCACAGAAAAACGTAAAACAATATCTCTCCTAGACTTTTGGTGGATTGTTGCTTGCAGTTGCCCAGGTTCATGTCAGCGGCCATTTTTTTCACTATGTTTCAGTGCTATACGGCTATACGGTATGATGATCAAAAGCTTCCGGACATGGAACACAAGCCAGCTGGACCATCATCTGTTTCGTCAACTCCCTCCGCGTTTGCATGTCGATGATGTGGCCTGGAGCCAAACGGCACATTTAGGTTTGCTACAAAGCCTGTGGGACCTAGGACTACGAAATCAACTATTCAATCACCCATGGCATTCTTGAATCTGCTTGGAACACCACAAAAAACAAAGAAAAAAATAAAATAATCATATAATAATTAATAATCATAATCCACGACATTCATTCTGCATATAGTCTCAGGAGCTCATGTCATTTTGTCTGTGAAAGTGTGGCACATGTTTGCTGACAAGCAGCTTGTGTCGTGCCAAATCTTCCGCACGTCACCCATTCCTCTTCTTGCATCAGCGTGTGAAGAAAATTCAAAAGCAAATGTGTCTATCACTTCGATGGTATCTGTGGGTGGTGTGTCGGTGCGCCCCGGAAAGCAAGGTGACTGATGTTTGCTGGAAGATGACTGTGACATAACATCTAGATCCGCGGTGTTTGTCCCAACGCCGATGCAAACATGTAAGAGTGCCGGTTTCACAACAAGTGGCACATGACGCAGTTGCTCAAATCTTAATTGAACCTCACGATTACCTGAGACTTCTGCAAACCCCGCGGAATAATCACATGCCATTCATCCAAGAAGCCTCTGGTCATGCCAGGAAACCACCATGCCTGCCAGCAGCTTCATATTGCCATATTGCACTTAAACTTTTGGATTTTTTGGTCAATAGAATTAAGAGATACAATGACATACAAACAAGAAGCAATCCTATTTGTCCCAGTTTGGTCATCGCAAACATCTTGTCACCTTCGTCACCCTTGTCTGTGGATTGTGCGATTTCATTCGCCGCTGTTCGTGCAGCAATTTGGTCAACCGCTGCTAAGATTCATATTGCATACACATGCATATCATAGACATGCTCTGCATTCACAATGAAGGGCTTAAGTTTCTATTTATATACTAGTTTCACATGTCCAGAGCTATTTAGTCCAAGTCACTGTCATCCCAAGAACTCTTACATCATATAACGAATGATTTGGCCAACAGTACTGAGTTGCTCACTTCGCCATAATCAGTTTGTCTTCAAAGTGACTCTATGACCTGGCTGTTTGACTAGACTATATTTATCATGACCAGCAATTCAACCCCATTTGGCCGCCATCAATCAACAGCTTGCCAAGATGCTCCAGCGCAGTCGGTCATCCCGGTGTCTGGGCTATGCGTTGCATGGATGGCTGGGTTGTACAGCACAGATGCTGAGCGTCCTGAACAGCATTGGCTGGAATTGTTTCAATACTGCTGCTGCATGACTGGAAAATCAATGGAAATGATACTTGGTGATACTTCCTGTATTCTAAATTCTAAATTAGCTAGAATGAAGCAATAGTAAAAATTAGCTGTTCTGTATTCCTACAGTGCCACAAAAAATGATCTTCAACCATGACGATTGCATCAGTTGCAAATCATAATCCAAATCAGTGCAAGCCAAGGAAGGACCAGGAAGGACTTTCCTGAATTTCAGGGCCAACTTAATTCAATCAAGTTACAAGTTCATATCCATACATGAACATTGTCAGTTGCAAAGCATCCGGCAAAAGTGAGAGAAACAAACACAAAAATCAATCAAGCTTACAGCAACTTTGGATCCATTTGGAATATCTCATACTGTAGCGACTGGGCTTCACCTTCCAAAAAGTACATCAGGTCTCCACAAGCCGAGCCAAGCAAAACCCATAGGAATACGTGAAAACCCCAAAGTCAACGGCTTCCGTGACGTCCTGGTGCAGTCCATGGCTTCGTCGTGGCCCTGGCGCATATCACATATGATGGTTTTAAGTTTTAACTGTTAGCTGTTATGATCTAACCATGGATTCAACTTATGACTTACCTGTTATGTTAATCACATCGTGCTATGACCCATGGGTCTAAATCACTTTGTTGGATCTTTTCTTCGAAGAAGTGGCAATTATCATTGGAAAAATTACGGAGACTTTTGACACATCTTAAATGCAAATAAAGCCCTTGCTCTCACTTTTGTAGGCCTACCATCAGCTACCAGTACCACTATTCTCAAGTGTGTAGTGCTTTTTCTTTGGATAGGTCTATAGCTATATAGATGCATTACTTTGCTCACTTCATGAATTTACATTTGCGCCGATTCCATTGGCCATGCTTTCAATCCCTCCCTCACTCTCTTGCCATTCATGATACTGAAATCTTTTCTTTCATGGTTGCAACAAAATCCGCCCACATGAAAAACAGCTGCCTGCCCGGTAGGCTGCCGGAACTTGCGCTGCGGCCAGGTGGCGGCATAGTTACAATGTCTATATAAGCATTCAGCCTTTGAAGGCAACTTCTTGAAGTAGCTGTTGCCATGTTCTTGTCTAAACACATCTCAAGCTTTGAATATTAGAAGCTGTGGCCATTGCCGATGTGTTTTTCTGACGCATTTTGTCGGAGATGCCGCCTTCTGCACACTAGAAACAGCTTCGAAATGGCGACATCCACTTGCATCCATGGCCAAGAGCAAACCACAAGACATGTGGAAAAGCAGCAGAGGCCTGGCAATCTAATAGCCGGGGTCATTATATCACCAACCCAAACAATTGCACTATTATAAGGGAAATCCCTCAAAAGTCATTTGTATTGTTTGATAACGCCAGTACCATACTGACAGCAGCCTTTTCTCCTCCGCCAAATCCTTCAACTCCTGTTTCACCTCACAAGCAGCAGCCTGACAGCAGGACAAGACACTTGTTAGGAAAGTGTGATGTTAGGAAAGCTAAATTGAAAAAATGAAAACGTAAAATATAAACACAAATATGAAGCTAAGTGCATCACATTGGAGAATTCATCTACGGTCTATTTGGCAGTGAAAAAAATCATGTAGGATCCAACAAAACACAATAATTGACAGTTATTGATGCTGTGCCATTGGATGTGTCCTCTTTCGACCAAAGTCTGGGACATTAGGCTTCGTTCACCTCATCGTCGGACGAAGCGCTTGTCCCCTTTCAAGTCACTCACCTGACACCAACAGCGAGACTCGCAACATTTGGTGGCAGTGGGATGCAGTGGGTGTCATTTTGGGAGTTGTGGGAGGCATCCCTAAAAAAGAGCTCCAGTGCAATTGTAACTGTTATTATAGGCATTAGGTCATCAACATCATGAGCATCACAAGAACATTGTGCAATTTCATGCTCAATTCCATACTTGCGCAAGATATACCGATTTACTGTGGTGGCACAACATCTAGTTCCATCAACTCATGTGCACCCATGTTTGATATACCTGACGTCTTGGGCATCCCTACAATTCGAGCGATCTCAGCTAACTCTTCCGGGCCATGGGCAAAGGGACACGCGGTGCCACGAGTACCTCAGGTGCACATGATGCTGTCCAAGTTGATCATACCCAAACTGTTAGGCTTCGTGGATCTTCAACATTACATCCCCATCCACTTGGTTCTGGACACTGACCCTTCTGGAAATAAACACCTCAGTGACGGAACGCAAAAACGCTGGCTACTCTGGTTTTTAACAGCTTTCTCGCCACGCACGCCTTCCGAGTTGGTCTAGAAAACTGACTGATCTATGTAACTATGCTGAACTTGCGCGCTTTGAATGAGATGTTGGTCTCATCCGCCTGTTGATCATGATAACATTCTCAATCTCAAATAATTCTCAATGTTTCTCAAATATTTCTTTCTTCCATCCTGCGCATGTACTGTACCTCTAGTATACCCCTCTGTAGTCAGAAAGAGAATCAAAAGAAATCTAGTGTAGACGGTGATCTTAGTGCATTTCCACTGTGTCGGCCTGAGAAGTTCTTTAGGCATAGAAATGATGCATGTCCATCCAAACCTCTCAAGGGTCTAGAAAATTCATTCTCAACATTCCAACAAGTCACATTCCTCGGCGCGCTTTTTGTGCAACGGCCTCAGCGTGTGCTTGTGATTATGGCTAATCAACTAACCCCCCCCCAAACGTACCCTTCGGAAATAAGGCCTTATGAAGGGCTTGGGTATATATGAATATATGCATGCAGTATATATATGTATACATATTCTTCAGCTGTAATATGTTGTAGTCAGCAATCAATCACGTATTAATATTAACATCACATTTAAGGTCAAGTCTAAACGATGATGGAAGGGAGGGCAAAAACGTAGGGTGCTTCGTGGAAATTCATGGCGCAATCCAACCAGCTGGATACATCCTATCCATAGGGGCCATTCTGTCAACCTATATACCCCGAAACACTACCAGCACGTAATACTATTCCGGATCAAACTATTCTATATAGATAATATACCTTCTTTGTTATAATCTAAAGATGTCTTCTTGTGATTGTATGACTATACGGTATAAAGTCCAACTGCTTGTCATCCAACCCCTACCCCAACCTCGGTTGTAGATCTTGTATGTCGTGCGAAAACTCGCAAATGCCCTGGCAACAACAGGGAGAAAATACACAACTTAAAGGAAACTCAAGGATCTCCAATGACTTTCCATACAGAACTGTACGATCAAAAAAAGTGTCAACACAAGATTTACTTATAAGATTGTTTTGGGGGTGAAGATTCCCTATGATTCCCTTACACAAGCCTTACATACTGCTTGCATTGGTTAGAACCTGCAAGCTAAGTACGTGTACCTGGAAACTTGAGTAAAACATTTGCCCTGGAAGCCCCAAGTCTGCAGTCTGGCACCTTTCGGCATTGTCCCAAGAGGAACCACTTACATGGCACCTGGAGCAAAACGGATTCTGGAGGATCATGGGAGGAAGGGGCATCTTCAACCTGCATCTGAAAAATAAAGAAACATCTACATTTTAGGATGGACAGTAAAAATACAACAACAGAAATGGGAAGAGACTATATAAATTAAAGAAGACCAGGCCTGATATATCAAAATATTGGTATGTAAAGACTCATCTTTCGCTCTACACCAGAGAGTCATCTAGCACTCAGTGCAAAACCGATCATTAATTCTGTGTAATTCATAGGGTTACATCCATATTTGCAACCATTCCAACCGTTTTCAGGACATTTTTCCGTGCTTTCTCCTGCTTTCCTCCGTCCAAACCCTCCCGCCTTTGACTTCGTACTCGCAGCGATTCTGTTGGCCAAGTCTGTGGCCTGCCACTTGAAAATGGATACGAGATAGGGTGCTGCCTTGGAAAAGACACGATAATATATATATCTATGTATGTATTTATGTATGTGTATATTACATTATACTACTATATATATACTATATGTTATTGTATCTATTGGCATATTGGAATTAAACATATATTAAGTGTCATACCATCACTGTCTTCATTCATTTATTTCCGCTACAGTATTGTATCCATATTGCATCCTACATTGTACTTTGCTGTATATTATATGCACATTCTACTTTGACCATATCATCTCTTGCTTAAAACATGTTGCAAACTGTATAGTTTATCTATCTTACATCACGCGTCTTGGTGGTTGGAAAGGACCGTCATTCCCTCCACCACCATCCTCTCCTGTATCCGCGAGGTGAGAGCGGCTTGCTCGGCCGCCTGACCCCAAACGGGTGAATCACAATGTTTCAACATCGAGAAAAGGATGTGACTAATTATCCCAGATTTCTTGGTGAAAGATCTGTTGTGATCTAAATAACATCATCAATAGAAACTCAAATCATCATTTGGGAGGATTCCCTACTTCATTTATCTTCATTTGCAGTGAGGTCATTCTGCTATCTAATTAACCTGCAACCACATACAGCAAAGACCAAAGGGACCCAAAGATATCCCAAGGTGCGTTGTTGACACTTGTGCCGAATACTCTCTGCAGTTTGGGTTAACTCCTTGACTCTAACTTGGAAATCTTCCCATCTAGCTGCTAGCTTAACATACAAACATCCCACAGCATCTCACTATGAAAGAGTGATCCTACCTCAGTTGACGAAAATAAAAGCACTGATAATTACATCTCGGGCACATCCTTTAAATCAAGCAGTTTTCAAGTGATCTTAGTTTTTTCCATGTTTTTCCAAGCCTCAGAGGCTTGCGCAGTGACGTTTCGCACACTTCTGGTCCACTCGTCCTATGCCCACAACTCAAGCTTTATGAAGAAGTCTATGCTAGACCAAGAACTTCACAATTCAAAAAAAAACGTTGAAAACGTGCAAAGTGTTTGAAAACCACATGCAACCATGTGAAACCACCTAGCTTTTCAAAATTATGGCCACAAATGTGAGGTGCCCAGCAAACTCTCCTCTTGTAGCTGTCCAGGCAACGGCGCTGGAAAGCAAGTAGCCAACGAAGTGGCTGCCTGGGCGCAGCACTAAGTCAAACTCCACACGAAGCAGGATGTGTACGATTTAAATTTGAGAAACTGAGATGTTCGTTTCCAATGGTTAAAAAAACATCCATGACACGGGTTTGCAACCCAAAACGGATCTGCGATTACACCTTGCAAAATCATCAGTCTCAAAGTGCCAACACAATTCATCAAAAAAAAATTGGCAAAGAATCGCTTCTGGGGTCTTGGCCCATGTCGCTCGCGTGGCCTCACTTTGCAAACCGGGGTCAGGTGTGGCGACACACCATGCACGGGGTGAAAAGAAGAGACCCTTTGGATCCCTTTGGCATCCCGACTGCTTGCTGAGCTGCTTCAGCCAAAGCTGCAACTTGGGTTGGATCTGACCTTTCAGAACTACCAGAGCAAATATTAAAATATATCCTGGTAGTTCAACGATAATGGTAAGGGCAATGTATATACGTATAAATATATATATATATACATATATATATATAAATATATACATATATTTGCTAAATGAGGAAATGGCTCGGCTGCAAGTGACATTTCCTGTTTGATGTGT
Organism: Breviolum minutum Mf 1.05b.01; assembly: GCA_000507305.1. Classification (NCBI taxonomy): domain Eukaryota; class Dinophyceae; order Suessiales; family Symbiodiniaceae; genus Breviolum; species Breviolum minutum. The sequence continues at coordinate 65,031 of DF239639.1, forward strand.
GCTGAGCCCTCCCACTCAGCACCATTGAGGCAAGCAGCGGCAGAGACGGCCGTGTGCGCCGACCTTACGGCATGAAAGTCTGTCCGTTCATGGGATGATGGGATCCGCAACTTTCTGAATGTACACCTAGACTTGTTGCAATGAACACATAGATTTATCATAGATTTTTGGTAGTTTTTATAGATGCGCCTTGTTGATGAGACAACTTATGCCCTTTGCATCTCTCTGGTCTCTGTGTCATCTGTTGGGTGTCATCAAGAAAATTCGCCGTTCCTACTAACCTACTACCCTAACAGATCTTACCAGCGGCTGTGCTGCAGCTAGAGACCGGAAAGAGTGTCACCTGGTAGGGTTTGTTGCTGCAAAAGGCTATGCAACGTCGTTAAGTGCCCTTGCGATTGCAGTCTTTGCATGCCAGTTATGAGGCTTCCAACGACTAGATCCGATGATTTCTCAAAAATTAATTACCAAACATGTGAATACGGGTGAGCAAGTTGCTTGGCAATCAAAATAATCACGTTGCAAGCATGAGATGGTGAATAGCTTGGGATCCTATGAACAGCTTTCAAACGAAAAGAACACCTTGTAGCAGGTAAGTGCCCCCACTCTTCCGCCAGCTGAGCCAGCATATACATCTGAGCAGCTGCTTGGTTGTCCTTAGGTGGTGATCAAACTGGCAGGTGGGTTGAAGCTGTCTGAGGTGAGGTCAAAACAAATGGCACTCAACAGCTCTTCGCATTCACAATACCTACACCTTGGCTATAGAATCGGGATACGAATCAAATCCTCCCTTCAGAGTGAGCGCATATGTAGCCTTCCCTGCAGCAATGACATGGAGAGTTTAAACCTGTAGGATATACAAGACCCAATATCATCCAAAAGCAAAATCCGACATGACGACGAAACGCCCTGAAGACTTGAAGCATCATGTTACCTATCCCTTGTCCACACTCTTCTTGGACTTGCATTTGAAGAAAGGCCACGACTAATGAGACAATGATATATACATGACATTTACTAACCCACATTGGTTATGAAGATATATGCACAGTTTGGATGTGATGTGTATATGCATTTTGCACCTCTTTGTTCGAATCCTGAGATCATGACTGCACCTTCTGCTGGAGGCCTCGGCTGGTGTTAGCTTCTGATTCTCAATAATTCAGTTCCCAATATATGAGGATTTGGAACATACTTCATTCAGGCATAAAAATCGCTGGAACTTGTGGATGATTAATCAAAAGCTGTTTGAAGCCGTGTCAAAGCATTTCTTGCTGATTTTTGACTTGGCAAACTTGGTGTGCTGCTGTGAGAGTCCAGCTCCTCCACACCTGAGCGAGATCTATATGCTCTGGAGCCATACTGCGAATTGTTTTGCTGGACTGAATGGCAGGTAAGCAGTATCAGTAAAGAATTACATTGTGCAGCACTTACATGTTTGATCATGTTTGCATCCATGCTTAAGATAAAAAAATCTTCATGCTTCACAATTCTTCGCGGTCCTCAAGCTATCATCTATATATCTACTGTAGTCCAACATGCATCCAAAGTCATCCCAATACCATTGGATCATAAAGGTGACTCAAACCACTCAAACCATCTTGGTTCCAAACGCAAAAGCACCACTTCCCAAGGTGTCCGGCTGCAGCTTGGGAACCTCGTCGGCGGACATAACATGGGATGATATTGATGCCACGTTATGACTCCGAGATTGTACAGCTTGTATATACTTAAACAACTCAATTGTGTCCATCAAGAACATCAAGAACTTGAAGGGGCAACATTTTGAAACTATGTAACTATATACTTGTGGTTTGATTTACTTCCTCTCACTTCCTATCCCATCTGCTGGGTCAAAACTTTCCAACGCCTGCGGCATTGCCGGCTGAGCAGGCTCGAGTCTTGCCATGGCCTCGTTTCATTGCATCATTGAGGGAAGCTTGTCTTGTTGTCTTGTGTTACTTTGCATAAAAAGTATTAAAAAGTTATATACTACCCGCCCTGAAACTAACAGCTCGCCCCCTGAAAATTGGCCTATCCCAAAAGGAATTTCATCTTCCAACCAGTGATTTTCAGGGGGATATGTTAGTTTCAGGGGAGTGTAGTTCAATCTACAGAACTGCGGCAGGAAACAAACAATTGGAGGTGCGTGAATCTTTCCAGACCTCTATGGCACCAAGTTTTCCAGCAGCCAGTGCCTAAAGCGTGGCAGTTCCATGTACGCAGCATGCTTCAGAAATGGCAGTTCTTCTTTCAGCATCTAAGAATCCTAAACTGCTGAGACGCCTCTTGTTTGCTATTTCTATTTTCATGGATCTTAGGACCTTAGGATTTCTCCTGATATCACTTCGTGAAGCATGATCCCCCCAAACTGGCATAGCAAATGGAGTTGCCAGGCCATGTAGAAAAGTTGCACAAAAATGATTCAGAACATTGGAGTCATTGGAGCCTCCAAATCAAGACCATTGGCTAAAGAGTGTTGGCCAGACAATGTGAAACTGTTTCACTCTCTCAACAAAATACCTTAATTATCGGAAAAAACTCCAAAATGTGCATTTTCCAACTGATATACATGTATGTATATATACATATACAGTTAATTATGATTCATGATCATGTTCCGCACCTGCGCGTGCGCTTGCATTGCCACAAGTGGAGCACTTGGTGCTGACGGTATGGCCTTTCGGAGCTTTGAGAATATGAACGATGTATTGATTGGAATGAGCCTGGAGGATGGTGTATGTACAATAATTATATTTTATATGTGTTTGTGCACGGTGTACTTTTATCTTTTGCTATTTCGTTTGCAAATGATTATTATCTATCTTCGAACTAACAATGAACAAAATATCATATCAGACTACATATTTCGCCTATGACAGGCATAATGACATGTTATGATGAAATAAGCATAGAAAGTAATGGAAATTTGATATCATCTAAGAATTTTCCAACCTCAACCAACACTTTACGAAGGAATTCCTTTCATTTGAGGGTGGAAGGGGATGCCTGATGATGCCTGGGGCATGCTCCGTTCTCGCCTGCGGCATCGCAGTCGCCTGCAACTCCGCCAGCACACCCGGTGGCACCGCCAGGGATGCCGCTGGGGCTCGGCCTGACAACAAACATCCAGGAATCAAGGAGCCTCAAAATTCACATGTGAAATATGTAAATTGAACATGAATTGAAATTTCATATGAAATACCATCAAATTTCAGTTGTTCTTGTCCCTTTTCTAGTGCACCTCGTAGCAATATGCACTTTTTTTGCTCACAGATCATTTTGATGACTTTCGCAAATAGTCTAGGGAAGCAGTGCTTGGGCCCAATTTCTTGTGCAGCATCGTGGTAGCCCTGGCCTAGCAAGCCCAAATTGCCTGGCACCGGGTGACAACAGGAAGCAGAATACCCAATCAAATCTGATCAAACTGTCTGCACAAGAAAATGGCAGCGGCAGCCGTGGGGTATTTTGAGAGCGAAATTGTGGAAGTAGATCAACCGTAGAGCAGGCACGTTTTCTAAGTTGGAGCAAGAAGCAATCCATGATCTTCAAGGTCACAGCAACTGCCGCCCAGTGGCACCTGGCAAGCCTAGAGCGCCATGACTGCCATTGCTAGGGACCTGGGCCAGGCCAACTGAAGTGCTCCCAGTGGTTGTGGTGGGTAGCACCTCAGTGTCAGCAAATGGTGGATGAAGAGAGAAGAAAGTACATCAGTACATCATGTAGAATATGCAAAAAGAGAGAGGAAGAATGAGATAGATATAGATAAGATATATATGTCTTTTAACAGGGGGAACTGTGAGTGAATAGGCCATGTGAAAATTTTCAAATAAAGTTGGCAAGTGCCGAATTGATCTACAGTTGTCAAATATGTATGATATACACTCATATCATGCATAGTACTTAGTACCTCTTGCTTAATGGATCCATAACAAAGCTCAGAGCTCATCTTGATCATCTTTTCCATGCATTCAAGGTCCAGGACAACCTCTACTCAGCCATGGACAGTCGTTGCCGCCGGCAGAGCTGAGACACCTCCAACTCCTCCGACGCTCGTCATTGCGACCTTGTTGGGGCAGCTTGGCATTGACCGAAAAGCACTTTCCAACATCCAGTGATATCCAGTCATACAAGTGCCAGTAAAGTGAAAATGATATCTGAGTATATCTGGAATATCTGGAATCCGGAAAAATACAGCTACAGCATCTTGTCAGATTCTAGCCAAATCTAGGCAACTTGAGCCCCAAATAGTATCCCAAAACAGGGAATTCACCATCGAGACGGCGACCGGCGGCAAGGTTGGAAGCTTCGGAGTGGCTGATGCCATGGCCGTAGCGGCTGTGGATGGGCCACTGGGACCTCAGTCATGAAGGCAGGTGTGAAGTAGTGGTAAACGATGGTATATGATGTAACATGTTTCCTGTATCATAAGGAAGTAGCATATCAATGATTTATCCATGTATATCATTTAGCATCTTCTGACTTAGTCATTGGCTCTTGATATAGCAAGCCTAAGTCGAAAGACTGTATCCAAACGTTTTCTACCTCACATGGTGTAAAAACCATCTCTGCAGCATGCTGAACTTTGACAAAAGTTTGACCAAAACCCATGGCTTCATCTTGGGATTGGGTGTGATTTTTTCAACTTTCAAGCGGCTAATTTTTGAATTTACTGGGTGTCCTCCAAGGTACTGGTCGCAGCAGCTGTGACAGCACTTGCGACAGGAGTTGCAGATGCAGAAGCCGCACCTGGAGTGAATTCACATAGAATAAAGATGAATATGATTCATATATGATGAATTGTGTTCCGGTGGAGATGATCTAGAATCACAACCCTTACATTTGAAAGAAAACAGCACTTCACAGACTTCACACATTTCATGAATTCAACATGACTTTGGACCCAGACCCTGGGTGGTGGTTCTGCCTTAACTGAAGTTATCAAAGTTGCACCTTGATGAGTCAAAGATGTCCATACTGCATACTCACTTACTGCACTTAATAGCATCTTGTGAGCAATTGAGTGGAAACACATAGCAGGAAAGAGACAAGCAAGGAACCAAAGAAGTAACAAATGATTCTGATAATGTAATGGTATGTAATGGGAATAACAAATACAAATTTCAGCAACCTTGGGCCCTAGACTACCAGCAAAGCAGGAAAATGTTTTTGGATTTTCTTGGCACCTAGCATGGACATCGTCACAGAGTCGATGGCCGATTGTGCAGCTTGCCGGAGCTTGGCAAGTGCATCGTCCACCGGTGGTGATGGCCCTGGAAGCAGGGTAGCCGTGGGAGGGAGGTGTCAAAGAGTTTCACATCACAGCGAACACAAGGAACACAAGCAGAAGAAAAAGAAGAAAATCCATGACAAGTGGTCACATGTCAGTCACTGGTTAAGGAACGCATGATGACCGTATATGACAGTGACAAGACAATCCCGGGCCAACAGTTGGGACGTGTCACAGTTGGAGAGGCGTCAATTTTACCAGCCACGGATCTCCGTTGTCGAAGGCTTGAAAGTGAAACATGTCCGGTGCGACAATGCATTTTGCTTCTTCAAATTTCTCTTGGCGTACTCGGGCAGTGTCCCAGTAGCTACCACCGCTTCTGGTAGGTGTTGGTAAGACCCAATGTAGTATGTTAGAAGCCTTTTACCAGGCACTGCATCATTATATTTACTCTACATGACTGAAAAGGGTAAATAAGCACGTCAAAAACTTCTTCATCGTGAAGATTCTAAACCAAAACGCAGAGACTTGACCAACGAGCAACTTGAAAAAGGCAAAGGTTTTGCAAAGTCCCTGAGAGATGCAGGGGCCTCAGGGCACATTAGCTCACTGCATCTACCTGACCATAGGATGGTGCATTAAAACATATTAAAACCATAGTTACTCCGTATATTTCCAGCTTTCACGAATTCTTGCCGGCCAAAACTTGTAATTGGTGAGTTCAGCAACAAGCCCATGACATTCTATGACAATACGGATTCCGGATACTACATAATCAAATGACATGTTATTGTATAATGTGTCGGCAAAGCAACTGCATGATGATTGCTTTTGAGTCACAAACACTTGTGTACTAAATTATTTGCAGTTAGCATTGTGCAGTCAGGTAAATGCTTGCCTTGCCTTTCGCATGTACATCCTTATTACAACCCGATTTGAGCACCATTTGTCGGCGGAAACAGCCAATCTTGAAACGTTGGTCAGATTTGAGTAGCCTTGCTGTCGTTGAAAATGGTGCGGTCGGTCTTGTGCCCAAATCGGGCTTCAGGATGTGCCGAATCACGTGTTGAGCCCAACACTTTCCTTTGCTTAATCTGTTGACATCTGTTGACATCTGTTGATATTCCTCCGATTCAACAACGCGGATTTTTTGGTGAAGATGTTTTCACTCTTCACCTTGCCGGATCTCCGCTGATTTGGGGAGCGGAACCCCACAGGTGAAACACAGCACCAAGGGGTGCAGTGCTTATGTTCTTGCTCAACTGTAGTCTGAATCTAAGACATCCAGACCAACATCCCTAAACTTCGGCAGGTCTGTGCGTAAAACTTGGATTTCATACATCTCTTCTTATGAAACAAGGTTAAAAAGGGGAGGATCTGACCAGGAGCTGATGATTCAAAAAAGTCAAGTTTGGAGATTACAAATGGATGAAGACTCTATCTTGCATAATTCTTGGATCATGATTTCGAATCGCTTGACATACTACCAAGCTTTTCCAAATGCTACCTGCCCGATTGCCCCATTGACAATGCACAGGAATCTTCCAGAAAAAGTCTGCAGTCGCACCACTCTCCATCGTGCTGTTGAGGGTCTCAGGCCTTTCACTTTTTGGCTTCGGGAATGTACCAGCAAATGATGGCAATCAAGATGTAGATGGCCACGAGAATACATCCTGCAACAGGTTTTTCAACGGGTTTTTGGAGCAGAAGTGTGATAGCCAGAGGATTATGCCGAAAAGGATGTGCACATTGTCACATTGTTTTCAAGTACTGAGTTACTAGTACATGTAAAGAACAGCTCCTTCTAGCCAATTGGAGCATCCATCTTGAAGCGTTGTATGGGTGATAAAAACCTAAGGCAAGTCAAGCATTCGAAGAAGTTTGGAGGTAGAGAGGACTCAGAAGCTGCGCACAATGCTGAAACTTTCCATGCTACCTACTCAGCATACATAAACAAATCATAAATAGACATAGATCAATGACAAGTGGATAAAGCTCAATGGTGCCAACTAGAATTGCTGCCTGCTGCATATTGCCATTTTGCAACTTGATTTTCCTTCTTCTTACCATGCTCGTGATCTGGTTAGATCATATTGCAGCTGCGGAAACCGAGAGGATCATCACTGCCGTGTCAAAGATCCGGAAATCTAAGGACATTGGCACGTCGAAAACCTCAAGTCTGCAGCCAAGAAGGGCTTGGAGTGATCAGTTCCATCATGTTCCATCTACAAATCACTCCAAGTCTCCCCTTAACGGTCTCGACATGTCTTGACCAAGTGGCCCAACCAACGATAACAGAGAATGGCACCACTAGCAAGGCAATCTGCGTGGAGGAGCCCACAGCCACACCAAGGGCCAAGTCCTTGCATGAGACATCAAAATCTTCAAGGACTTGAGGGTGGTACTCTGTATACAAGGTTGTGATGTGTAGTCAGTTGAGGCAAACTCCTTCTGGACCTCGATCAAAAAACTAGTATGACTTTGGAGAGGAGTTGTATTCAACTGCTGAACATGGGACAAATTTGAGCTTTTGAAATAACCAGAAAAGGAGGCAAATGCATGGTGCCATTGACCACAAAGTGCTGCTTCAACCTTGAGTTTATTGTCAGCAAACGCCACCCGAAGTTGAATCAAGTTCTTAATTTGGTGACTCGTCTGCCAGGGCAATGTGGGACGAGGACTCTGCAAGTCCCATGAATGGATTGATACATCATGTATTCCGGTACGTGGCACACCGATTGGCGAAGTTGGGGGTAAACCGGCGAAATCGGGTCGGTGTGGGAGTTGATCCCCGCGTCTATGCATATTTAACAACTCAATTCACTCCTCAAGACCCCCTTCAACAGGAGTCTTTCAGAGCCGAATTCCTCCCCGCTGCCGGATTTCAGCCACCAAGTATCCATTTTGCCTTTGGCCGCCACTGTAACGGCTGTTGCGTGCTCCGCGGCATTTCCCACAATTGGTAGCAGGATGACGCCAATGAAGGCACCTGCGGCACTCTTAGGTCTGTTTCCAGAAGGTTAGGCATTGCTGTACTTGACCCATGTCAAAATTTAGGAAAAAACAATATCATAATATATCATATCAGTTTTATTGAAGGTCCGTCTCCATCAAAGTTATGCTCACTCAGCACTCTGCATGTTGACCCTCTCTGCACCTACGATTTTCTCTCCCTTTCTCTTTCTCTCTCTCTCTCTCTCTCTCTCTCTCTCTCTCGTCGTCGT
>DF239639.1:73489-181575 GCA_000507305.1 Breviolum minutum Mf 1.05b.01
CTTCTCCTTCCTCTTCTCTCTCTCTCTCTCTCTCTCTCTCTCTCTCTGTGGCACTGGCACCCATGTCTGAATCTGTGATAAAAATGATAAGAGTAACAGTAAGAGTAGCTATATCATGCTATATCATGATCTTACGACTTCTTATGTGCGCATATCTCAAATTGCTGCACCACCCTGCATGTCAATACTGATACCTGTTTTTCCCCGAAAACAACAAAGAACACCTTCCTCCCACGTCGTCCCTGGCCTGGCAAACCATATTCCTCTGTGACTCCCTCGATGGAATCAACCAAAAACTCTGAACAAATGGCCACGGTGACCGTAGCACCAAGGAGCAAGAGCACCTAAGGCTGACAGCAAAGTACTTCTTAAAAACCAAAAACCGGGAAAGCTAAGGTTCTTTAAGGTGCTAAGTTTGTTTTCCACTAAGATAAATACCTTGTCTTGAACTATGATTCAAATTATGCTTAGTTGTAGCAATAGGATCCATACCTACAACATCAAAGAGGTCAAACAGGTGCTAGTAGTGTCATGTGGTGGCACAAAAAGAATGACCGTGATAAATGTGGTGAGCTTCATGATTCTGACGATGAAGGTGATCGTGATGGTGATGATGGTGATGATGATGATGATGATGATGATGATGATGACGACAACGACGATGATGATGATGATGATGATGATGATGATGATGATGATGATGATGATGATGATGAGAATGATGAGAATGATGAGAATGATGAGAATGATGATGATGATGATGATGATGATGATGATGATGATGCATATGAAAGGTGATGAGGAATGATGAATAAGTAATAAATAACAAATTATGAATAAAAGCTCATCAACATCATGGCATTTGGTGATCAGTTTTGTGTCATCGACAAAGGTCTGCATGAAGCACCGCCCAAGGCACCGAGGAACAGGCTGACATGATAACCTCTTCTTCTTCCTCACCTGAAAAAAAGTGCATCGAAACCAGGGCCATGGGGAGTTGAGATGTGGCCATAGGCACCAAATGAAGGGCCTGTAGATTTGGTATGATTTGGTCATGTTGAACTTCCAATAACTTCTACCTTGAATTTCTTATCCCATTCTCAGGCATGCATCTGATAACACGTGTGTTCATGTGTGTTCATGATGTTCATTGTATAATATGGTATGTTATGGTTGTACTTCACCAGCCGGGGTGCCCTCAGCTGCGAAGAGATGTGGATGGGTGAGCAACTGGAAGATCAGGAACAGGACGTAAATCCCTGCGATTACCGCCGAACTGATCCGCGAGATGCTCAAGACGTCCTCTTCGTGGGTGTCCTGGTGGGCGTCTGATGGCATCTGGTCCATCTGGTAGCTGGTGATTAATTGGCAACTGCTGGTGGAGGTCATCAATAGTTCATGACCACCCAAATTACTAGCCATTCTTAGAGTAATCTCTGCCGACTCTGCTGACTCTGCTGGTGCTGTTTTTGTTGGTGTTGTTGTTGTTGTTGTTGTTGTTGTTGCTGTTGTTGTTGTTGTTGTTGTTGCTGCTGATGATGATGATGATGATGATGATGATGACGATCACGATGACGATGACGATGACGATGACGATGACGATGATGATGATGATGATGATGATGATGATGATGATGATGATGATGATGATGATGATGATGATGATGATGATGATGACGATGACGATGATGATGATGATGATGATGGTGGTGATGATGGTGATGAGTGGCACTGATGATGATGATGATGATGATGATGATGATGATGATGATGATGATGATGATGATGATGATGATGATGATGATGATGCTGGTGTTGTTGTTGTTGTTGTTGTTGTTGTTGTTGGTGGTGGTGGTGGTGGTGGTGTTGTTGTTGGTGGAGGTGGTGGTGGTGGTGGCGGTGGTGGTAGGTGGCGGTGGTGGGTGTGTTGGTGTTGTTCTAGAGGTGGCATCTTGCCAGCACTTTTCGTGGTGAAATGACAGATTCTGGTTGGACATATGACGGAAGAAACGCGCATAAAGAGACTACAAGAACAGCATTGTCCACATCTGCCCACCCTTCAGCCCGAAAAAGGTCTGGTTTAATGGTTGATGATAAATCATCAGTCATCCTTCAAGATTATCAAATTGCCTGCGGCATAGTCAGCATAGATAACAACTTGGACATTGCCAAACCTACTCAAGACAATTCGACCTGGCCTCCATGCAATTATAGATGGTTGGAAGGGCGAGCGCGATGGAACCCAAAGTCAAACACGTCATGTTTGCAGAAGCCCCTTTCGCGCTGAAGCGACTCTCTTCCATCACCAAACCCGCGGCAAAGAAGGACATGCCCAAGACCAAGAGCATGTTTGAAAGAATGGAGCCTGCCATGGACCAGGGAGGCAATGCCCATCAAAAAGCAATGAAGCTCAATACCAAACCGTTTGTAGGAAGTGCACAAGTCAGGGTATTTTGTAGAGGAAATATCAAGGGGGATGAACAATACCCATCTGCCCCAGACATCATTTAAAACATGCAAACTGCTCGTAAAAACGTAATTGTATCACATCATCATGTTCCCGATGCATAGCCAAGGGAAACAGAAACATGATTACTCTGGAAACTGCCAACTTCCATCCTAAAGCTGGCCTAAAAGGCTGCCCTGCACAACTGTGACAAGTCCAGCTTTGATGGCGTTCACAGTTACGATCATTTCCACGGCATTTCCAAAGGTGGCGTTCAACAAGCCACCAATCCTGAATGGCGATGGGCCACTGAGGGTGGCACTCCTGGAAATGGGAAATACCGTGGATCCATTTGGGTGATGCTGAGAATGGGAGATGCAATGACAAGGAACATGTGACCATTGCTACCATGTCGTGGAAAAACAGCTTCAGCACTTCAGACATCTTCAGACAAGGTACATTTGCCCAGTGTGGGCAGCCAAGCATTCTGTGGAGGCTCCCAGGATGGCTGCTAAGGGTACAATTGCCACAAAGTTGCAAGAAAACCGAGCCGCCGCACTCCTTAGAACGCAATCAAGGAATGATCCACCGTGATCCTAGGATATCCTGTGCTGCAGCCATGGCTCATCTTAAGTCTGTTCAGAAATCTTGATGAATATGTGCTACTGAAAAAATTGGTATCTCCATGCACAGTGTCCCAAGCACATCCAAGGTTCCATTCCTGCATGTGGCTATAAATGCCCAAGGGCACAAAGACTAACAAAATGTTGATCCAAGTGCATAGCACCGATGCAATGCCATTGCATTCCCTGGCACATCCATGTGGCTGCACCTCTTCTTGATATCCTGCTAGTGGCTGGTGTACCTCGAATGCTAGGGCCGACGGTCGACTGGGGTTCAAAACTTGGAAACAGGATCTGTCTTGGAACCTTCTCATAGCACCTCTAGTCACCAGGGTTTGATCCTTTGTCAACACATGCCATCTTCCTGGCTAGGACACTCTTGTGACAAGGCTATCGATAAGTCACTCGTTAGGAACTATCACTTCGGTGGGCTGAGTTTGCCAGAAATCTCCGGAAACATTTATTTCTGCGACTTCACCATTGGTGACAACAAAGAACTGCTGCGGTCACGCCTAGTCACAACTTGTGATTCAGTTGAAAGTTGTCGTTTTTGGATGTTTTTGGGACTCCGTGCATGTTCTGAATCATTCTGGACCTCTCTGTACGATATATATATATATCTTTGCAAATTCTGACGCTAGCTAATGCAATAATATGCAAATCTATAATATTTCTAACTCTTTCACCTACCAAACATTGCCAAACTATACCAAACAAAGACAGCCTTGACCGAACCTTCGTGGCCAAGTGACACTATGACCATCCGGAGACGTGGGCGCTTCTTCGGTCAAGACTGGCTTGTATGCCTTTGGAAGGGCACTCATGGTGTGTGTCCTCTGGGTCCCCAGTGGGAATGAAATAGTATGAAATAGTATGGATTTGAAATGAAGCAATATTGACTCAGTCAAACTCTTCGAGGAATTGGGCTTCAGGATCTCTCTAAAAAAATGCTGACTCGATAGTTTGCATTTGCTTGCCAAATGGGAAGCCCAATCACATCCGTAATCCATCCCTACTGCAAGCAAGATGCATGCTGATCCCGTTGGAGCATCACTCCTGGAAGTGGAGAGCTTCCAGATTAACAAGATCCACATGACCACTACGTATCTGCATCTCTATGTAGTTTTCCACTGGGCTTACGCACATGTCTTACAGACAGGACACCGTAAAGAAAAAAAATATATATATAACTTTTAAGATGTGTAGTCATGGGCAGTCATTGTGTAAGTTACTTTCCAAGGCAAGTCATGATGAACCCTTGAAGCCATCCCGCTCCTTCTGTCTGCTTTGGACAAGAGAGCAATGCCGACCGGGCCAACGTTTGAATCGCAGCTGTCTCTTGAAGTATCCAGTGACCCCGCTGACACGCTTTGTAGCTGATAGGTTCTGGATCTGTCTAAGTCGGTTTGAGTTATACTGACTTGACAAGGTGTGTGAGAATCGACTCGGGGTTTGAACAAAGAGAGGGTGAGGTGAAGGACATCCCAGTACTGGTGAATCTGTGTCGAGGCTATCATCGGCTATTACCTATCTCAACTACTACTTTAACTTGGAAGTCATTGAAGGTAACCAAACAAACGATCTTTCACTGCGCCGCGCCCTGAGCCAAGCAGTTGAGATTTATGGGACTGTTGCATCCTTGCGGCCACGCTTAAGCAGCATCAGGGAATCCTACTGCATCCTGGTTAAATGGCATCGATTCCTTCCCATGACATTGTTGGATTGCATTTTTTTGTTTCCGAAATTTCAATTCTGGCATCCTGCACTTCACCACACTTCAGGTCATCTGGTTGGTATGGAGACTCAAAAGGTCATTCTGTTCCCTAAGTGTGTGCAAATGTTCCGAGCTTATATTAAACTCATCCTGTGCCAAATGGCGCAAGTTATCCTGCTAAATGTTCAGGTGGCCTGAATCAAAACAAAAAACTATGGGTGAAGGGTTCAAAGTTCATCAACCTGGATTTACCTCAAACAAGATGAAATCAGGGGTTTCCTTTTGCTGACTTTTGGGCTGATGGCCTCGGAAAATTCCCCATCCACCAGTCGCCTGCATCTAGCCGTGGTCGCTTGGCATCCGGAAACCTGGCAGGCAAATCGTTTGAAAACACAAATTAACGAATCAATTACCGTTGTATCATCATTTAATTTATCTAATTATCTGCCGCATGTTGGACGAGACAAAGCAAAACATATCTAATCTTCAAATCGTGTCTTCCTGGCGTCGTGAATTTCATAACCTTACTGTCGTATGTTAACATATCATTAACATATCTAAATAGCGTAGTCCCAACATCCGCAGGGCTGACTGATCCGAAGTCATTTTTCTGCGACACTGAGCCTGAAGCGGATGCAGGATGATGTAGGCAGCATATGGCAGCGCCACTTTCTTTACGTAAGACGTAAGGTGTGTAAAGGTCTTCCATCCATACAGGCAACAATTGAGGCTTCGGTCGATGAGGGAACTGATTGAATCCACAACTAGTTTCTAGCTTAAGCTTAGGGCCTTTAAATGGAGAATCGAAACCTGTACAATGTGTCTATCACCCTGATGTTTCTTTTTGCGTGTCTTTCCCTAGTCTGATTCATCTGCTTCCTGATTATGTTGTGTATCACTTCATTTTCCTGTCTTATCTCCACATTCAAGTGTCATATAAGGACAGCTGATGATCGAAGAAACATATGGCACCTTTTCTCATCCACGATAATCATCATCATCATCATCATCATCATCATCATCATCATCATCATCATCATCATCATCATCATCATCATATCCTACCATCGTCACCAGAGGAACATCTAGAGAATCAGCAACATCATCGTCATCGTCTTAGTCATCATGATGATTCCAATGATCATCGGCATCACCAGCAATAGCATCAGCATGATCACTGTCGTCATCAGTAGCAGCTAGAAGATCATCGGGCCCATGCAAAAAAAGTTTGGGAAACTCAGCTGGGAGGTGATCTTATACTTACCCTTATTGCATGAGCTGCATAGATATTCCATTTTGATTCACTTACAGTATGAAGCTTCACCCATGCATATCGTAACCACAGAAGTATACAACATGTACCATTAGATACAATATTTTACAGTGATTGAGTCTCCTTAGAATATAACCCTGTTGAATTCCAAGCATCAACCGAACCAACTTTAGGATCAACTTGACATAGCTTGACTGGATTCTCCAGCGACCTGAACTGAGATTCCAGCTTGGCGTTCATGGCGTCCATGGCATGTGTTGGGCCCAGGGCACACTCTTGGGCCAAAGCTTTGTTGCAGCAAGGCTTCTTTGCCAAGACTCCACTTGAGTGTCATGAGAACCACTATTGATATCTATTGATCACAAAAAGATGTTCAAAGGATTCCGTTTTATTTCCATATACCTACACTTATCTATTCCAAGCTGGTATATGACATGGACAATGCACCCCAAATGCCATGCAACGGCAACTAAGACTTAGTTTCCAACAGTGGCGGGAACCCAACGAGACCAAGTCAGGGAACCCAAGAGTTGGGCAAATAACATGGAATCAGCATGGTGGGTAATTGATCTATGTATCTGCATATCAGTCTAATATACAATCAAGGTACTTGTATAGTTTGTACAAACCAGATTCAAACTAGTATGTACTCCCCCTGCAGAATGAAGCTAGGGACCAGTGACTGGAGGCTTGATCACAATAAGGATTTCTTCCCATGACACTTCATGTAGTGAGCTGGTGGGCTGAGTTCATTTAGTTTCATCCTTGAGTCCCCCAAGCTTGTGTAGCCCCCAACAATGGTGGTTTGAGGGCTACTTTCCTTTTGAATCCTGTTGGCATGGCAGATTTTTGGGGCTATGAATGTTGTCAGTTCCCTGGAGGGTGCATAAACAAGTCCAAATGTATGTATATATATATACACATGTACAGTCCTTATTACCATTTTAGAGTGAATGAATGCTAATTAATGTATAAGCACCAGGGGAGAGCAAAGCTTGAATACCTGGGGCAAGCATCCAATGCCCATGATTACCCACATTGTTGTTCTTATTTTACCGCATCTCTGCGTGCTGCAGTTTTGATAGTCCGACCCTCGCTCGTTGCGCAAACGCACACAACTTTGGTCGAAGCCTTCTTTGATGGAATGCTCGCAGGGCTTAGCCATGGGATGTTGATTTTTTTTCAGATGACAGAACTATGCAGCGTGCCATAATTTACACAATATCTTATAATTATAATATCTGATTTTTATAGTTCGTTGGCCTACGGTAGCGTATGCACATCTATGCAGGATCGCTGAAGACAACACATACGAGTAAAAGGTAAAACCCCGTCTATCAGTAGGACTTACGTCTGCTTCGTTTGTGCCATCCCACACAGTGCCCTGCTCCAATGCCGTCCATCACTCCGCAGCATGCTTTCTGAAGGGTGCCATATTAGTGACCTTCCTAATCTTTCGGTTCATGCAAGAGTCGGTGTATTACAAACCTTCATGACATTGCTTTTCAGAGTTGAGGGTGCACTCCAACAGAAAGACGCATCTTGCGTTCAGATGTAAGCTTTAGCTGCATATCTTACACCGGCTCAGCCTTCGCTGTCCTGGGCAGTCTTCCTGAGCGTGTCAATTCCAGTTCAGCAATAGAGTTTTCAGCCGGTTGCATCCAGAGCATAGTATAGCGTACCGTACCATGCTACATGCCGAATACACTATCACACTATATGCCAGAATATGCCATCTCTACAAAATGGGTACTTGGTAGGGGACTCTACCCCACTCAAATAGTCGTGGACTGCAACCCTGTGGCTGAGGCCTGAACGATTAGATCAGGTCAGCTACATTCATTGGCATCTCATCAATCTGTGTCGAGTAGAACCTCTATGTCGGCAAAATCCAGGTGCGGCGGTGATTGTTAGGGGCATTGACAAAGGTCCATCAAGTCATCAAGTGATGTAATTATTGTCAAATAATATCAAATATCCTTCATGGTTGGCATATGTGAATATGTTGTACATTGTACACACTTGTCAGTGAGCTAAAAACTGAGACATCGGCTGTTCAATGTCGCGCAGAATGCGGATGTCATCGTTCCTCAGCACAAGATGCCTTCTTGGCCCATGCAGACGAATTGGTCACAAATATCATTGCGACCCTGAAACTAGTAGTGTAGCATAGCAAAATTTAGCCAGCAAGTGCAAAGTATGACAGAATGATGTTGATGTCGAGGTGTCATCCTTTTTGAAATGGCGGTGATTTGTGTTGATGGCACATAGTTGAACTAATAACATGTCAATTTGTCATATCTTGACGGCACGCCACAGTGCAAAGGAAAAAAAAAGTGGGATCCTTAATCTGTTACAAAAACTGCAACATCTTGTTGACCACACGAGTGACGTGAAAGTCATCACATCATCACGTCCGACAACGCAACCAGGGCTCTTCACAAAGTTGATGGCCACACCCTTTCGTCCAAATCGACCACTGCGGCCGATGCGGTGGATGTACAATTCACGGTTGTTCGGCAAGTCGTAGCAAATGACCAACGACACCTGGATGCAGGCTGCACCCAAAGATATCAAAAACATGGGATACAAAATGATGCAGAACAAGAATGCCATGCAAGCGTGGTGGGGCTGGTAGAACTCAAACACTTAAACAAAACACAAAAACAATTAACAGATCTAGGCATCCATCAAGGTATCATCAAGGGTTCAAGGGAAGGTTAAAAGTGCTGGACTTAGATTCATCAAACTTATGGTTCATGATGAACCCTTACAGTTTTTAAGGCCTTTGCCCACATGTGTAGGTCTGATTTTGACCAAAGGGGCACCTGTTGCACATCCAGACCACGACCCCACAGGTCAGTAGAGATCAACACACGGCTGCTACCGGAGCGGAACCTCCGAGGCGGTGATGGGAAATGGCAGAAGTCAGAAGTTTCTGAACATCTTCCAACTGCTTTTCTTTTTGAGGAAGCCAAACAAGCATTCAACAATTCAACCGGTTTTTGTTGCTTAGCTGGAGCTTTAAAAAAGTGGTCTTCGGTGGTGGCAAACTAAGGCCATGACTGTTGCATGATGGCATCACGTTCCTTCTGTGGCATGTCACCGTGGATGGATGCCACCTAGGAACGTGGTAGCTTGGTCTCAAGATCTTTCAAATCCGCAGTGTATAAATGATACAGAAGTGTTGTGCAGTTTGCCTCCCAACCCTTTTTCAGGGAGCAAACCTTGAAACGCACAAATCTTTCCATTGGAAAAGCATTCAAAGCTGTGTGTTCAGTCTTGATCTTTATCTCCGAAACCTAGCAATTCACAGTTTCAAGGTGTCCGACCGCATCACCCTTCCGCAAGGTTCCCGGCTGTGAAATTGGCGTCTCGCATCTTTTGTGTCAACCAATCCACCTGACATCAAGAAGCATCAAGAAGCTCACACTTTCCCAAATGCAAACGTCCGCAACACCGGACAACACCGGACCTAACAGACCCAAAACGTCATATGCTTGTGAAAAAATGAAGCCGGTTGCAGAAGTGTTTCTTGTGCAGGGCGCAATGCAACTGGGATTGCAGGGATCATTTCAGTGAGGCTCCTACCTTCTGCTTGGTGTTGCAGAAGATCACTGCCTGCAGCTCTTTGGCATTCAAGACATTTCAAGGTTCGCAACGGAGAAGTTGCATTGACCAAACAACAGCCGCAAGAAATCATCAGTAAAAAAATGGGAGGCAAGGCAGCCGCCACCAGGCAGTTTTTGATGCATCTCCCTGCGCCTGTGTGATGGTCAGGGTATCATACCTTGGATGTCAGCTCAGTAGCCGTTGCGCCCCACCAAATCGCACCACCTTCAAGTGTCTCCATCTGCAAACCGTTTTCCACCAACTCTCGTTCTCAAACAGTCAGTTTTGGAGTATCCGCCCATTGAAACCATGGGAAACCACTTGGGGTGAGTTGTAACTCACAACCATCAAGAATGGTCCCTGTACTTCCCAACTGCAAATCCAAGGGACAGGTCGCACAGTGTGTCGAACTTCCACCTTATTTCAAACAAAACAAGGAATTGGTTTGGCAATCTGTTTTGGCGCACTGCTGCTGGAAGCAAAATCAAGAACACGTTTTTGAAAAAACGGACCAACATTCCTAGATTTTTTCGAATATTCTTGAAATCCCAAAGCATCAATCCACAACTGCGGATTGAACCTGCAAGACAGACTATTCCTGCCGCTCCAGCCGAAGCGGTTGAAGCAGCTGTCAACTGTCCGTGTAGATTGGTTTCTGAGAGTCTGAGAGCTCCCTCTCTCTCTTATATAGTCTTTGGATATCTTTGAATCCCTTGCTGCATTGCTTGGAGTGCTTGGTCCTCTGGAGTAACCATTTGGGTCCCTCTGGTTCCCCGGTGGGGTAGAGTCCTCAACCATGGTCGAGCCAGCCTTCACCCTTTCAAAGGGTACAAGTCTCCTGCCCAATATGTTCGTGCAGCAAGCAGTTGCCCATCTACAGTTGTCCGGCTAGCATGATTTGAAAGCATGTCGCAGCCAATGCTGAAAGCAAAAAGTCTGTGCACATGTGCACGCTGACTGGCGCTACGAACGACTTGGTATTCAAAGCATTGATGCCTTCGCATTATTATATACTGGTATTGAAACTGAGACTGTTTCGCAAAGGATTGTTTCACATCGTCACATCAAGTTCTTTCCATTGTCTGGAGGTTGCCCAACAGCTCCCAACAACATACCTAACTAGTAACTAGATATATAATGCCGGGTGGCTGCTCACGCTCGACGGCCACAAAGAACTGCTTGATTCCTTCAAGTGTCAACCTGGAGTTCAATTTCAACAGCAAGCAAGCGAAAGAAACATAACACGAACTGTCTTCCGGATCTGTTGGTAATGAGAACGATACTCACTTTGACATTGACTAGACAGCTTAAATTGATAAAGTGATAAAGCCCGTCAACTGCTCAAAAGCTTTGATGGCGCTTCAATTCATCAAGCAGTCACAACATGGAAAGTGGTCGTCATATAAGTTTCCACATCATCCATCATGTCAGAGTCACAGCAAGACTGCTGATGGACAAAACACATGCGATTGATTCAGGCACTTGCCATTCTTTATCCTTAATCACTTATATCATCTGATGTTGAACATAACCAGTTGCTCTTGGTCAGTCAATTAGTGCTAATGGCATCGATAGTGAAATCATGCCTGACACATAGAGAAAGACCCATCTAATTGTAGATCAATCAATAATCAAATCTCCTCTTTCGCACGTTATACATCTTTCAATATATGGCGATATCGCAATTGGAAATAGCAGAACTTTGGCATCATTTCCCTGGGACTCAGGCGTATGAATGAATGATGTTCCAATCTAGCTATAAATCTATTTTTTATATATCCCCAAAAGATTTCTGATACAAGCAAATCCCAAGGTTGCATCGTTGCATCACCAATCCCCCTTTAGTCGAAAAGTGATGGTCAACGGTGGTTGTCCAAGGAGCTCATCGCGCTTCACCAAGACACGAAAGGGGTTATTCCTCGGTTCGGGGTAAATGCAGAATCAGGGAACGATTGGTTTCACAGCGTGCAAATTAAGAAATCCACCAACAATGATAGCTACCTAACCACCTGCATTGGTGGGCTACATATCTAGGAAAACAGGCTGGATTTATTGTACTCTCATCTGCTCAGCTGTCGCGTCAGAATATGAATGATCGAAAATAACATCCAAGGCACATAAACTTGTGGGTCATCTCTAGCACCTCATGCCTAAGAGACGGCAGTTGGATTCACTGACTTGTGTGACATGGCAAGGAGCGGTTTCTTTTAATTCTGGTTGCTCTCCTATTGAAGCTGGATGATACAGTGAGTGATACTGTGATACTGCTAGCTGCTAGCTGCTCAATGTGACCATACAAATCACATCTGCCACCATTTGCCCAACAAAAAGGACAAACATGACACCTGCACAGGTTCCTAAGATTTTTTGCCTTCTGGTCTTCACAGATTGCAAACTCTGCCCAACACACCCCAATATAAGAATGCATTGCCGCACACGGCTCAGTAAATGGAAGCAAGTGACGGCATGGTGGCGGAAACCAAGACGACCTGGTGCAGAAGGCTTTGATTCAAGAGCAATGCTGTCAGAATCATCCATATCAATCGTTCTTGCAAAAATAAGGTCTTACTGCGCTATAGAACTAAATGTCGCCTGCCGCCTGATCATTAGGTTTTCTGACATAAAGTATCAAGTAGTACTACGCATCAAGCATCATCTTGCCAGTGCCTGCGTGGAAGGTGGCAAATATCTGTAGATGTCGTAGACTTGCTCTTTGAAGCCCCTTGGCATGCCGGGGCTGCAGTGGGGGATCAAAAGAAATAAGAAATGTTGCTATGATCAGCTAAACTATCAGCTACTACTGCATTCTGCTACCGTGACAGTGCATCCATGGACTCTATAGAGCTGCACCGAGATGCTCCGTGCATACTTCCGGACTTTGCGGGTGTTCAATGCTTAAGTGCCCAATGAACAAGAATCTGAATGCAATAAGGATGCAAAACGACCCCTTCTGTATAGCTGCAGCTTTCGATTGGCCAGCATATTTCATGGGCCGGGTCCCAACTCAAAGGCACTGAAAAGACTTGCGAATGCATTGATATGTCAATTCGTTAGCATAACGCCATGACTGCCATATGGAACTACATAATCTGAATAAAACACATCATCATGACCAGCAAAGAAGAACATGTGAGATCATGTGAGACATACAGCATATAGTACTGTAGACTGTACACAATTAATATATAAATATCATCTCCTGAACCCTTTGTTCTCCTCAAAAAGAATCGACGTCCTTGTTGTGGCACTTGTGTCTCTGTCCGCGCCTGTTGAGCATTTCATCTGCTTCGTCGAGCACGAGCATCTTGATGTGACGGGTGCTGAAATGACGCTGCCTTGGCGGGGCATAGAACAACATCGTTCACCAGGAATTGATATATGGCTATGGTTCGAAATTAAGGTGCCTTTTTGGGTGATCATATTTAGCATGTCTAGGTCCAGCCGTTATATAAGTATCAATAATTTTGAGCGCCTTGCAACCGTACATGAAGGAAGGCACAATCTCAATGGAAGTCCACAAAGTAGGTGCCCAGTGCGTGAAATCTGGGAGATTGAAAGGTGCCCTTCGTTGTGGGTGTTGGAATATTACGCTTTTGAGCTTTCCTGGAGTGAACCGGTTTTTCAACGTTTTTCATCCCATTTTCTGGGACACCTTGTTTATTTGTTCTTGCTGGCAAAGCTACTGGATCATGTGGAAGACCCTGCCAGGGGTGCCAGAAACAATCTGCACACCCGCTTCAAAGGTGTGGATGTCATCGGATACGCGCTTGCCACCAATGCAGACATGCACCTGGACATTCAGGTAGTCACCTTAGTCACTGTTCTCGACGAAACATGACCAACATTGATCAACCATGACCAAACCCTCCAATAGCCACATGCATTCTAGATATTCTGGAATGCGGCTACTCACCCGGGAAATTGCGTCTTTGAAACTTGAAACAGTGAAACACATTATATAAAAGGATTTTATGGCATACCTGCTCATTAATTGGTCAACTTTATGACACTATCACTGTGAAATTGGGTGAAATTGGAAGAAATTGGTGCCATCTAGCCATCAACATGTTGACCCTCACCCATACAGCTGGACCCAATTGAAGCCCTAGAGGCCCAAGGCGAGGCAAACCTTTTGACTCTGCTCAGCCAGTTCTCGTGTGGGCGACAAAAACAGGGCCTGGCAGGGACTGAGATGCTGAGTGACTCATCTGCACCCAAGGTCCCAGATGAGCCCGACACATCAAAAGAATGGCCATGATCTCAGAGGTGAAATGGATATAGTGCTGGTAGTTTTAAATTAATTTTAAGCATTCAAAATCAATGGCATGACATGGATCACCCTTCGAAACCTCAGCAGGAAGTCTTCCAACAACTCCTGTCCGAACCAAACTTCCTGTGAAGCAGTCGCCCACCTGGGGCTCACGAGAGCTTGTGTCCACACTCTGCAAAGCACCCAAGCTAAACACACAGGTCTTTCCTGCAGACAAACTCGGGACAAAAAAATGTTCAATTGAATATATATATAATTGAGTCGTGAAAAGTCAGCATCCTTGGAGAATATTCGGACTTGTTATATTATACGCAAAGGTTGCCTTCAAAGCACCTTGAATTGAATGACCCTTCGGGTATGCCGCAGGTCTGGCTAAGCCATGGACAAAGCCCTCCAGTTAAATGCTTGACTCTTTACATCTTCTTCCATCTGATTGTCATCCTTGCATCCCACATCAAACACATCAATCTACTTTCACTGCGGGGTGTAAAACTCAACTTGGAGCCGAAGCCGTTGAGGGCCCTTTGCCCCTTGGACCCCAAGGCGTCCTGTTCCACTCTGAGATTGGACAATGACATCTCGACCCTTCAGGATCGGCAGAATTGCACGTTGCTGGACAGCAGATGGCCGCTCAAAACCTGGTCCAAGCTGTGTGTACTTCTGGCAAATCACTCCATTTTACTTGAAATGGTAATAGTATTGTAGTATTAGCACGTAAGAATATCCAAGTTTTGGAAGAAAGTACAGTTTCCACCTTGAATTTGAGTTCTAAACCTCATCATGTGTCGAATCTTTGTCGAGACTGAGGATGAGGCCGTATGCATAGACACCTCTCAGCAAATCCTCTTTCAAGCCCAAAGCATCGAAGGTGGGCAGCACCTCCACGTCCTCTTTTGGGGCTTGATGACACCAACATGCAAGTCCGACTGCTCGGGAAGTTCTCCCATAGAGTTTCAGAATAGCTCCGCTGATAGGAAGAAGTTGGGCATGCATATGAGCATATGTGTATTATCATACCTGTGCACACGTAATTGAATCTAAATAAATATGCACATACAATCATACAGTATATACACAAGTGCACTACGTAACTACACAGAATGGATCAGAATGGGTTGTTATCACCCCTGCATTGGAGCCCTGTAGCCCTGTATGATGTCCAAGTATGTCCAAGTAATGAGTTCCACAATGGTATACTGCCATCATCTGCCACCCATGCGACTCCATCCCAACACGACCTCGGAGGTTTCGAAGATCAAACCCTCATCATTGGGACCTTTAGACATGACCTCAGTGTACAGGCAGGTGTTGAATGACGGCATGGCATATTAGGATATGCTAGAGGTCAAACTATCACCATAGAAGCTACAGTGCACAGCGGTCACCACCACCACCACCACCACCATCACCACAGTCAAAGCCACCGATAACAACAACTACAACCCTGATCACAACCCAATCATTCGCAACAGCACCGCGACGAACAAATCAACAGACCAACACAAAACTCCGCTTGAGACCATGTGCAATCATCTCATGAATTCAATATACAGGAATCAATTTTGTTTACATACTTCAAGTCAAGAATTCATGTCTGCAGCAATTGCTGACTGTATATTGTATATGACAGCCTGTTCTTATTACTGTCTTATGGGCTCCAGCTGCCAAACAAATGTTGCACCCTCAGCCACATTTTTTCCTCCATGGATTTGCAACTAAAATACCCAGATCTTTTGGAGGCTGCAGCTGGCGGAGTTGTTCTGACTATTTTTGGGCCACCGATCTGGTTTTCGAGCAGTTGTGAACGTGCATTAACACTTGCAAACGGGTCCAAGCAAAAGGGGGGGTTCAGTTGGGATAGGCCTTGCCCATCTTCCGGCAATTTCAACCCCCACATGTTTCTTATGTTTTTTCTTGGGATGATTTTGCAACGGGAAGATGAACAAGGCTTAGCTTCTTGAATCTCTACAAGTGCGCCCTTAAACCTGTACAAATAAGACATTGAACACACAAATATTCGGATTCCTTTTATCATAATATCATCCACGCTTGCTGTAATACAATGATTACTCATGATTTGGAAAAAAAACTATTCCGCATTGGCATCGGGTACATTGCATGTCCATGCTTGGGTACTCTTCTTTGTGCTGTCCTATCCCGTAATTTGCATTTCCTACTTATTCTTTCAAAAGAAAATCAACCACAACAACAAAACATCAGATTTGTGTAATGTTTGAACTCATCACTAGTATCTTTGCTAAACTTGAAAAAATGCCACCCTATCACCATGTTATGTTATCATCTTTTAATATCTCATCCACTTTCACTCATCCAAGCCTCAGCAAAACTCTTCCCCGTTCCCCCCTTTCAGGCTTCGTTTCCTTTTTTTTCCGAAATGCTCACGGATCAGCTCTTCTGAGCCTTACGCCTGGCCCAAGGGAGCGAAAAAGACACGCCAAAGGAGATGAAACGATGATAGCGTATGATATCTGTGTATCTAAACTAAACGCCCATCTAAAAAATCATATATAAAACATGTATCTCTTTGTATAGCTGTTAAA
Source organism: Breviolum minutum Mf 1.05b.01 (assembly GCA_000507305.1). Lineage (NCBI taxonomy): Eukaryota > Dinophyceae > Suessiales > Symbiodiniaceae > Breviolum > Breviolum minutum. The sequence continues at coordinate 89,989 of DF239639.1, forward strand.
TACCACATAGTCGATAAATATATTACACATAAACACATGCGAGGACATACAAAGACATCTCTAGATCATATCTGTAGATACATCTTCGTGACCATCTGTGACTGCATGGCAATCGCTGCTATCGCTGGTGCTCGAGCTCTTCCAAGACGTTTGTTTCCAATAATGGTCAGGATTAAGAGCTTGAGGACTGAGAAGAAAATCAAAGTGCATAGACATGAGAAGCGATGCATTTAGACATAATATATATGTCAGGTTACAAGGGATAAAAAAGAAAAGAAAACTTGGATAGGTCGGATAGGCAGCTTGACCACTTTCGAAAAAATGTTGTTATGCTGTTTATCTTTGGCTCACTTTTTAGGTCGCTTGCCATCTATCAATATTGCCTCTTCTCTTTGAGTGGCGCTGGGTGTGGCTTGGACCTGCAAATGCTGCCAGCTCCATACTTGGACAAAAGTCATGTCGTTGATGCGGTCCATTAAAGTTAGAATTGTACATTGCCAACAATCAAAATCTAGATTCTATAGTTGGCGGAATGTGGACTTGCACAATATTGTGACTCCGTAAAAGAATTGGCTTCATTATGTGAACATGTTGTTGCTTGTTATCAATTTCACTGTGTTGCATCCATCTGCCCTTAGGTTGGTGGTGTTTCACTTCTGGATACCACCTATGCGACAAACGGGAAGCTCGGACTAAGAATCCAACGCCGGAGATTGAGGATGAAGAGATGGAGATCGGCTTATGCTTCCGCTGCGACCTCAATGCCACTGCAACGTGTGTCTTTACAAATGGCACCAAGTCTCGATGATTCTCAATGATTCTCAATGAATCTACGAGAATGCCAACCGCTCTCACATTCTGAGATGTCGAACATACACGAGTTTAAATTGTCAGCCATTGCTGGGGGTTTGACCCTTTCGCTTCTTCATTGGCACCTCAGCCACTTCCTCGCCATCACCTTAGTCTGATCCCCAGCCCAAACGTCTGGAACGGCTTGGCTCAGGGACGTTCAAAAGCAAGGAAAAAACATGAAAAATGTTCACATCAACCATCTGATATCGAACTCTTAGCATCTTGCTTGGGATCTTCAATCAGAAAACCCTCACTGCTCTTACATAACCCGCCACCCTTGAGGCAGTCACCCGCTTCTTCTCTATCTTTTGGCCTTCCACGAGAGGTCGATCTGTCCCGTTTGGGCCTCAAGTATCTTGGAATGGATGGGGAGCCTGGGTACTTGCCACAGAACCTTCTCAAAGCTGTGGCATCTTAAAAGACACAAGGTATGGTCCAGTAGCATTGCCAGGAAAATCCCAAAAATGCATGGAAGCCCAACCCCTGAGGCTCGAGCTGTTGGACCTGTGGTCTAACCAATCGCCTTGCTCTTTGGCCGATGGCAAGGGCTCAAGGGAGCAACATCAAAAATCCGGAGGCAAATGGATTCATAGGGATGGCTACTAGGGATCTTAATCATCCAAAGTGATGAAAATCCATGCAATGTCATTCCCCGTTCCAAATTTAACAAAACATAGGGTTCTGATGTTCGGGCAGCATGTCAAATGTGATCCAAAGTGATGCCAAATGATCCAACACTACAACCTGAGCCACCAAACAAAAGGTGAACAGTCAGGTTGTAAACCTCCCAAGCTTCGCCGTGTTGGAATGCCATGGGGAATCTGGTTTAGGAAGTTCAACGTTCAACTGCGCAGTCCCAGACCACAAGTCATTGAATCACCAGCCATATCTTTTAGGTACAACATGGTTCAACATGCATGAACAATGTCTAGAACTGAATTTGCCCATAGTGGGGATATGTGAGCTGCATATGCAAATCGCATAGTGTGGAAGCACCTCGCCACGTCTTTGTTGGCTGGGCAGGGAGTCACGCAAACCTTCAGCACCAGATGCGACATGGACAATCATGGCATCCTTTTTTATGCTTTGGAGGAGCGAGAGGGAAAAATCCCGAAAAGGCTGTGGACATTCAGTGATAATTATAATGATATCATAAATTCGAACTTCTTTTTGGAGGATTTCTCCCGATTCATCCCTAGCTCCTTGGCTCTCTGAGTAGCCCAGCTGGTGATAGCATCCGCCATGACGCTAGACACATCAGCAGGAAGCCTGTGCAATGATAGACCCTGTGCACCACCATCTGGAAGTCATATTTCATTGCTAGGCTGCTAGGCTATCGTCAGGAAAATGTGGAACAACATCCTGTATCTGAACACCCTGAAACAATATAGTAATATATAGTTTTCGAGTCTAAGGCTTGAACATGTTTGAACTGCCTTTTCCTCCTGTAGATTCCTATAGTATAGTATATATATATATTATATCCCCAAAGCTTCCAGTGTAGAGTGTAGCCACTGACTCTACGAGTTGAGTTGAAGCCTCCTCCCTGTTAATCTATTCATTCTCACGGTCTGATCCTCCCCATTAGGGCTCCGGACCCCTCAGACTTCTGCCGCAGTTTGTAGATGCTCCTTGGCAGAATCAACTCTTCAAGGATTGACCGACAAATGTCTCGGAAAGAGACGACCCAGGTTTCCAGACTTCAAGGTCTGCAACACCTCTTTTCGCAGTTTCTGCCGCTGGGCCGCAGAAGTGGCGTTACCATCCTGCCGGAAAAAACCAGGCAGGTGTTGAATGAATCCTAGCTATGGAACACCTGCATACCAAGTATCAAACAAAACTATTTGAAAAAATGCTATGAAACTGAAAAACTATACTGTCAGCTCCTGGGGATATTGGGTTAATTACAAGCTTTCTGGGAAACCCAAAATCCAGATTTGATGAAAGCATCTGGATGGACGGTGGAAACACCAGGTCGACTCCACCTCCTCCACTGTGGAGTTCAACAGCTCCGCACAGACTTTGGCACAGCCTCGGAGTGGAAGTTGAGGGAATGATGACAGACAATGCCACATCTAAGACCAGAAGTTACTACTAAATTTGGATGGTTTGAAATCCAAATATCAAAAATTACATGAAGTCATGAAGATGATTAGAAAATAATTGAAAATATTAATGGCGTTCAGGTTGCCAATGTTTTTTTCCAGGATTGCATTTGTGTGATGTACTTGGATGAATATGCCAAAGAAAGCTGTTGATGGAGTACTACTTTTTCAATAAAATTGGGGTCTCGAGTCTGAACTGTGCAGAAATTGGGAGGGTGTTTTTGAAAATCCATATTCATATCAACTTGATATTAATGATCAATGGATTATCCATGGAAGCATTCCCTTCTCTTCATCTCTACCATGTGGGACTTGGGGAGGCCACCATGCGACCCAAGTCGCTATCTGCAAAGGCCATCTGAGTCTTCACATCAGCCTGGGAACATGACTGAAAGAAACGAGACCTGGATATGCTAAAATTTAAGCAAGGAAGCTGAAGGTACCTTGCACACCTCAAGCCTGTTGCGCGGCTATTTGCATAGTATGACTTTGTGATATAAAATGTATCTAGAACGCTATGGTTAAGCTAAGTGCCGTTAGGCCGCCCCAGTACGCAGTTGATGGCATTTATACCACTTTTAGAACCTTGTGCCACCGAAGAACTTGGTCTACTACAATATGTCTACACTAGATTGCTTCATGGATTCGCAGATCTGCCTCCCTAAAGTCTCCGACAGTTGGGGGATGGGCTTTTTGCATCTTGTCGCTGCTAATCTGGAACTCCAGCAGCACCATACAAATGCTGCATCTATACAATCTCTACTCGTCTGTACCAGTGACTCACTGGGTGGCATACCACCTTCATGCAGACAACATGCCATTCAATGAGCAACATCTTCCAACTCGATTCCAACCCGTTCTGAGCAAGGCACTCAACCCAAATTACAAACAATGAATGGCAAAGAACCAAGATATTCATAATTTCAAAGATATTCCATGATATTCGACTGAAATCATCTTGAACTCGTAAACCATGTTGCGCTTTACATCTCACAATATGCTGCTCTACACGTGCTCTTGCTTCAGGCCGAAGTGTTGAAACAACTTAGACGTAGTGCATTTGTAGCACCTGTCACAACAAGTGAAGCTCATCTATGGTGATCTAAGATCTGAGGTGGCCTCCTTGCATCACGAAGAGCTTCTTTAAAGCGGTCATACCGAGATTCACCAATCAACTGCTGTACGCTGAAGTTGGGAGGAAAACACCCTCGCCCTTCCATCCACACCATCATCTCATCCATTGACATGCTCATCGCCCATAAGGATTTGCCCAGCTCCTTCATGGCCGCTTCTCGATGCATAAATCTTTCTACACTCAATTCAGCCAACTTCGTGAAACGTTCTTGAACAGCATCCACAGACATACGAACGCCCTGCCACATGGTCTGGTGGGTCTGGAACTCCTTCTTTGCGAGTTCTTCTGCGCTGGCCCAAGTCTCCAATTCCTTCTTCTGACAAAGGCTGCACCAGGACCAAAGGGAGCATATTCCGGCAGCAGGGATTGCAATAATTGGCGTCACACACAAGAAAGACAAGACCCATTTGGCAACAAAAAAAACACCACCTTTCTCGGCTGGAATTTTTTCGTATTTCAGGTTTCCATCCCTGTCTGTTTTGTATGGCGCATACCATTGATTGACAAAATTTGTCCACTGCAGCTTCTCAGGCGCATAGCTCCCCAGCCATGCCAATCTACCCACGACCACAGCGCAAGCAAGCGTTGCTAAAGCTCCCATGCTGCCAAAAAAAACATGCCAGACTTGCCATTGGGATTTCTCCCACAATCTGGAAACCTCATTTCCATGTTTCTTGATCCGGGCTTTGAACTCTTCCTCTTGCTGCTTGAAGTGACTGTCAATCTTCTCCATCGTATCCTCTGGGAAACAGCGACAGAACTTGACGTGTAAGCCCAAGGAAATATGCATACAAACAGAAACAGAGGATCAGAGGCATGTTGGAGAGTGACCTAAGATGTTCTAACTGCTTGTTCGCAGGAGATCAGTGGGTATCTTGAGTTCACTTCGGAAAGAAATTTCAGTCAAGTGGAACTTTGTTGTTTTCCTACAAACTGTGGCCCACCCTCTGAAAGTGCGGAGATACAAATTTTCATACCCTTTGCATCCTTCAGTTGGTCCATGCATTCCTTCTGAACCTTCATGCATTCCTCCTGAAACTTGCCTTGCTCCTGCACACCCGGCTGCTGAAGTTTCTCCAAAATCTCCAGAATGATGCGCGCCATTGTTGGGACGTTGATGCGCAAACTCAAAATGGTTCTGTCACTGGTGACTTCTTGAAATTTGCCTCGATCTCACCCACAATTCCGAACAGCTACCGGCTACCACCTAGAAATCCAAACGAACACGCCTTGAACCGCATTAATCAAACATATACATTAATATAAAGATACTTCATCATGATCCAACTAGAGTAAACCCAATTAAACACGACCTCCTCATAGAACAGCAATAATGTGCCCAAAAAACATAGTTCACTCTTACTGTAGTAGACAGGTCCGGTGAAAAATTACGCCATAATTTCGGGAATTTTGAATCATTTTGTACTTGCAGTCTTTCCAATCTACTGAAACCATCTGGGAACATCTCGCATAATTTCAAGGAAATCCCTTTGAGCTTCCGAATTCCCTTCAGTCATCTCTACTCTTGGACTTGTTGCTAAAACTGTGAAACCTGATTGCAGATCAGCTGCTTAGCAGTTCATCCAGCTTCGTGCGAATCTGTGGCGTTTTCCCTTCTGCCAACTGGTCAAGCTTCTCTCGGAGACATGGGCTCCAAAGGACGGGATTTTCAAGCCTCTGCTTGGCATCAAGCAAGTACTTTTCCTCCATTGCTCCAGAAAGCCTCGGCTTTTGTCAAGCTGACTCAATAGCGAGATGAAGGGATGATGAAGGGGAAGAGCGGCAACGAGGGAAGCATTACAGTAAGTCCTTCTAACGGAGTGAAGAAATTGAACCTCCACATGTTGAAAGTGATGGAAGTGCAAGGTGAAAGCTGCCAACCACAACAGAAATTTCGCTCATATTATACATGCACCCCACTCCAACAGCTCCAACACTTTGAATCTTCAAATCTAGCCACCTCATCAATTCGAAGGGATTCGGTGTTGCCACATCCATCCGCTGTGCAGCCACATCCACATCGGTGACCATGGAATACTCTGCTTCAGATCGGGCCATGAAAGGAAGCAATGCCCCAGTGCCCCTGAAATGAGAATCCGAGGTTAGAGTTCTTTGGAAACGGGCTCTCGGGCCAACTGCCACAGTCTGTGTATTAAAACCATGTGTTGATAGGATGTGCTCACACAAGACACCAAGTGCGTTCACAGAACAATGACGCTCACTCACGAAGTGGTGCAGCTTTCTCCAAGCCTTGTTGGTTGTCTCTGGTGGGAGCGGCCTGCAAGTAGTAATTCCATGATATTCCATGCACTTGCTGCAAGTCTCCCCCCCGTCATGCTGACAAAGTGCAACAAAGGCTTCCTCTCTTTCAGCTTTCATCCTACAAGTAGCATTCCGGCCTAAAAACATGCGTGTGGAGGAAGCCCAGCTGGCTCCGCTGTGCAAAGGCCTTGCAGCAGCACCAAGGTCCAAGATGCAAGGGGATGCTATGAGATGCTGGAGGACTTCAAACCAAACCAACCACCACCACCACCACCACCACCACCACCACCACCACCACGACTACTACTACTGCTCCTGCTGCTACTGGTGCTACTTCTGCTGCTACTACTACTACGACGACGACTACTACGACTACGACTACGACTACGGGGGCGGCAATGGTCCAAAAATGCACAAGGAGCCGGCCTTTTTTGCTCCTTTGATGGCTGTAGTCCTGGCAGCTTCGAGACTTGCTATCTTTTACATCAAACTGCTGCAGGTCTAAAAGGCAAGCCGGCAAGACCAAGGCAGTTTCAGCAGTAGCTGTGGAACCCGGACCTTTGCCATGTGGAAACTCCAAACATGTTCACTGAGACCATGGTGAACGAACGGTGTCCATTAGACACTCTATGCTCACATCCACTGTTGATCCATGTTGATCCTTTGGGAAGGTGGGGAAGTTGCAAGCAACCACAAGAATCCTTACAGTCAAAACCCTTTGCCACGTTCAGTGGCTGTAGAGATAACGTGTTGATTATTTGATCGCTTGCTAATCCAATACTCGCCGGATGCTGACCAGGATGTGAAAGGTTGCCGCAATTTGAGAAGCTCCCATGGCAAGTCAAGTAAGTCATGTGAAATATACAGTGCAAGATCATTCAATGAAATCCTTCATCCATGCTGAACGCGCTGGGCATGGCACCACGAAGGCTTTGAGAGCCGCTTGGCACCACTTGTCGCACTCCTCGAAACATCTAACAACATCTATCGGTGGGGGGGGGGGCCAAGCCCTGGATCAATACAAATAGAGGCACCAAAGCTTGCGTTGGCCAATCCATACAAGGGAGACAAGAAAGATCAAGAAAGTACAATCTAAAAAACATATAGAGACATACACATATTGATATGTAAAAATATGTCGAAATTCTCAAGTTTGAGTCTCCCTCTCTCGCATTTGTTTTGTGTGTGTGGCTATCCGACCATCGTAAGAAAGTATCAGTTCATAGTCGTGTCAGGATAGCTGAGCTTTGAAAGACTTTCCCTTCTTTTGGAGTTGGATGGCTAGTCTTAGGCAAGTCCTTCTTGCCAGACCATTCTTTCAGAAGCATTGTCAGCAATTCTTCTGCCAGCGTCCAGCCTAACAAGTGCAGGCAGGCATTACACCCAGGGGGGTACCATTGCCACACAATTTTCCTCTGCACTGTGTGCACTCCCCATGAATCAACCAACATCCTTTTACGGAGATTGAGCCCTTGGGTCTCAGAACAACCAAGCCTACAAAACAAAATCAAATAGTAAACCTGCCCGACACAAAAGCATACAAAAGCAAAGAAATCAAGCGTCCACCCGACCCAATGGCCGCAGGCGGGCGATTGAATCTCAAAAACAAAAAGTGAATTCTGAAGCTCCACAGCTTCCGAACCCAAGGTGCCTTGGCCCATGGTGTGTTCGGATTCATCCTGTAAATGCAAGGCTGCTTGGCGATCGTCATGATGCAACATGGGCAGTGGCAAAGCAATTGCTCCTAATTGCCTATCACCAGAAGACTCAAGCCATACAACATTCATCACAATATATCATGATTCATCCATGGGAACAACATGCAGCACTCTGAGGCATTCTGAGGCGAGCTGAGCAACATGTTGTGCCCAATCATTGTTGGTGCAAAATTGAAACAATGATTGAAGGTAAACGGTCCAATTAAAAAATGTAGAGGGTCCACATTTATGTAATCTCGTGGTGGTCAAAGCTGCCGGAAGATAGCTTCTGAGACAAACAGAAAAATTGACATCTGTACCTAACAATAAGGGTCCTTAATCTCCACAGCAGCACGATGAGCTGCACAAAGGAAGTAGAAGTAGGAAGCTGTGACCTTGCCATGGGCCAAAGACGGTGACCCAGCCAGTGTTGCTACTGTCATTGTGCCTACGCCAAAAACATGCCCATCATAGAACAGCAGTCCCAAAAATGTAACCCTACTGGTTGAATGTTGCTTATTTGTCAGTCAGCACTTTATGGTAGCGGTGGCGTAATCATCAATAACGGCAACAAAATCAAAGCCACGCGTAACGAATAATGACATCAACCCGCCCTATCACCACTGGCAAATGCAGTGCCACAGCTCTTTCTCTAAGTCTTAAGTGGCCAACTTCAAGAACTTGAGAGCTGCTCCTAAGGCGCGCCATGTCATGGAAACAGTACAACATACAGATCCAAAATGCCAGGTAATGGGAATCAAATCGAACACATCCTATATACAAGATTCACAAAACATATGGAAAAATACATTGGTCAAAAATCATTTGGATGTCAAGCTTTCAAATGAGTGTCACTGAAGGGCCCACAGTATTCTACATTTCCAAGGAATGGTTTGAAATTCAAAATCCTGTTCAGCTACTGTGTTGTCTGAACTCAGCTTCTGACGCATTGAATTTTGGCAATAGACTTCTCTCACAAAGAGCACGGGCCTGTCCAGGAGCTTGTTTGCATATCGCATATGTCGTATAGTTGGAGTCTTCACCAAGAATTACCAATAAGCGCACATTGGAAAATGACCTTTTGGCAATAACCCGTGATCCCCAGTACCCTTCGGGTCCTTCGTGAAGAATCCATAGAATCGCGCACACGCAAGCTAAATCCATCCAAATCGACCACAACTAACTTACTTTAGGCATACGGCCTTCGCGTCCCAATCCTCCACAGAAGCGCGTCCTGGCCCAGGGGGCAATTCCTACCTAGATGGATGAATTCCTGCACCTTGTGGCGGTAAAAAACCCCTCCAATTCATGTACATTATCATGAAGCATGACACATCCTGAACATAAATGATTAGAATAACTGTACTAACATAAACACACATCTACTGCAAGACGATATTGCACATATATGTCACACGCGCATTGCTGCATATGATAAAAATTGTGCCACGTTATCAAGATGTTATGTGATAAATACATATATATAATGTATGAGGGCGTGTGTGTGTGTTCATATCATACATGCAAAAGAAAATGGTAGCCAAAGACCTCCTTTCTGATGTCAATCTTGCCTGCCAGGATTTGCACGCTGGAGGCCTTACCTGGGCGAAAACGACTGTCATCTTATACCTTCTGGCAAAAATTGTGCAAAGATGTGCAAAGAAATCAAGAATCAATCAGAAATCATCCTGGGAATTCTGAAACTATTGATTCCTGGCTTAAGGTTTTGCCAACTTATTGACTTTGGGACCAACGGCAAGGGAGCGAAAATAGAAGGAACTATCCATTCTTGGCTGTGTTGGGAATCAGGAAGCCTGTTTGGACGGTGAGCCTGACATCCAGCTTGTCATCATGGCTTGCTGATTTTTCTGAGGGACCGTTTTATATGTGCATAAAATTCTACTGTTTCCATGGACTCTTTGTTCTTTGCTTGGGGATCTGGCATTCTATATTTCGTTTTTTTTGAGGCCATTGGCACACTTGCCCCGAAAATAAGCCATTGTTCACTGGGAGAAGGCACAGCTGGTCCGCAGTAGCTTCGACAGCATCTTGTGAACCCGCTGCGATAAGCTCTCCTGTGCGCGTCAACGACAGCAAGTGAACCTGTCCTTGATTGCATTCATCGCATTGGCAAAATCTGCACAGACTGTTACTGTTACTTGCTGACTGTTCAGGATATCATCCACCAAATCCTAGATCGACTAGTTATAGCTTCATATCCAGTGTCCGACGCTGCGCCAAGACAAGAATGGCACGCCAAACCGCAACAGAAGCGCCATCCACAAATCCCCACTTATCTCCAACTTCCCGTCCTCCAGAGTTCGAAGCGTGGTGTCACCCTGCAAATTGTCAGCGGCTCCACAATTTTCAACTGTTCATGAGTCTATGATTAATATGAAAAAATCTACCCAAGAGTTGATGACTCACAGCTATAGCAGCTAAAGCTAATAGCTATATCTTAAATTCATTTAAACAGCTGTTGAAAATCCACTGAAACAGCGCTGAAAAGAAATGTGTCCCTTCTCGCCTTGGTCGCCTTCTTCCCAGTCTTCTCGGTGTTGCCCTTCGCTGCTTTGCCATCTGCATCTCCACCAGCCTAGTGGGAAACTGTTCGGCACTCTGTGGCCAGTGATGAAGACCTTTCTGTTGACAGGACCAGAGGTAAAATATGGTAAAATTGATAAATCAAGAACATTCACGAGGGGTGACAAGACTCAAGACCCAACACATCACAATATCATCAAAATCCATCTATGCAGAGTGAGTGCAGAATGTTGTACAGTTCAAATCCATTCTGATGTGTCGGAAAGAAGTTCTCTTCAGTATTTGTACCTGCTGATACACTGACATACATATTGATGCTCCCCGGACCTCATCATCCTTACTCATCTTCACCTTGTGGTTGAGCTCGACCATAGCCTGGACAGGAGAAGTAACAATGCCAGCAATGACAGGCAGTCACAGTAGTCATGATGAACGAAAAGCCGGGCCTACGCAAAACCAAAACATTCAAATAATCAAATAGGTAAGCAGGTACTTAATTGAAGTATGCTTGAGATGGTTCTAGCCTTGAAGAACCATTAGGGCGCAAGAAGGTCTCAATTATGTGATTGTTTTTGAACCTTCTTTGCAAGTTGTCTGTTTTCTTCACTTTGTGTTGCATATAAAGTATATAAACTTGTGTATAGTCATATTGTATGATTTAATACATTCTTACACAATTTCTATATAAACCATCCTGAAAAGCCATTCCTTCCCATTTTTGTACATCCAAGGGGACCATCTGGAGTTCGTCCACCATTGCCATGCTGGCGTCACGCCTAGGCACCACACGACGGCATCTCCACGGGTGCACGGTGCAACGCTGCGACTGAGGGCTCCCAGCTTCGCTCCACAGCGCAACAGGAAGGACTCCACCAGGTCCACCTGGAAGTCAAGGCTGTTGATTTCTTATCGTCATTTTCAATGATCCGAGTTTCCATAATCTATATACGTATATATATATATATATCAAATTTGTCTTAAATGCGTAAGAAAAGGGCTTTTCAACAATGCTCATTGTCTCATTGTTGATGCCCACCAAAAAAAAGCGTCCACATCAAACATAGGATTCATATTAATATACATCAATAATGAAAAAACCACTATCTCTGCAATTCTTGTGAAACATCCTGCCAGAGTCCCGAGTCTCATCCCTCAATGGAGCCGTGCCCTATTGCCCAGCCGATGCCTCCCGTAACCTGCGAATCAAATCATCCTGCTGCAAGCGCAGCTTTTGCTGCCTGACGACCAGGGAAGCAGGAAACAATTTATTCACAGTTTGGTAGAGCAAGGGCTTAAACAAATGATGTACGTTATTAGTCACTATACATGCAAATATGCATGTAGAATCATGTCTGTATGCCATCAACTCAATACAACGAAACATCCACCTCTTTGTCAGTTTCTTCTTCTTGCTCTGATCGTTGGTGCCGTCCAGTCCTTGGGGGCATCTGGCAATATCATACCACGTCCCAAGCTAGGGAAGCCCTTGGAAATCTCTGGGTCCATTGATCTTTACTAGTTACTAGGCCAAGCACATGTATGATGATATTACATCAAGTCAAATCACAACAAAGTCATTAAATAGACATCCAAGCTGCATGTAATGCCGTATAGTTTCAATGTATTTCATGTCATTCAGTTCCTTTTCTTTCCAAACTGTTAACTGACATAATTTCCATCATCACCATCCACCTTTTCCAAATTATAGCCACCTTCCCATTCCTCCATCCCTCCCCCTGAAGCTGATCAAACGGGTGCCATGACGGGAAGTAGCAAAGGAATTCATCAACTCCGAAGCCCCGCCATCCAAGAGCTCTGAAAGAACCTGGACGTCGAAGGGACAAAAATGCCGAACAAAAATGATGAGAAAATCCAAAGGGCAAAATGTTTTCGTCTTTTTTTGGGGAAAATACCTGGAAAATCCTGGAAATGAAGGGTTTTGGTGAAGCAAGCTTGACTTTGTTGAAAATTTCAATAAGATTGGTGGTCTTTGGGATGGAGGGACTACAGAAGGTATGATGGGGTTCCATTATCAACGCCAAAAATAAAACTATTATCATGATCCGTGATGATCTTTGATGATCCATCTGTTGTCTGGGCATTGTTGCAGTTTGATTCCAAAGTAAAACGTTGATTCATGAGAGGTGGCATGATGACGACAACAATGAAAACAATGTTAAATATGATGATGTTGACAATGCCACATGCTGCGCAAAGGTGCCGTCCTTGATTTTGCCACAGATCAAGTTCTTTCATGTCTCTAGTTCAACATGCTCTGACTGTAGAATCGGAGACAACAAATGATATGTTGCAATCCAAGGCTAGTAATGAACATGTGCACAAATATTCTGGTACATGGACGGTCTTATTCTGGTGTATCAGTGGAAACACTTCGAGTTTGGAGCTCCGAAATATCTCACATGTACATCTGTGCCCCTGCGCGGCTGAGCACCCAGCGCCCGAGTGGTCCAACGTTGCCACATCGTCCTCTGCATCCTCCTCCCATAGCACAACACGTTCACCTCTGTGGAAATCTACCATACGCAGTCATGTTGCAGCCCCACAGGATGACAGCCCCTCACTTAAGGTCTTACCATGACTACCATGGTCTCACCATTCTTCTTAACACAAAGCACAAGGCTTGATAGACATGACTGATGCATCTATTCTTTAGGGAACTCAAGAATAAAGATCTGCACATGGCAGACCTCAGATATGACGTGTTGCCTGTTCAGCCTCTTTAGCAAGGCAGCCTCCCAACCGTCCTCATCAGCAGCCTTCTCCTTCTCATTCTTCGCCTGTTCACGCTACAAGTATGATCCAAAACATACAGTAATTCGAATGATGAAAACATACAAGCATAGACCACGCGTTACTGTAAACAAAAGGAAGCAAAATAATCCAACTGTATCAAACTGATATCAAACACGGAACTTGGCGAAATGCGCTTAGCCCTTGAATGTCACTTGAACTTCTTGGATTTATCTTCTGCGTTTTTGCCGAGCCTTCATCGCAGCGATGGCCTTGTCAAAGACTGCCTTTCGGCTTCCTTGGAAGCGCGGGAGCATGTCGAATCATGGGGTTCAAACGGAACCACCACTGACTACCACCTGTGAGGCCTTGGCCATCCGGATCCTCATCTTCCTCATCTTCATCATCTTCATCCTGCCGTTTCAACTACCCGCATGGTCTATATCTAACAGGAAAAAAGATTCATTAATGCACATCCAGAAGCATACAATTCCCAAATTTCCGAGAGCACTTGGATTTCAACGGATTTCCCAGAACATGTTGGATCTTTACAGAAGCTCGCCTTTTTGCTGTAAAACCAAGCCCAATGAATTGCTATGAATTGTGTTTCTTTGCAGTCATAGTAGCCAATTCTTGTCCCAAGGCCAAAATGCTTAATTTTTTTTTGGACAGGACGGGGGGGGCTTCCTGGGAAATGTGGTATAGAAGGTGCGGTGGTTACTTGCCATCTTCCTGAGTACAGTATGTGCAGTTGCTCACAAAAACCCTTGAAAAATGGTCAGTGAAAAAGTCAGCATTGAATCCCACCCAAGGTCCACCAAGTCTTTTCCCAATCAAAGGTGCCTCCATATCGTCTGCTTCGTCTTCTGCTTCATCTCCTGCTGCTTTGCCACACACCTTGGCTCAGCGCTGAAGGTTGGAGAACGTCACATCATTTCACATGAAATTGGAACTGATTGACCATGCTTTTTCCTTCATGTAGAGCATGCCAGAACTGGCATGCTTATCTCACTTGAAAATAATTTACATCAGTCACTCTATATAAATGTGCCCTGTACATATACAACTGGTGCGGATATGTGTTGAGGCTTTGATGTCCTAAGTCTCAAAGCAAAGTAGCACAAAATCTCTGATACCTACTTCTTTTGATGGTACGTATGTAAGTTGCTTTTGGTATTCTACATGTACTGTACTTATATGTGTTGCAAATGCGCGTAAGAGAGGTTCATCTTTTCCTGCCGTGATTCTGAGCCAGTCACAAAAAAAAAAAGCAGGCACACTGCAATCCTGAGTCACCAACGGAAGAGCACAGCTGGGTCAGCGTCTCATCCTCAGATCGTGGAGTGTTGTTGTTGACCAACTGAATTCAGCGCCCGGAAAAACAAAGGCACAAAGTTCTCTCTCATATTTTTGCTTCACGGTCGTCAAGTTGCAGCCACATAGAAGGCCAGCTCGCGCCACGTCAGTTTGCAAGCCTCTCAAAAATCGGTTGGTGCAACTTGCAGCGTTGGGGTTTTCTTGCAGGTCATCCACCCCAGCCTCCCGAATCATCGCCAATGAATCTCCCACATAAAGCTCAGCGGCCACCTTAGGATGGAATCCTCCCTTGCGTTTCCAAAAATGGACCTACACCGATACACCAGTTGAGAAATTATCATGAAACGATATGAAAGGTTCAAGGTTCATGTAATCTTCATCTACATTCTATTGAAGAATGATTGAAGACCATGTCTTGTTCCCAAATATTCCCGACAACTGGTGCAGAATCCTGATCCAGCCAGCCTCGTTCTTTCATAATCTTACACGAATTAAATGGATTTAAATGGCCGGTCCAAAGCTTCCATTTAGCTTCCGAGCTGGTGCGAAAGCTGCTAGTGCTTCTGCAATCTTCTTCCTGAATCAACCCAACAAACAGCATTTTAGCCCAACAATAATCATCAAAAATCCATCCAAAAATTGAATGGGACCTTACCAACGGACCCCCTAAGTAAGTTGCTAGAGCTATTAGATACTCAGGTTTAGGGGGCCCGTTCCGTGGGTCCTGTTGGAGATTTCTTGGAAAAAAAACATTGAAGCAATTTTTCCCATTCGAGGCACCAGCGTTCATACCACCAACCAACGGCAATCCATTGATCCTTCACTGAGTTCTCGACTTGGGTTTAGGACCTTGGACCTTGGAGTCGAAAAAAGGACAATCCATATGGACTCAAAACAGGACACATGTGGGCCGTATGTAAAGTTCCAAAATGCTGCCATTTAAATGTGATCATTTTAGATGATAGATGATGGTATGCAAATTGTTTGAAAAGAAGGTCTGATTACAGAAGGAAGCAAGACTAGAAGAGCTAAGAGCAAATCCAGTGTAGTTTGCGTTCTGGCGCTCACAGGTACTAAGACGACAGGGATTCTAGTTGGTGGTTTGATTCAACCCCTTTGAAGAATATTAGTCAAAATGGGAATCTTCCCCAAATAGGGTTGAAAATAAAAAATATTTGAAACCACCACCCAGGATTTCAATACATGCGCTGCCACACTGCTGAGAAAAAAACAAGGGGATTCTCCCGAAAATGTTTCTTTGTTCCAGATCCAACTGCAATCAACCTGCGACTCCCATCAAAAGCATGGCAGCCACATTGAGGATGGAACTACTGTCACCAAGTGCTCCAGAATTGACAGCAACTGCGCGTGCACAGAAAGTCACGCAGGTTGCACATGGTTGCACAACTACTGTCTGATTTCAGATTTGTAGCTGATGGTCTGAGAGTACAGTAAGTTGGAGGAAACAACTTGTGGATGTCCCTGAGACATGATTTCAACTCATACAAAACAGCCGATGTAGCTCAACATGGCCAAAGAGCTAAATAGATAACCCCCCAAATCTGAGTTTGCAAAAAAAAACTCCAGTATCCCAATCTATTGTGGCTTTTTTGAGGCTAACATGAATACAGCCCAACGTTCGGAATGAGACATGCGCCTCTCCAAGGACTGTCGAGGCCTTAGAATCAAAGCCGTACGGTTTTGCAATGGATCATCCCAAAAAAAAACATGGAGGCTTGTGCATGTTTCAAATGCACCCAACACGCACCTTCTACTTACAGTATAAGATTCCAAGCAGGGAAGGATGTTCCAGTCCAAGTTCCCAGACGTTCACAGGAGCATCCTTATCAAGCATCACCAGAGACAAGGACCTGGTGAAGTGATGGCTTTCATGTTTTCATCTGTGAGTCCACATATCGTGCCAGCAGCTTCTCAGAGAAAATGTATGAAAATGTGCTTTGATGTCATTTTCAGCCATGGCCATGATATCTTTTTTTCACTCTTTGCGCAGCTGATGTCACAAAGACAATCCTTTCCTAATCTCTCTACGGAGTGCTTCATCTCACATCGGCTCTTCATAGAAGATCAAACTGGCGACTGTAAAAAGTAGTCAGCATCCTCTGCCTTTTTCCTTGCTGCAAGGCTTGAAACTGTCCTCATACCAATGACATAGAGAATGAAGGCGATGACATCCACAACAACTACCCAGGCCAAAACAGGCGTGCCCCAGAAGTAGTCCATGTCCTCCACATCTGCTAACTCTTTCGGGTGCTTTGACCATCGCCGGGTGTATGACGAACCTTGTGACACCTGGGACTTCTGCGATGACACATTGGATGCTTCAGGTACTGCATGTGTTCGGCGTGCAAGGGCGACCGCCTGGGCTGGAACCACTGAGGTCACTGGGGCCTGATCCAAGGGTTGGCTCGCCTTTACTGCATCACAGCTGGAAAGGCTGGAAAGGAATAGCACCAACAAGCCATAACTCGAGGCTTGCTTCATTGAGGGGGGAAGTTGCGAAGTTGCTCACCGCATGGGAGACCCCAAGCAGTAAGCAGCTGCAACTTGAGCCATGAGCCCAGTTGGCGTTTACTCAATGTGGCAAGTGGATACCTAAAACATACACTGCACAATGTAGGTGGAAACCGACACAATACAGTAAGATACATCTAGACGTAAAATGACAGAATCAATTTTTTTGTTCCTCAAATGGTTCTTTTAATAATGAATAAATAATTGTAAACAAGCAGTACGAAGCACCCGCTCTGAATATAAATGCAGATTTACACTTCAAAATACAACCCGAGCATGCCAAAGCTGAACAAGCTTCGCTCACCATCGCTGACATTGCTCAACACGTCTCTCTCTCTCTCTCTCTCTCTCAAAATTGCCAAGTTGTGCGATCCATCTGTTTTCCCTTTTTCATTTCATGCGTTGTCTTTTCGTCTTTCCATTGAATTGATCCACCATCCGATTCTGTACGGATCTGATGTGAAGTATCTTGGCACAAAGGCGGTCAGTGTCTTCCGCAGCCCGGGCAAGGCATTGCAAGTCAACAACATGGAAACCCAAAACCCAAAAAACCTAAAGTCATAGCGTGCTAAGATTAATATCTCCCAGAAAAACGGCAATCTGCCATGATTTTCTAATAGATATTCTGATATTCTTCTCATCTTCTGAATTTGAATCACTTCATCGTCATGTTGCCCCACCCTGGCTGAGTCCATTATCAGGGGCCACACACAAGTAGCCAGCTCTGGAAGTTCCTAATTACTCAGTCATATGGCGAAATGCCATGCACATGGATGTCCATAATGGCACACATAGCACGGGCAAAGTAGATGAAGATCGAAATCAGGTAGAGGAAGAAGCCAGCCATGACCCATCTGCGCCTCTGCGTTCCGAAAAGGCAAAAAATTAGCCGAAAATACATTGAAGCGCCGTCAAAATCTACTATAATACATGATATTACATGTGTCCAGTATGAATTGAAGGTGTTTTGTTTCTTTTTGGGGGGGCAGCCTATTGTTTTTCCGTGTTCGGCACACTTCACCTCCTCCAACCCTTCAACACGTAGCATTCTGTGGTAGGCCACCGTTGAGATCCCCAGCATTCAGTACAAAGCGAAAGACATTGTGAAGAATCGCCACGTGAAATATTTAATATTGGTCGTTACTTACAATGCCCCCTTGCCAACATAATATGGCCTTTTTTGGCATATCAAATAGGTTATCGGTAACTTATCGATGACCGTTGGGTCAGCGACTTCTTCCTTGTCTCTCTAATGAACGCGGGAAAAAAGAAACATCAAAAGGACGCCAAGACCCTCCCTCGACCACAATCGGCGCTTGAAAATGTGTCGAGTGACTGTTTCACTTTCGTCTCTGGCTTGAACACATCCTTTTCATCAATGACATGGCTTCCCGATACTGTCCGAAGAACGAAGATGGCCGCCCAGATCAGCCTGGTGCAACTCTAGGTGCTGGGCTCAGCCATCAGTTCAACTTCCGACTTCACTTGGAATGTAGAAAATCTGCTACAAAACTTGGAGCTGCAACTAGTAACTGATAACTTGTGCGTAACTAGATAGTAGAAACATCACATACCACTATGTAAAACTCGTGAATGCTTCCATTGCTTCGATGGCCCAAGTCACTGAATTGGAGCCATCCACCAGTTGACCAAGAATGGAAGTACCGAAAGAGTGTTCAATACCTTCGCTGACAGAAAACACTGAGGTTCAAAGGTACGGGAAGAACTTCTTTACATACTCCACCGGCAGCAAACGGTGAATAGATTTTCGGAACAAACAGGACAAGACTATAGTGACCAAAGACTGAGGCATAAAAAAATGGCTTCCCTTGCCGAACACCTGGGACATTTCAACACCAAACATGTGGCCAGGTTTGTCAGAAATTTGTTCAGGACCAAGGTACAAGGAAGGCCATCTCAATCCTTGCAAAGGAGGTTCAGGTCACAGGAGGCCACAGTATTGCAAAAAAAAAAGTGCAAGAAAAGTCATACTTGGTTTTTTAAGATGTTAAACGTTTGGCTTTGCACTGACGTTATGATGAAGCTTGCCATTCAGGGAATGTAGGTGCTTAGAGTAGATTCGCAACTCTTCCGCTTAGAGTAAGTACTGAGCGGTGTGGCTGCAGCCCAGCAATGAATGGTACATTCTCACACTGGAATATATAGAATAATTAGGCGGGGGTAGGTGACACTGACGTGCGAGAAGTCCCTGCTGCATCTCAATCTAACTTGCTACCCGAGTGGCTTGTGCGACTGATAGTAACGAAAGAAGAAGTCCACCGAATTGATCAAGTCCTTGGAGGACTTAGCGCAGTACTGACGGATGTACTATCTCTTAAGGCACGAACCAAGACAGCTTTGAAAAATGCAAATCCAATCGCGATGAAGCTTTTTGGTTCCTCCCTACTTTGCTTTTAGACTTTTCCAAGCGGCATGTTCCAAATCAGCGAGGGACTTCAAGGAAAAGGCGCTTGAAAGTAGCAAGCCGGTCATCGCCACTAGAAGGGTAAGGGAGTCGATCGTTGCGAAGACAGTGAAGAAGACCATGGTTCCCTGGAAGTGTGGGGCGATGAAGTTGTGTTTCTGCATATTTCTCATTTCTGACGTGTTTTCTGAACTCATCTTGATCTATAAGCTCATGATGATTCAAAAGAATCTTCCCAATACAGTCAGGGCAGGGATCACTATTCCAGAGTCGTACACATGGATGTCAGAGAGTTAGATGTTACACAGTTCTTTAGGTTGGAGTCTATGGAAACCAAGAATAGACTCGTGGACTCCCCAAGCCCTTGGCAAAATGTTCATGAAGGAGACACACCTCTATTTATACATATATATATATATGACTATGTGTATATCATATGATATATGCGTGTGTGTTGGCAATTTCGTTCTGAAGTGTGAGGAGAAGCCTAGTGGATCAGACATTTCACATTCATAACCTTGCTTCAACATGCTGCAAATACTTGGGCAGCGGGTAAGATGCCTGTGGACCCCAGCAGTGCACACTCTGGATCTTGTTCTGGCAAGCCCACGCTGCACTATGTCTTGAGCCAAGTCAGAATGGATCATCTTAATGACATGGATACATTGGGAACAGGATTTCATGAAGAACCACTTCTTCCACAAGGATCTCCATGAAATTCCCGGGAATCGTCAGTTTTTGCGGGGTTGAACCACCAGCTTCTTGGATTTCCAACAGTGGCAAGCAGCAAACGGCATTCTTCTGCCTGGCAAACATCGGAGGAGGTGAGATGGTGACATATCAGGTCATGTGCGTGACTGATGGGGAGGAGAGAGGAGACACATGATGGACATGGAAGCAGATCACGATGATGATGATGATGATGATGATGATGATGATGATGATGATGATGATGATGATGATGATGATCTCCATCATCATCTGTCATCATCAGCTGTCATCCAAAATCTTCCGGCAACATGCCATTTCAGATGTTCGCCCCCATCCGTTTGCAGCACCTTGCAGACATTCCTGACTTCCCTCCTTCTTCCACATCCATGATGCTCTGACCTCGTGAATATTGGGAATTCAGAACTCAGAAGCCCTTGAGGATATAGTATCAGGGACATGCTACACTCACATGTGAGCTCTTCCTCTGAAGGTTGAAGAGTCATAGCAATGACCCTTCAGGCATTTATACCACCTGGAAAGTAGATGGCACAACTCCCATGTAATTATTGGTTTATCATGGCCCCTTGCTAAGCCACCTATTGGGAGCTGACCCATCGACTTTCACTACGGTGTACATATCGAATGGAGCAAGATCTGTAAGCATGACCAACTCACACGCTTGAGCCTCCCAACAGAGTTCAAGGCATCGTTGACGCATTTCTATATCTGCTTCCTTGGAACAGCGCCATATCATCATGAATCATGATTTGTTGCGACATTTTTATGATGCCCTAGGCCCTGGTTTCTTCCGCATCACACTTTTGGCAGCAAAAACGGATGAACATGTTCGAACCTCCTGACAGCATAGCTGCTCAAAACTCCGGAATTGTGACGAAAATCTGGCATTTAAAAATGCCCTTCCTTCATTCCCACAGGCCCACCTGAAACTCCACAGCACATTTGCAAACTCAGTGAGTGGAACAAATTGGGATTGGATAGTCGGATGGATCAACTGATGGGGGGTGCCATCTTAGGCTTGGAAGATTTTGGAAGAGGAGCCAGTTGCCTTACCAATGGTCAACCAAAAAATCCTCAAAAATCAAGTCCAAGGAATGATTAAAGAAGTTGAACTGGCATCCTGCATCATAAAATCATCTGAAGTTCAAGCTTCCCTGTGGTAAGTCCCTTCTTATATATCTTCATAGTGTTTCATAGAATCAAGATTTTCTTGGTGACGCATGCTCCTACCATCACACCTAGCTTTGCCACGACATCTGGGCACCAAGACGGGCGTCGTTGCTTTTCTTCTTCTTGGAGTTTGCCTTATGCTAGGATAGCAGGCAGGATTTGCAACAAAGATGAAGTTATACTACAGTGTACTGTGCTGACCGTATCTATATAACTATCTGATTTGTTATGGCTTATGGCTGATGTGCCCAAAGTTCGTTGCAAGGAGATCCTAATGGGATAATCTTCACAGAGTCCCAACACATTGTTTGTGGCCTTGATTGTGGGGAGTGGCCACAATCCTCTTTTCCTTACAGTCCACCTGCCAAACCTGCAAACATCTAAATTTCCTCTGCAAATTAAGACGCCAAAGACGAATGTAATCGAATACGTACGACTAAGGCATATAGAAATCAAACTACAGTCTATGTTGGGGGGAACCTCAGCTTAGGAAACTGCATCAAAACAGCGCCGTCATGATCCACTGTGTCAATGGTACGCCTTTGAAACAAATACGGGAAATCTTTCGCAGTCATCACAATTGATCATCATCATCGTCATCATCATCATCATGTTGCGGCTAAAGTTGCTTTTTCAGGGTTCTTGGTTACCACGTAGTTCCACCTTGGACGGTGGAGGAAATCGCTGGCAATTCTGGAGAGTATCGTCTGCACAATTTGCGTCATACATTGAAATTCATGTCGAGTGTCCTGCTGTACTCTCAGTACACACATATTCTGTCATGTTGAATCTCATGGTGAGGAACTAACAGTGTAGAATATGATTCACATGTATACTACAATGTTCACTCTCATGTTGATTCCAGCAGGTCCAGCAGGTCCCATGTAAAAGCTACCAAGACAGACTCCCTGGAGGAACTATGAAACTATATACATCAGGGTGGCATGCCATCAGTCATTGAACAGAAGAGATGAATCACACCTACCAGGGAGCCGACCATTGAAGAAGTCGAAAGACCTTAATGCGCAGCAAATGTTTTGCATGACCTTCAGTCCAAGAAAATGCCGGCTTCTTGACCTTTTGGAAACACCTGCGCATATGTCTGCGAATCTTTTTGCATTGCCTTGTGTCACAGCACTGGTAGAGGTTGATTAATCTACTGTATATTAATCTGCTATGTTCTTGGTGAGGAATGCTGTCACTTCTCTTCTGCCACTTGCTTGAAAGGCGTTTGTGGTGAAAAATTGATCCAGCTCTCTGTTTGCATTCCAACCGTGGGACTAAAGTTTAGGGATGATAAGGAGCACATCAAATAACCAGCTTCCAAAATCTCTGGCTGTGCACTCATGCTAGACAATCACAAAGCCAAAAGCAGCCGGAATTAGCTTTCACCAGATTCGGAGGAGCTCTTCTAAGTCTTAAATCTGAATTTGGCCTCCACTTGATTGGATGATGGATTGTCAGTTCTCTTAACCGTAGGGAAAGGAGGTTTACACTTATCTAAATTATCTAGGTGAAATAAGGCAGTTAGTATACGATTGGAAGCTAATCTAGTGCATATTATTGTGCGTAGTCCATCATGAAATAGCATTTCCAGTGAAGCCGTTTGACCCTCATCAATCCAATGCCTGGACTTTTCCTCCAAACTGGGCATTGCCCACCATAAGCGAACCATCTGAAAGGCAGCCTGAATAGGCAGAAGATCTGACCTCGGAAACATGGTTTCATAACTTAAAACATCAAGACTTAATTATGACGGGGCCGGTGATGGCTCGTGTGAAAGTACAGTAACCCATTTTTGCACTCAGAGTCTTGCATTCCGAAGGATTTTTCACATGTTCTATTGCCGCCAATGTTCATGGCCTATTCCTTACCTTCCACCTTGCACCAAGTCGAGATACTGAGATCTTACAGGGAAGACCTTGGCATGTCGACTTACCTGTGAAAGGTAAAGTTGCTCCAGGTGACTCCGAATTCCTTCCAACTCTAAGGTGCCGTGCCAATGATCCTGGCCCTTCCTCTCCACCGGAGAACACCTCTCCCATGATCCAAGCTGCAATGCATGTCCATTCCAACAAAAGTATCCACACAATGTGGCTGCCCAAAGGAATGAATCTCCAAGATACTCATTGCTCTGTGTATTGCACCATGTCCTGGTTTGCTGTCATGCCAACATTAACAAAGACATCACATGCTGCGGCACCACGTCCCATTCCCGTGCTACTGCAGCCTCTGCTGTCGAGAAATCCTGGCCAAGGGCAACTGCGCGTTTAGCCATATCTGATGTATCTGGCCAAGTCTTGATATACAGTGGTATATACACAGCCCTGGATGACTGTAAGGCAATTTAAGATAAGACGGTTGGTTGTCAATGCCGAAACATATGACATCTACAAACTCCAGGGGGCATTAGGTATCAGGTTTTGGTTTAGGTTGTGGCAGCGGTTGTGAGAAAGGAAATATCTAAGTGACTGGAGGAGGCATGGTTGTTAAGATCAATGCCAGGAGTCTAAACCACTGAAGGTCACCACAAGGAGCTGAAACTAGGAACCCTCAAACATATCAAGGGAACACAAGGAGCCCAAATCCTGGTTGGCTAAAGTTAGTCCCCGGATGTCCCAGGTTTCATGGACGAAGGCGTGGAAAATGACTGGCACTGGCACTTCATATTGCTTCCTTTGCATGTCGACCAAGGAATTTGGGGTTGGTTGAGCCCAATGAGGGACTCCAATGTCTTGCCATCCTCACAAAGGCACATATCTGAAGCTTGAGCCTCCCCAGAGACCAGCTTCTCCGCAGCTTCTGGCCAGGTCCGTTTGGCCAGCTGTGCTGTGGTAGACCTCACAAATTCTCGGAAACAACATCCCAAGCAACTGTGAAGATCTGCAAATGTGAATGATGTGTATGATTTCCAAATGGGTGGACAGTTTACATATCTTGCGTTTATTTTTGAACTATATGCGTAGTTGGATTGCCAAGAAAAAGTTCAAATGATATTTGCATTTCGTCACCTGTAATCTCCCTACTGTATGCCTACCCCTAAATACACCAAACTTTACCGTCAGCGTGCACCAAAGAATGCAGCTTCTAGTCTTTTCACCCCATCACGGTACAACGGATATCAGATATCGCCACCCAAAAAAAAAGCGACGGATCCAGTTGACACCTGGTATTGATATCGGAAAGAGGTTGTAAGAGTATTTGGGACCAGTTCCGATCATGTTCTCATTCTGAAGCCAGGTTTGAACCTTTTAGCGCAAGGTGCCCAGCATAGAATCGGACCTTTTTTCGAAACCATCATGGCACGCCATGGCGAAGTGACAAGGTCATCCAGCAGGTATCGTACCATCGCCTGCTGGTCATCTGGATCACCTCCATAGTCTGATTTCACAGGGTTGAACCAGCAACGACGTGCCAGTCTTTCAGGGGTGAAGTCTTCCTGGCAATGGGGAAAAAAGAAGAGGAACATCCATAACATCCATAACCATTGCTGCAAGTAAGGTGCACCCATGATCATTACGGAAGATTATATAAGCATTTGTGTTTTCCAATTTGTCATCTTTTTCCACTTGGAAATTCTGTGCTGAGGTCAAGTTCATGCATTTCTCCCAATAGATCCACCGAGCTGAGTTTGTAACCGATACATTACATTTTCCAATGTGCACATTTGTATTTCCAACGTGTTGAATAAAATACCTCATCATATGCATAAAAGATAATAAAGAAACCATCACTAATCCTCAGTAAATAAGCTTCAACAAACTATTCTTATTGAAGGTCATTTCATTTGTGAATCAGAAGTGGCCTGCAACACCTTTGAGCGGAGCTCGCGAAGAGGCAGCAGGGCGGCGACATTGGAAGTCTGAGTCGGTCGATGCCCTGCAAGAGAAAATGTTTTCGGTCCAGGTGTCCAGGTGTCGCAGCTTCTTACGAATCCCCAAAAGATGGGATGTTCATCTTGGAAGATCTGCCTTCCAATATTTCAGGATCGATGAACAAAAAGGTTGTTGGACAAAAAATGTCAACTCTTGGTCTTCTTGGCAGGACCGACACGCCCTTGTCAAATCCTGCTATCTCCGCCTTCATGTAAAGCTTCTCTGCCTTTCTTGAAGGCTGCAGCAGCCACCCAGCGTGGCATGGAACGCAAAACGTGTTGTTCAGTGTCCAACAACGACAAACTCTGTGGCCAACGCCAGGCATCAGCACCTGAGGTCTGGTGGTGCCGAATCAAATCGGAGTTTTTTTTGCAATTGAAGGATATAGTTGATGGTCTTTTCTCTATATATCCACCATAATTTTATCCCATGGTACTATATCATATATTTATTATCTATATCTATTTGTATATGCATTCAAAAATTCCCAACCTTCAAATGGGTTTTTGGATGTTTTTGGTAACCCAAAAACCACCAGTGAAGGATTCTTGCAAAGGTAACGAGATGAAGCAGGCCACTCTTCGCCAAGTCGCAGGCCACAACTGTGGAGGACATGCCAATGGCATCAAACGCTGCACCACTTCGAGTCGCCAAATTTAGAAGTTGCAAGGCTAAGGTCCATTGCAGCCCTTGTTGACACGCTTGGATGGCTGAACCTCATCCAAGTTGAAGGGACAATGCCAGGTACAAATTGAGGAAAAGGACTTGGTACAAATGTATGATAGATAGTTGGTAGAAGGGTAAAGAAGTACAGCATGTCAAGGAACAAACTCAAACACGCTCAACTTTAGAGACGCTATTGTACGCGCTAAGCGTGCCAATGAATGGCCATCCTCCAATACATCCTCCCACATCCCACCTGTCAAAACAGTGATACATATGACATAATTCAACTGCAGCCGGGTAGCAGCATGCAATCGTCCCTTGGGCCTGTCAAGCGGATCCGCAACCATGACCACGAAACAGAGTTGACATCAAAGCATGACTATCTTGACTTCTCACTGACCTTTCGTCTTTAGCAGATCCAATCTCTCTTTGTCTCTTGACATTTCATCACTTGCATCCGTTTGCTGCCTTAGCATATGGCCAGTGCAACAATGAGGCATGCGCCAGCTTCGTAGCTTCTTGCCATCGCGCTTCCTTCCTCAGGCCAAAATGAGATTTCAAAAAACATCTCCAAACATCGTTGGCATCATGTGACACCAAATTCTCCAAACATCTGCAAAATGGACTTCCAAATATTCCCGGATGATAACATCTCATTATAACTAGAAGACTCCACATCCTGAAGAACTTATGAAAACACTTGGGAATATTCAAGTCCAAGGTTCTCGCAGGCCGAAATCACGGAATTGCAAATCACTGCCTTGAAGTTTCACTTCAGAATCAGCGGGGTGAGTCATGGATCTTGTAAGGAGGCCATGGTTGGCCTGAAAATGTTCTCCCCAAAAAATCAACTGCAACCATACTGCAGTAAGGTGGTCTCGAACATTCTCAAGCTAACTATCGGAAAGCTGTACATCCAAGAGTCCAACAAACATTTTGCCAAGCAACGTTCGCCTGAACTGCCTCAGGTGTCAACACATCAACTGTGCATCTGCGAGTTTGCAGAATCCAAGCCCACAGCTCCACAGCTTACAAAGTTTGCATTGCTGACATGTTCACTATCTCAAATTCCATGTTCCAACCGTACCAAGCGCTGCCTGTCACAAGATTCCACCTGGACCCACCTAGTGAAGGACAGTGCCGAGGGTACGTTGCGATGGTGTGGGACACCCCAAGGCCGTTAGATGT
Source organism: Breviolum minutum Mf 1.05b.01 (assembly GCA_000507305.1). NCBI lineage: Eukaryota > Dinophyceae > Suessiales > Symbiodiniaceae > Breviolum > Breviolum minutum. The sequence continues at coordinate 117,237 of DF239639.1, forward strand.
GGCTATTCTATGATATTCTATCGTCTTCCAAAAATTCCACCTGGACTTGAATTGACTCTTCTTCCACGCCAGCTTTTGCTAAGGCTCATTTCGCTTCATCCTGCAGCTGCTAGCGGGAAGCGGAACTCATGCACATACAGCAATTTTTTCCAAAGTAAGTGGTGGAAACCAGCCATGGTTTCTTCAAAAAAAACAATGCTCCTAGTCCACTCTTGTCAGCAACCCTTTCCCGCCTCTCTAGGAGTTGCAGTGCCTGCATACTCCTGGCTGCCTTCTCAAAGCTGGCTGCCAAAGCGCCATAGCTCGCCACGGTGGGTTGTAACTGCCGCTGCTGCAGGGCCTGGGAACGTGACTTGAATCGGAAGCAAAACTATCAAAGGATGAGCGGAAATGGCAAAATTCACCAAAAATCATGTATATTATTATATTATATATATAACACATACAACATAGTTGACAGGCAGCTATCACATCAAAATTACAGTGTTTATGTGATCAAAATTAAGGCCTCAATACATATCATATCATAATTCATATCCGACCCTTAGGCACAGCAATCGATACCCCTTCGATTTATGGCATGTGCCTCTGGCAGTGTTCTGAATTTCTGGCATTTCCATGCATTTCCAAGTAGAAGGATTCTCTTACTCAGTTCCCTTTCCCTTCCATCCGTGTCTGCAGAAAATCCCCTCTTTGAGTGGAGCCTCCATGAGCGACAAAGCTCTGGCCTCACCACATGGCGATCATACACACAATTGGCAAAAAACAATTGCCAGAAACAATCAAAAATATGTAGGTTTCATATGGTTTCATACGCCAAGCTGCCCACTGGAAACTTTTCTCCTCAATCGCGTGGCCATGGAGTATCTTGGGGTGAGATGGATGCCACATATCCCTCCAAGAAGGGGATATGCGTGATGTCGGAGAAGACAGGAAAGATCAATGCTTTGTTCTAAACCAAGCTTGATTACAATTGAATACTACATGTAGAGTTCTATGATTACTATTCTACATGTGGACTTCCACGATTACTAAAACATACCATTACAGTACTAGCATGCTAAATTTGATCAAACATGATGTGGTGTCCATTCATCGCCACGTGATAGACCACGAACAAGAGTGTGTAACATAGGTAATATTACAAAAAGAATGTAGATAATCGATAACATTGTTTTCTATTGTATGATATATTACATACGTATCCTTTGAAAGATCTACGGTACCTCCACTCTCCCAAGGAAGTCTGCACACCAAGCAAGTCTTACCCTGAGCCTGGTCAGTTGTTTGATGATGATGATGATGAAATGCATCATTCAACGGCCAGAGAACCATCCATCCCCAGCCACATCCGACCCCAGCTGGGCACATTCAAACCTTCATGCCATACAGCCGAGGGTCACAGGCAGAGATGGCTACGTTGAAGGAAATGATGTCGAGACGCGCCTTGCGGCCCAATGGCCCAATGGCTCAGGAACATTGTTGATCCCCACTGGAATCCCAACAGTCCAAGTATTGGAACTATAATAGAAGTGCATCACTTGCCCAGTTTCTCACGTTGCAATGGAAGCCTTCACTTGATCTCATAAAGTGAAGCCAGGAAACCCAAAAGCAAACGGAGATAGGTCATTGATGTCTTCCCACCATCCCCACCTTTTGCGGCAGCTGTTCAAAGATCAACCTGCTTGGCACGGAATATGTGATGGCAAGTGGATGCAAGTGGAGTGATCCCTTGGCATTTTGCCAACTCCAATTGCAACCTCGCAACCACAAGCTTCGCTCCCATTGCATAGCACCAGCGCAAGCTGCCGCAGCTGTATGGAAGGATGCTGCCTGTCGCATCACCATTGAACAATGGCCAGAATCTCTTGCAGAGTAGCATTGTGAGGTACATGGAAATTCCATGTGCTTGCTTTCATGTGCTTTCTTCATCCCTACAGGTGTCAACAGGCTTGTCAAGACCAAGTTTAGTGTCACTCTGGAGCCAAGATCTCTTTGAAGCATTGGACCCTACCCAGAATCCCCAGAAGTGCACACTCTCTACGACCATCCATGCCTGCGGGCGAGCAAGACCCCTCCTCGGAAATGCACAATTGCCAGTGACAGACGCTTGGCCCGCTTGGCTAAGTTTTTTCTTGCCAGACTGACTTTTGCCAGGGGGCTTTATCAAGTACAACTTAAACAACTCCTCGGTACAACAACAACAACAACAACAACAACAACAACAACAACAACAACAACAACAACAACAACAACAACAACAGCAACAACAACAACAACAACAACAACAACAACAACAACAACAACAACAACAGCGACATGTCCCAACAATTTGGTTGCAAACTTGATCATTCTCCTCCCCCCCTTCAGCCAAAACACATCAAGCGATTCAAGAGTTGCAAGGCCGTGGTCCAACGGCTCGCCTGCTCACATGCACTGATGGCGCAGTTCACTACGATCACGTCCAGGCCCTTCACTGCAGCCTCGCGCAATAGTTCCAAGGCCACTCGCCATTCGGAACCTGAGATTTATGAGTTTTATGTGTTTTTTTTTGATTCCCGACTTATCATTTGCAAGAAAGCAAGAGATGTGGATTTTGGACTTCTGCTATGATCAACTTATTTTCTACAAACCTTTTCTCATCTGGAAGACCTTTGACAACAAGAAATCGGATCCCATCAACATGTTGGAGGCAAGAATCCTGTTGCAGTGATCAAGGTGGTGTAGGTCACCAAATCCTTCAGCTTTTGACATCTCAAAGTGACGCAAGATCACTATAATTTTTGGAAACCTAGTGAGCTGCTTACTTACATCCAGCTCTGTGAAGAAGGGACAAGTTGTATCGTCCATTCTTCAAAATCACCTGAAGAACATTTGCATAAATTGCCGCTGGCATTAGAGAACAATTAATTGACATCGTTCTGACAAGGAAGCAATACCAGGGAACTTCATGACCAAGCTTCTGGTGACAGAGAGTTCGAACGCGATCGCAACCTCACAGGGCCCAGCCGAACTGTACCACCATAAGTGATCCTTGACCAACCATAATATGTCAATATCTGGTTCCAGAAACACCAAAAAGATTCCCAAAAGACTAAAACAAAACGTAACAACATCTTTAAAACATATGTTACATAAATATTTTTATTTATACATATGCACTATATATATACATAGTATCTAAGAATCATCATCGCTATTCATCGCCATCCTTAACTCACCCAAAAGATTTAGGAAGATATTTGAATCCGAGAGTGTATCAAAATTGGCGGCCAGATGTGGATCCTGTGGCCACCAAACAGTCCGACCACATCAACTTCAAGGAACATCTCCAGCAGCTCCAAACCCACTTGCCAACTTTGGGCCTCCAGTGGCTTGGAGAGGCAATGGGAGGTCATCTGGCCCACCCGGGCACCTGGTGAGTTCTGCCATGTTGCTGCCAAGCGACAAGTGCCTTAAGACCTGCATTGAAGGCTGCAAGTCCTGTGGAAGAAGGAGCAATCAAGAGCGAAATCACAAATCTACAGCAAGTAAGAAACGGCTATCAAAAAATACTCTGTCATATCTGTCTGGGACCACAAATGGATTTTCGAACTCCTGCTACGTAAAGGATCTTAAAGGCATCTAGTGCTTATTGTCAGCCAGCCACCCCACCGCCCGGCTCACCATCGCTTGGCCATCCGCGTTCAAGCTCTTGACCTTAAGCCAACTGCTTCTGCAGTCAGAAGTTGTTTCTTAATGCCAATCTTTAAGTGTTTTAGCCAAAAATTCAATGAGACAACATGCAGGGACTCGAGTTTGAAAAGAGACACCCCTCGCACATCAGTGCAATGAGTGGATAGTTTCTAAGCCTGGATTGCCTGGGCGAATCTGCGACCTTTTGGCTGAAAGACTTGAACAGACCCGGAAGTAGGAAGACCTATAAGCCTATAAGTCAATAAGTGGCCAAGTAAGGAACAAAGAAGGAAGGAAGCAAAGTAACTTTGTAGTAAAAGCACAAAGTCCACCGAAACCCCAAATCATCCCAGATACTCTTAGCAAACAGTTTAGCAACCCCCCCCCTCTTGTTCGGACGCCTTTTTTCTTGCGTAGCATCTCATCACAAGCTCCAGGCTCGCACCATGCCACTCGACCTGACGCACTCCTCCATCGAAAGATTTTGTTGCAAAAGCACATCAGGATCTACGCCAAATAATGGCCAGGCCATCATCTTGGTTCAGGATCAGTCCTTCTGTGCGGGGATCCTCTTGCAAAAAATGAAGATTAAACCTATGGAGTTTCTCTGCAATACCTCGAAGCCTTGTCGAGCTCTGTCCGAATTCTGTGCAGTTCCTCTGCGGCACTTTGGCCACCAAGCCACGGAAGAGCACATTGTCAGCAAGCACCAAGCCATTTTGGGCAAGAAGACTGGCGTCCAATGCTAGGTCCAAAAATTGCTGGTAGCCTTGCAAGACTCAGCGATTCATTTGATCTAACCAAGAGTGGCCATCGCCTATATCTTCATTCAAAGAGCTTGTGAAGAGAAAGGGACCAATTGAAGATGATTAAATGAGAATCGCGGTCACAAAAGCAAAGACATGTGTGTACACACAAATATGTATATAGTATTATATACACATATGACATGCCGATCTTTGACAATAACTTTAACACTTGCAAGACTACTAACAAAAACAACCAACAAACCCCCACGCGTTACCCAAATAATCATAGAAATATATACCTAGATCATACAACATATTATGCAAAAAAATCATACATAGTCGCATCCTTTGTCCTATGTATACATGTCATATAAACTATAAAAATATATACAGTTATTGAATGTGACTAACATTTTTCACAGCCACCAACTTCCACACCTAATCGCTATTCAAAGGAAGTCACTTTTCATGGACCCATCCAGGTGTATCACTTCAAACTGTGAACCCAATCGAGGCAGTAGGTCCTGCGCAAGACCTTGCAGAACCTGCAGCAACCAGCGGATTTTTTTGGAAAAATTCCTGAGGCCCCCAACATAGGAAGTGAAACAATGCTCCAAAAACTGCAGCCCTTAGGGGATGGTAATTGTTATTACGTATTGTCAAAAATAGTCCCAACACTTGCAGACTTACAGGAAACCATACAGAGATAAACGAAAATAATCTGAAACATCCAAAGACTTGCCAGCAAATCACGATTGACTCGTATCCTGTGCTTTGCGCCACTGTTTTCCAAGAACTCTCGAGCTGCCTCAGCTTGGATTGGACAACGTTCCAAAGTCATGACCTTGGCTCCTGCTTCAGCGAAGCAAAGGGCAGAGTACCTGAGCTGGAAAGCCAGAGCTGCAATTGGGTTTTAATCAATATATAAATACTATATGCTGTGAAATGTTATGGATCTATATACATGATGATAATGTATACAGTATACATATGCTTTGAGATATTTGAGATTTATCTTCTAATGAAATCCAAGCTCATATAGAAATCAACATTCCAATATATTCTAAAACCATATGTTGAGAGCTTCCATGGAAATTATGACCTATTCTGAATGGATTTACAGTTATATTTATTGAAGTGAAATACAATGAATGAACTTTCTTGGCCTACTCCTCTGCAAGACTTTGGTTGTACGGCTTCATTGGAAAGGAAAACGAAGTTGTGAGCGCAAGACATTTTGAGAACGACACATCGCAAATCAACGGTATAATCTGTGGTATACGTAACTTAGACGACTATACCTGCTAGACATTTGGAATACTGCAATAATCATTGCAAAAATAGAGATCCCTGAATAAAGACTTCATGTTTCATTTTTTTCGCATGTAAAGATTACCACCCCATACATCAACTTCTCACACCATCCTTTGGCGCCACGATTCTTGCGTTAGAATATCAAAGGTGTTGAGGATGGTTTGTAGTTTGAATAGCCCCTCAAACAAAAATCATGTAATGAAGTAGCCCCCAAACCCAACTTAATCTTATCATAATCTCATAACTTAAAGGCAAGTGAAGTAGATTATGTGGATAAATCATAGGCCTGGCCAGTCCTATAATATGCATCAATGAATCAACGTGCACCCTGGGGTTCGCCTGGGCACCCTGTGAAGGTTCCAACTTCCAAGACTTTCATAGCACAATCCGTTGTGACCAACCGCTTCAGAAGCCTTCCGCGAGCATTGCTGGGTAACATATGGACTCCACCAGGAAAAAGATCCTGGAACAGCTGGAGAATAAATACTCTGAAGTTCTTGCTCCCCAACCCTGATGAAACACTAGTTTTGATGATTAATGATGATTAGTCAGAACCACTGTCTGCACAATATGTGCACATATTAGTCTGCATGCTAAGTTAAACAACGATTCCAACTTCTCCTGCGTATATCTCCGTAACTCTTTGTACATTTCCGGCTCATCAACCTCTATGCTCTCTGCAAGGGCATGGCACACTCGCCGTGCCATTCGTTCGTTCTTGAAGCGTTTCCACGATGCACTTGCCACGTCCAGCACTTCGTAGCCGTTTGACCGGGGCAGCAGTAACTGGGTTGAACACCATGCATGGAGGCATCTCCAAATGGCTAGATTGCAACACACCACGGTGCCAATGCAAAAATGGCGTGATAGCATCGCACGTTCTCATCTCATGGTGGAGAGGCATGGAAAAATGCTATCCACTTGGACCCCCAATGTCATGCTTTGGAGATCCAATTTGAACAAAGCATTGAATTTGGGATGATTGGATTTTGTGTGATAAATGACTTTTTCAGTCAGAGGCCCTTCTTCTCATGAATGAAGGACTTTGGAATGACTGCGCTGCTGTAGCAAAGCTGTGTTGCGTATTTTCCTCAACTTTCCCTTTGCTTCAACTTGAATGATTCAATGCATCTATGACAAAAGAAATGCCGTGGAGCCGGAAGTGAGAAGTCATACAGTAGTATAGTAGGTTGTTTGATGGCCTCACTTACAATGGTAGAAGATCAAAACCTTCTGACAAAATCGTGACATAGTTGATTCAAAATGCTTGCGTTATCTTCTTTTGCATTGTTTTAGGCACTAGCATGTCTAATATATGGCCACTTTTATGCCTGCCTTGAGCCTCGAACACCGTTCAGAAATCGTGTATATTCAAAGTGTAAAGATCGCGTTTGTTTTGCTGCACATTGCTTGGTGAGACCTACCAGTCAGTCATCCACCATTCATCCTGAGCTTTCCAACGCATCATCTGCAGCACCAAACCACGCTGCTGGCCACGGGTTAGGGCGCTCAGCACTGCATTCAGTCCGCGACCGCGGTCGCAATTGTACCTTGGCCATAGCCGTTAGACACTGACAGACTGCAGACAATTGCACATGTTAAAGGTGCACCGTGGCACCAGCGTTCACACGCAGTTCTTTTATTATCTCAGTCATCATACCATCATGGGCGAACTAACTATGCCATATTCTTCAATCTTCTTATTTAACACCGTCCAAAACAAGCTTGCCATGAGAGTCAAGGTGGCTGAAAAGGCTTACATATATATATATATATATTATATAATATATATATAAATCATATTTAGTAACTATAAGATTATACAATTAAACAATAGAATTAGAATAGAATAAACAGAATAGAATTCCAAAAGAATGGGATAAACAAGACTTATATGGCCAACCCTGTTGGTTTTCTCGTGCGGGATGAGCAGCTCCAGGTGAAACCTTTGCCACAGGTCTAGTGCCTCCAAGGCTGTATAGATTGAGGATGAATGGGGGTTGAAGCCTCCCTTGAACTCATCTGATTTTCTGATTCAAATATTTGCATCTCTATCTAAATGTATATATATATATCACATGTTTACTGTTTACGTGATTTTATTATGTATTCTGTCAACGACTGGCCTGGTCACCTAGTCTTCGACCCCTTAGTTTTTGCAGGGTGCAATTGCAATCCTCAAAAATCTCAAGTCCCAAGTTTTCACAGGCATCCTCTTTTGGGAGGCCTCTATGAAACCAGCATTTTAGTGTGTATTCTTTTTTGACACGGTGTCAAAATTGTGATTATTTACTTGAAATGTTGGCGTCGACTATCCCCCAAAGTTTTGCTGACTGGTCTTCCTAAATGATCCACTCACATCATTTCCACGCTCCTGTTGCCATGCAGCAGCTTTGGCGCAAACACCCAAGGCATTCCTGGAGATGCAAAATGTCTCTTGAGTGAGTTAGTGAATTTCCCTCAGAGTTGTCGTCAACATGCATGGGCATCATCAAAACAAGATGTTTTGGTTGAATTACATGCTTTAGGAGGTTGTTTGGGAGTGATGGATCGCAATCATTGGGAAAGGCCCGTCCAACTCAGGGTTGCCGGGGAAAGCATTGAAGATGGAAAGGGAAAGGGATGGCGCTTGAATACAAACCAAGGATTTTCCATCAGTGGTCACCAAGTGCAACTACCTCATCAAGTCACTGTGAATCCGAATTTTCCAAAGACCCATCAAGCAAACATATGGACCAAAATTGCAATTTCCAATGCTTTCCCCATATTGTCAACGTTCCACCACCTTCCCAAAATCACGACCCTTCCACTTCCCCTGTCGCGCGTCCCCTGCGTCACCGCATCGGGCTCGGGAATGCGGTGCAAAAGCGCGAGAGCGTGACGCCAAGCCGTCGCCTGGGACCAATGTCACCAAACTCCCCAACAGTTTTGAGAACCTGATGCCATTCAAACTAAAGAGCTATGGAGTAGCTTGGGAATGATTCTTGAAATACAGTAGATGATACATTTAGATGATTATATTGTATGTCTTGTGTGTATATGGTAAATAGGCGTGGACGTACACCTCATGTACAGTATAGTCTTTAGACAACTTATAGCTGTAATTATGTACATCTCAAGTGCTCATACATTATACATGCAGGAGTTACCGTACATGGAGTTAGGGGATCCAGCTGGTTGCCGGACCATGTCGCTGAGGCCAAATACGACAGAATCCCTTCATGCAGCGTCACGCGACATGCAGCGACAAATAAATCCAATTTCATTTCATCACTTCATTTCAGGCTCCATTTCAACCAGTCGGTTCTTGCATGTTCTTGCTATCATTAGTTGGATCCAATAGGTTCAAGAAGTGTGACCCATTGCTTTTGAAGGAGTCTCCTGCTCTGCATGCCTGCCCACAAGCACTGATGCATGTGGCGCAAAGACCAGGGTCCTGGAAAAACGCAAGGGCTGAACAGGTCGAGATCAGTGATCAGCTCAACCCCAAGAGATATGAGCCTCACATCACAAGTCACTGCTCCATAGATTTACAATTTGTGTATCCCAGTTTATTGACCAAAGAAACAGCTCATATCAACTTAGCCATCCTCAGCCTACCAAGTGGAAGTGAACCATCCCGCATGATAGAAACTTACATAGTAAGAATCTTGGTTCAAGATGACTCCAAATGATATGATACACACACACCCCAAAAAAAAGTATCTTTATATTATATATTCATAATTATTAGATATATATGAATACAACTGGACTAAATCCCAAACCCTCTTACATCATAGCCATAGCTGGTGAACTGCCCCTGAACTGCCCTGAACTGCCCCGATTTCTCACCTTTGACCTGAAGCATAGCTGCAACGCCTCTTGCCAGGCAGTCCTGCAAGAGTATATAAAACTGGTGAATCTCGGTGATCTGAATCTGATCTTGGCAGAATGTCTAGTCATGATCTTGTCATCATTGAATCCCCTGGACATCATTTAAGCCGCAGCTGCAGCTTGGCCCACTCCGAGAATTTTTTTTGGCGTCTCCGCAGCGGAGGTTGGTAAAAAATCGATATCTTGAAGCGATCAAAAAGGAAGGTAACGCAGTTGCAGCTATGAAGTCTTCACCGCTAACAGGAACGCATTTCCAAACCATATTGGCATCATGAACTTTGCGGGCACCCAACTGCCAACTTGAAACAGACATGATCAGTGATGCTCCAATGATCAACGTTGTGTCTGTGAGGACTCAAAACACCTTCAAGTTTTAAGGGCAATGGAATCAATCGACCAATAATATTACTAAGTATCATACTAGATCAACATTGGGCTCCAAGACTTGTTTTTTGAAACAATCATAAACTATATCAGCCTCTTTCAGTCGAATCGCTTCGGCTAGTAAACAGTGAAACGTTTTCAACCATAATTTTGTTGTGAAATGATTGAAATAACATCCTTCTAGACTTCTGGAAATGCACTTTGTCCTGTAAAATATAGCAGTTATTCACAGGACCTGGCTCTCATCCCATTTGGAACAGGTGAAGCCAGGGCCCGAAAAGATGTTTCAGCGAGTTGATTGAGGTGGTGGAATGGATCAAATGGTATGCTGCAAACATCATGGTTCCAGCATCCTTCACCAGATTTTGATTCCACAGATTCCCAACATCCTAGTTTCTAATTCATTTCTAGGACTTATTTTGAAAAAAATTGAGATAAATTGAGAATGTACATAGAATGTACAGTACAAACTCTTACATAGAATTGGTATGTATCAATTTCTTTCCAAAACCTGCACCTCAACTTTTATCTGGTCTTCGGTCTTACTCCAGTTGCTCAATCCGCATGACCAAACTCCAAACGAGTCTTGGCCACGCGCTTGGGTTGAATGGTCACCTGGACGCGGTGCCAGCCATTGCACAGGACCCCGCGGATGTTCCATACTGACCTGGGTGATGATTGGTGGTCAAACGACTGCTGATGGTCATTTCAACAGTTTGGGAGACCATTTCCCTACAACAAGTCAACTGGTAGTAGCCTATGCCGAGTATCACATGGCATTCTGAAAGGTATTAAATGATGTGCGGTTGATTTACATGGTTTCGAGATGTTTCGGGGCCCAGGCCCTGTTTTGATTTACAGCTGTGATACATCAACTAAAACATGTTTGGCAGCACCCGTGTCACCTGTCACCCAAGGTCGAAAAATGTGGTTCCCCAAACTCTAGGAATCTTCACCAACCTTCTTGGATTCCCTCTGCCTAAGTGAGTTTCGAGAAGATTTTGTCAAAATTCAAAAATACTTCAAATATTTCAAAAATCCAACCTACCTTTTCGCTTCTTCAACTACTACATCATCGACAAATATCATACACCTTCAGTGAGACGGGATATCATGTTTGTTTGTCTCGTGGCGTCCCATTGTTCCGTGGTTCCCGCCATCCTTGCTGCCATGGACTCGATGCTTTCAGGCTGCACGTTGTACTGAGCATCCACTGCCTTCACCTTCGGCCATGGAAACTGCAATTGGAGCGGTTCAAAGGAAGGTCGGGAAAACAAGAATAGAAAACAATCCATAAAGAATCCAGCTTCAATTTTGCACCATTTTGTACCATCTATAAAAATGACATAATAAATCATAATAACTTTTTCACATGGCAAAGACTCACCTTCCATTCACCAGTGTCTCACCCAAGAATCTTACAACTAGCCCTTTCAACATGTTTCTTGTTGGCCGAGGAACAATGAGGCTAAGCGCCTTTCCAGGTTTTTGCAATTCAGCTGGCACTGGTAACTTCGCTGTCCACAAGGTCCACGCCCAGGTTCGTGTCAAGGACCTTGGTCCCATACACCCGGACCTCAAGCCTTGACCGCAAAAAGCTGCCATAAATTCATAAATCGGCACACATGCGTTCGGAAACACTCTTGGACCTTCGGTTACAAAAGACATCAAAGTTCATCAACAAAAGCACATGAAATACCCGAATGATCCCGAATAACTGAGCTGCCAGGTGTCTGTCCTTCTGGGCGTTGCAGTTCTGCCTCCGTCCATGTGTGACCATCTGCAGAGACGTCCACGCGAGCAATGCCACGACCGCCACCGCTCCAAGCCCAGCCCTGGAGTCTCACCAAACAAACACCATCGACATATTCATACTGGTGATAGAAGAAATCCTGCATCAAAGAATTCATGTCTCTGGCTTCTTCAGTCGTAGCAGTGCTACTACTAAATGTGGTGGTCTTGCCAAAGTTTCTTAACTGTTTCCAAATGATTCCAGTAAGTCACCAACATCATCAACTCTTGAGCACCTCAGCACTATCAGAAAATCAAACCAAAAGATCCCTATACCATTCACCCCACCTTCATCTCCACACAGCCCTCCGGGGTCAGTTGCACCAAGCTCTTCGGTGGTGGTGATGAAATGGCAGAGTTCACCGGCATGTCCTATGCTTTGAAAACAGTCAGAATCGGCCAGTGGAATCTGGTACTTGTTACGGATAGTGTTCTAAAAGGAACTTGCGTTTGAACTTGGTTCAATTTATTATGCATCCACTCAACGCACAATCTGTTGATCAAAGGGACCCAGGTTCATTCTGGACAATTCGCCTGCTCTATGGAGAAAAAACGTGGGAGATATGAGATATATGAGATATATGAGATCCTAGCTTCAATCATTGGCCGTTTACAGATCCAATTTTTGAACTGACCAATCCTGACCACCAGCCCCGAGCCATGCCTGAATGGCTGGAAGGCTTGCAAAGTCTGCTGTCTCCCAAGTAGTTGAATTGTTGAAGGCTTTGTAGTCGTTCCTGGTGGCACCCCATTGGGATGGCCTGTCATTAATATGAATCTGTGAATAATCGTCAAACTGATCAACTATATATTTCAGATAGGCGGAGAGAGAGTTGTGTGAGTGTGCGCGTACGTGTTCCACCTCATATCACTATGATCATGAAGATATATAAGTTGTGCACATGTGCGTTGCTTTGCTACCGCTAATTGCTAAAGCATCTTGAGGAAGCCTAATGGTACTTCTTGCGTAAATGGATAGACAGACATTGCATTCTTGAAGGAGAAAAGGCTATCCGTATCTTCAATCGGAAGTCAACCGCAAATCCTGGCTCCAGATCTGTCCATCTACCAGTACCTCTTCTTTCAATCGGCACGTCTGACTCTGCATGGTGAATGTAGATGCTGTGCCAAGGATTTGTTTGAAGATGTTTCAAGATATTTTCAAGCAAACAAGTACCCCTTCAGATCTTCAGAATGCCAACGTGCAAGCTGTTTCAACTTAAACATATCAAGCATCTGCTGCCAATGAGACTGGGATTCTTCACTCGCCACCTGAAACAAGCTCAAAAGCTCGGCGTTGCCCCAGGTGTTTGGTTTCCCAGTGTACGGCATGTCTACTTCAACTTTGACAATGCAAACATATGAGAATGTAAATAGTTGTAAATAAGAATTGGGATTTCTGGATTTCTCCATGCATCTTCATGTATGTATATATTGAATACATACCTATTAGACCGATCATGATAGATCCTGCTAACAAACCATAGAATATAATCGAATATTTTCTACATGCACTTTTACAGTCACACACATGAATATCCAAAAAGAATCGAAAAGATCTGCTCTCCCCTCTCCCAACCGTTCAAGACATCTCATAGTGCCAGGGGACAATCAACTTGTTGAGCCACTTGACGCTCCGGGCCCCGGCCACGCCCGGTACCAAGCACCGCAGCGGTGCACCATGATCTGCAGGGAGCGGCTCACCATTCATCTTAAACGTAAGAATAATATCACGTCGTGGGTCCTCAACGTGACCGACGTTTTTCAACAAACGTTTGAAAACTCAAGGGGTCGTTGACTTGAGGCCAACGTGGCACTTTTTCATCAATTGCATGGGAGACTTCTCTGAAAATCTTGAAAACCATATTGAGGAGCCACGTGTTGCGGCAAGCAAACATATGCAGCACAAGTAGGCTGTGTTTCTATCTTTAACCCTTGCCTTCTCCCGTCCTGTGCCCATGCCAAGGGAATGCTAGCACCATAGAAGCCCTTGGTGTCACGCCACTCCCCAACCTTTGGACGATCAAGACCCTCCATTTGCAGATGCAACTGCCTCAGATTTCACCCCAAATCTCTCAACAGTGCCGGCCCGGCGAAGTTTGGTGGTCGATTTTGTGGCACCCCAATCTTTTGGAAATGACACTTGAGCTGGGCCTATGTGCCCTTCACAAAAATATATTGAACTGAACGATGATGTCTTTTTTGGCTGCTTGTGCAGACAAGGCTGATTCGGCTACTCTTTCCATAGATATCCTGAATCAACAAATTGCGAGCTTCCAAGGTTGGCTCCTTTGTCCGTGCAAGAAAAAAAACAACCCACAGTAGGTCAGTAAGTGGGTATCATTTCAAAATTTTTGGGGTCGCCCTCCAGTTTCTAGTCCCTTCTGAAATGGACTATCCTTTCAAATGCAAGGCCAAGGCACTCATCTTCACCTTCCAACTCACTCTTCATCCCCAAATCGCTTGGCACTCCGACCTCGCGGCTATCGGCCAATCGAACACCGGAAGTGGAGCCCAAATGCCTTCAATACTTGCAAGCTACCAGCTGGGTCACATGTCCAACGTTCTCGGTGACTATAAACATATAATACATATTTCCAGCAAAGCAAGATCTTCTCCAGTTGATTCAGCGAGTCAGCTTAAGAACATGGTTCAACTCATGGAAAAATCCATCAAGACTGTCCGTAAGAAAGGTCCGAAGTCTTCAACACTTTTACCAAGCCATGGCACATATTCCAGCACATCTCTTAGTGCAACTCCTTCCCACTCCGCATTGGAGATGGCACCAGTGTACCAGGTCAATCCTTCCACTTGGGCCACTGAATTCCTGAGCGGAGGCAAGAAGACAAGTGAGACTTTTGGAAACTATTAGTGTCTTCCATGACCTACCAACCCCCCCAACCCATGGCCCAAAACCCATCAATCAACTGCAGTCCAGTATCTGATCCTCCCGGCGGTTGCCAGAGCATTGGACAATAGCAGAAACCTTCTTCCGTTTGAAGCGCTTCTCATCCTGCGGTTTCAAGGAGATCTCTTCCTAACACCAATGCATATCTTCCCGACGGTCCTGAAGGTCAGCCAATGTCAACTTCACAGGGCTCTGATCTTCGCCTGACAAAGGATGTGGGGGAACCTTCTTTCCTTCAAGCAATTCTTGGGGGATTCTGATTCCTTCTCTTTTCTTGCTCTTGGACTTGTCGGATTTTTCAAGAAACATTTTGAGTCAGTAGCAAAAAGTGTGAGAACATATCGTGTTACAATCGTGTTACAGTAGATAAGTATGCAGTTGCTGCTTGAGTCAACCCTTCAACCCAAAAGAGCCGCAGTACCAGGTGCCAGGTGCCACTTGTGCCTGGGGTGATCTCCAATACAAACTTCTTGGGATCGACTAGGTCGCCTGGCCCGGGAAAATGACCATGTTCCATGGCTCCAAATTGTTCCCGCAATGTCACATGAGTAAATTCATGCTTACAGCCTTACAGCATGGATTCTCCTCTCACCTAGAGCCATGAAGACAAACGTCCCTTCAACAGGCTGCACCTGTTGGTACAGGCAAGTGATTCCGAACAAAGAATTTCTCATTGGGCGTCAGGTACTCTTGCTTGGCCAGCTGAGACCTGGTACAAATTCTTCTGCAGCGTCCGATGGGTGATCACAAGCATCACAGCCCAACGCTGAATCTGCCGAGGTGCAAGGGGCACTCGGCATTGAAGGGCTTGGCTGCTTGGACCACCAGTTCCGGATCTCGCTTGGGGTCCGTCTGATATGGATCAAAGGGTGGAGGTAAATTCTTGTACTCATGCTCACCTCAAAACACACGACAAAAAGCCGCAGATAGTAGATTCCGAATCTCACGTTTTTGAGCAGCTTGGAGATGTGATATTACCTCGTTTAATATGTTTAATGATGTTTAATGGAAAATGTTCCAAGTATATTGACAAGTCGTTCATGGAGATGTGAACACATGTTTGCAATTGCGATTGCGCAGGCATGCAGCATGCATGAGTATCACCAATCTTCATCAATACAAGGCTTCCTAATGATATGCTAATGATAAAGATCTCATGAATCGTGAAAAATTACTAGACTACAGTCTGACTACAGCGGTTACTTTCTAGTCCGGTGACCAAGCCACTTAAATGTCCAATGCGATGCTCTCCAAGAATGTCTTTCACGCTGGCCACATTGTGCTGGGCATACATTGCCCAGAACGGATCGATCTGGCCACCAGCTGCTTTCAGAATCCTTGACAGTCAGGTCCCAAAAAGAGATGAACAAATTGAGGTAAATTGTGTCTGTTGTTGTTGGTGGTGTTGTTGTTCTTCCTGCTGTTCTTGTTGTTGTTGTTGTTGCTGCTGCTGCTGTTGTTGCTGTTGCTGCTGCGGTTGTTGGCATTAATTGTAAATTGTAGCTGTCCTAAATCTTCAATGATAAAAGGTCGGTTTTGTTCGGTCGCTTCACATCTTCCTATAAAGGTTCGGTGCAAGCTACCCAGCCCAACCATGATACTTCTCCACCCACATCTGTGCCCAAACCAAGGCTCCGTTCCAGTCCACCGGGGTGATTTTGAACAAATTTCGTAATGTCAAAAACGCCGTCTCTGTAGGTCACCCAAATGCCTTTGTCAACAGAATTGTGCCTTGGCTGTCATGCCCAGATAGATAGAAAATTGAAAACATTGGCGCTTTTTAAGCTCCACAACTGCTCCAATCATCCTCCACTTGGAAAGCATTGAAACTTGTTGGAACATCATCAACTTGCGGCTTAGAACTTAGAAGTATGTCTCGGAAGCACATACCATTCAGACATTGACAAAGACCCACCCTCTTCCCTTTGCATGTCAACTTGAGAATCCGCGCTTCTGGACTTCTGCGAACTTGATTTCAGGTTCACCTGGCTTGAAGCCTCGAGCAACTTGACACACTTAGATCGTTGTGAGGTCCATCAATGAAGTTGCAACATACTTGCAAGGTCTGGTTGACCAGAAAGCCCCAACACGCTGCCTGGGGCCAGTTGTTTCTTTTCTGGTTTTTCCTCCTGGCAAGGTCGAAGAGCAAAGAGGTCAAGAGTCCTTCCCACCCAAGACATGCACTGGCAAAAAGTTCCATCATGAATCAACATCATCAATTTACCAAGTTGCCCAGTTGAAATCTCCTTGATCTCTGGCACTTTGTTCTTCTTCTTCTCTTTACACGCCACCAAGCTGCTCCCAAGGACGATGCCCGCTGCAGCCAGGGAGTTGAGCGCGTAGCATGGCGAGGCAGGAGCTGGGACCACGGCCAAGTGCACCGCGCGGCGGGCCGCTCCCAAGGCGCGCGACCAACGGGCCATTGTGAAGTTCTTCAAATCCAGCGGGTTGACATGGCTTGACACTTCATGGATGACCTGAAAACAAATGAAAATTATATATGAAAACCACACTGACATGTCATGGCTTGACATCATCTAGATATTATCTTCATAACTAGCCTGCATCACGCTTCTATTATCTATAACATTCTATAACTATGATTTTCAGAATTGGAGGACTCCCATCGAACAGGTCACGCAATGTAAATCCTGCAATCTCATGATATATTGAATGACAAATACAAGCAGCTGGTACCAGTACCAGCAGTACTAGTGCTAGTATTTTTATGAGTACTACTTCTCCAACTCCGACGACAACAACGACAACAACGACAACAACAACAACAACAACAACAACAACAACAACAACAACAACAACAACAACAACAACCACCACCACCACCACCACCACCACCACCACCACCAGCACCACGTGGGGGGTGCGGTGGCACTACCATTCAGAGAGGTGGTGCTGTCACAGATATATCATGTATTATCCTCAGTCCTATCATGTCATATCTCGATAAATTCGGACACGAATAAGACTTGATCCCCAAGTCCTGCGACTCAGGGCAACCACAGCACGAGCAGATAGTACCATGTACAGCGATGGAGAGTGGTGCCTGCCTTGTGAATCTTGTTATTTGGCTGAGTTGGATCTAAATCCTTCCTCCTTTGGGGGCAACAAAACAAATTCATTCTATATCTATAAAAAAATAGAGTAGGGTAGAAAACAAATACTAGCCAATACATGCCAATACCGAGATGACTTCTTCAGTCTATGGCCGGGACATTTTGGGTGAAAAAATGTTCAGGATTGTCAGGGTGCACAATGGTCCTTGATGAAAAGACTCATCTACAGGGATTTGGTGGAAATGCTGCTCTTTTACTGGATGACTTGGCTGACTAGACTTTGTGTCCCACTTCCAAAAAACCTTGCATGACTCCGCAGCATGTCATGGAAAATCTTCTAGTGAAAGCGGCACTCCCAAAGAGAGAGAGAGAGAGAGGGAGAGCGGTTTGAAGCAACTGCTGTTTCCACGAGCGGTTGTTTACAGTGTGCCGTGGGAGACAAACAAAGTCGTGCGCGATACCCGTTCATGGTTCCCATCACGGTTTAATTTGACGGATGTCGTTTCAATGCATGGTGTACATACTGATGCATCTGGCTTTGCTGTCATATTTTGCCCTGACAGACTGACAAGATGTTTGGACAGAAATGGGGTGAGACGTGTTTGAAAGCACTTTGGCCGGCCTCAAAGCAGGCACTACAGGCACAGGAATTGCTTATAGAATGCTTCGGCCTGCACGGAGATATCCCACAAGCATCAAAGGCCTAGTGTTCAACCGCACATTTAGCTGAAATATGTTTGCTCTTTCCGCGGCAATGCCGGCAATGCAAGAAATTCCTGCTGGGTGTCCTCTACAAAAGGATCCTACAAACCGAATCATGTGTCTTGCCCTGGGCTGTTGCCAGGGCTTTATTGCCAGGGCTCTGACAAGCACGTAACTGGAAGGACAGTTGGGCGGCCAGTGGGTCAATCTACCTGCACAAGCTCAGGTGTTCCCTGTCTTCATTCCCAAATATCACGCAGTTCATCTACAGAGCTCGAGACGACAAGGTACAGACAAATGAACACTGAATTCATAGGGTCAATCGGTCAATCTATCTTTCCAAGCTCCACTTGGTTTCGCAGTCATTGGGCTCCCAATAGCTTCACCGAACTTCACAAGTCACCCGTGGCCTTGTTTACACATGAATACAGTATATTGTTTGTATAAATTGCACACACTTTGCATTATGTGTGAAATATTCAATTTTATATGATGTCTCAAATGTCACAGGTTTCATATTATTATTATACATTGCATATGCCGTATGACATACTTGAAATTCTGCATATGAGCTATGTATGCATTCATGAATTCCGTCATATATCATATACATAATTTATATAAATGTCTTATCATATTGCATGCAATACATCTTTTATATGCAATGTATCATCTCGCACTGCATATCAAGGATGAGTCAACAGCACGGCATCACAGTGTCACTGCCCCCGCCTTGCTCCGCAGCAGGGATCCAGCCGAGAGGCCAGCAGAGGTCAATGCCACTACGCATAGCAGGCCCAAGGCCCAGCTGGTGCGTTCCTCTGCGACCGCAAGATGTTGTGATTCTATATGACTCATATATATATATATATATTAATATGATGCGTGTGTGTGAGCGATATAAAAAAATGATAGAACCATATGTAATATACTACTTAGTCTATACTTATAGACTATATTGTAGATAAATCATCGTAATATGATAGCAGCATACAGTATGACAATATTCAATATGGTCAAAACATGTTTAAACACTGTATATATACTGTATATAACATCTAATAACTAGCAACACTGATACTGATAGAACATCAAGAGTATCAGTAAAATACAGTGAAATCACTAACGAAGCTTCAAACCGCACATCAATAATACTGCTTGCTGGGTCTCCATGGCACGTTCCCGTCTTTCAACCAAGCGTTCCAGATCTTCCAGCAGGCCCGGAGGGAGCCTGAGATTCCAATGAACGTTTCCCATGGATGAATTCCCATGGATACGATTGGATGGCACAGTTGACCAATGTGACTGGCCTTTTGGTGGATAGATGAGATAAGCAAGTGACGTTACTTCGTCTACTAGGTGTATGTCATGTTCAAGTTGGTGAAATCTTGTGAATGCCACTGAATGCCTTCGCAGCTGTTCTGACAAATTTTTGCAGGGTCCGAAATTGGGAACTACCTTCAAAAAGCGCAGGTGAAACACTGACCACTCAGATGGTCTGAAGATTGATCCACTCATTCTGAGATAGGTTAGGAGATCCCAGAAGCTGGAAGCCGGAAGCATGTTGCTGCAACAACCACAGCATTGCAATACATTCAATACATCAACCTACAACCATTAGCCATTAGCCATCTCTCCTGGGATTTTTCAACAGCCGGTGCTGTCGAATGTGTTGTAAAACGAAGAGGTATCAGGTGTACCAGGTTGCCCTTGAGGCCACAGCACCTATAATACCTACTATACAATATGTCAGTATGTCCTGTGGTCGATTCTCGATGCACCATTTTAGGACGCCACGACAATACCTACCTACAAGTCTTTGAACTGCTCAAAAAACCAGAAAGCTCACGGATCGCTGCGCTTCGAACAAATAGTGGTATAGTCGGTATAGTCGCCAGTTGCGGTGAGCCACACAACTTCCTGGAAGTGAGTCGCCAATGAGCGGGTATACACCTTGAGCATTAAATGGAGAACGTTGACTCATCATCTCCACTTGGCTCTGACGTGCTGTTCAGTGTGGAATGCGAAAGTGCACCATTCGGCGTACTTGTACTGCGGAGACTGGGGAAACTCGACTCTTGGCTAGAGACACTTCGGAGGCTCACTCGGCTGGTGTTGGTTTTGCGGCAGCACGGCCGCGAAAACACAACGATCACTGCGAGCACCATGAGCATGAAGCAGCCGAACCTGTTGGAATGGAAATGAATGAAATCAATGATGTCCAATGCCTACAACACGGCCTTTTTCATCTTCCGATTTGTATGGAATTGTCATTTTGGTGGGGAAATGGCAAGGAGCAAGGTCACCTGCCCCCAAAATTAAACGATATGAAATAGCCGTGGAAGCACGAATCAAGCATTGTACTCAAGTCGAAAAGACAAAAGCGTGACTAATAAGGACCAGTTGCGGCAAAGGGCTGGTTTTAGGAGACATATACAATGGAAAGTAGGCCAGCGTGACCAATGCAACACCGAGGGGGAGCATTGGAATAATCAAGAAAAATGATAGTAGCCACAAGGGCACATGATGCCGGAGTAACACAGCACACCTCCACAGTGTGAAACTTGAGCGTGCCAAAAGGATCATCACCAAGTACACGTTCAGGAAGTCCAACACCTGCTCTTACACTGCGACAACGTAACTAGAACTTCGGAAAGCAGCTGGAGAATATGGAGAAAAATTGAGTACTAGACTAGATGTGTACTAGGTTCGTATCACCGCATGGTACCATAGTATCCTGATTCTACAGTACCTTCCAGTGAACCGGTAAATGCAGGAAAAGGCCTCTTCCGATCCGGTTTGCCTGATGATTGATGACCAAGTATACCAAGACTTGCTAATTTGTTCACATCTTGAATATCTATTCTTCTTGTGACAACCATGCCCGAAGAAGCACGTCTTCAAATCTTCACGTCTTCGAGCGTCGTCGTCATCGACCCCGTCGTCATCTTCGAGCGCCGTCGTCATCTTCGAGCGCCGCCGTCGTCGTCGAGCTCGTCGTCGCCGCAGCCGGCGTCGGCGTCGCTGTCGTCGTCGTCGTCGCCATCATCGCCATCGCCATCATAATTAATCATTATCATCACCATCATCATTCTTCATCATCATAATCACCACCGTCGCCATCACATGGTCATCATGCAGTCACATCAGCATCTGCAACCCTACTTGTCCATTTGAAGTGTTTTCTCATGCTTTTCCAGCTTTTCCCATCATATCGCCCATGCAGAAGGTGCCTTGTTGATGATGCAGAAGGAGAGATCCAAACCGCCCATATTTGGATCAAGAACTTGCAATTCTGCGTAAAGCTCCGAGACCAAATCTGAGAGCCATGGAGCATTGGCACAAATGGCCATCTTGATGTAGAAACCTCGGAAGTTGGTTTGCCAAGAAACCAGCCTAGTCATAAGAAAGATGCTGGTATAGTGGTAATGTCTGGTGATGATTTTCCGTTAAATATTCTTCAAAATATCAATCATGGAAACATGTGGAAATATCGTAAAATGACGTGTCAGCTGAATACCGCCTCGATTTAGAACGCCTCATCGACACAAAAACAAAATCAGATTGATTGTGGTCAACTCAGCTGAACTCACAGGAGTAAAAGTGCTCGTGACATCTCATGACACCATTCCCTGCCCGATCTAGTTGCCATGCAGCTGAGAGGGAGAAAACTTCCCTCCAATGTGTTCACGAAAATGGAAAGAAGGTTTTGACGAACCAGCGCATTGAATGATTGCAAATAGTCTTCATCTTGGGAGGTCTGCCACTTCTTCAGCGTGTAAAGAACCTTGGTTGCAATTCGATTCTGAGAAGCCCCTGAACTCAAAAAGACAGCAACGTGATGAAACAAGCTAGCAACCAATGATATACTGCTATTTGTTGCTCGTCGACAAACAGCCGTTTGCTCTGTATACTTATGCAAGCAATTGTGTGGGTGTGCGCGGTATATCGCATGTGGTTTTGAAATTTTAGGAGTATCGTAAGGAAGTTCATGACGTAGCATGGTAAACTGCATATGGTGGTTTCAATGCCGGCCGAAGACAAGTGTATTCCGGCTTGGAAAAGGAAAGGACACTAGAGCAAGTAGCATCCAGAATCCTGTAGTAGAGTTCAATTCATAGTGCCATGGTCTAATGTGCTGTACAAATGCGAGTGAAAAGAAAAATAAATACTTCGCTGCATTGCTTCATTCATACCATCATGAAGCACTCTGGCTGCTTATGCCAAACAAGTGTGTATGTATATAACTTGTAGTTACATTTAGGGTGGTGCAGTATCGCATAGCATCGGTTGCGGCGTGGCAATACTAATGCAGCACACATATTATGCACACATACAATCTGAAGCACTGGCGGCAAGTCCTCTACGCCAAACCAAGAGACGAGTTTCCGATCACAAGCAATTTCTGCACCAGTTTCTGGGTCAACGTGGTTGCGACTGCAACAAGTACACCTTGGAGGTTGCATCCAAGTATGAGTGACGGATGTGTTTGCAAAGGACTGAAGAGGAACAAAAAAAGAATTGAATGAGGAAAAGTTGGGAACAGAAAGCAAAAGTATATGTCTGACACCGCAAGACTGAACATGTTTGAAAGCCCTTGGATTTCTGCCGCTTCCAGGCTGCTTGAGTATCAGTTCACAGCACGTACCTTTGAAATTACGTTGAAACTACGGCGAAACTTAGAGCTACCTTTTTCAGAACACCTGGTGTGGCGAATGGATAGGGTATGTACGCCACCGTCCTGGTGTTCCCTGAGTATTGCCGTAGGTCATATATCGTCATATATCGTCATATCTTGTGGATTCTTGTGATTGAATTGCCCAAGAACCTTGGCCTTCTATGTTGGACTGCCTTTTCACAAAGGTCAAGGCAAGCAAGGCACTTGGCTTCTTGAATCTGGAAGGTCTTGAGCTGCTGCGGCAATTCTGAAATATCTGCGATGATTTTCAACCCCAAATAGTGATAAAAAGGCAGGACCACGAGGCCCAATAGGCTCAGAATCGTAAACCATGAAGTGATTTCCGTGGCAATCGTGTCGCTGGAATTCATAACCTTCATGACAATGCGAAGGAGTTGCCATGTCACATTGAGGTGGGCAATCAGCACCACCATCTTTACCGGCAACACCTCCACACCTTGAATAAGGGATTCTCTCCGCACCAAACCCTTGGCAGTCACCCTGTCTCGCATAAAACAACCTACCGTTTTTTTGGGGGGGGGCAACTGGGCGCATGTATGGAACTGACGTCCGGCCTACTTCCCTCTCGCGCAGGAATGACACAAGCTCGAAAGTACACCAAAGCCTTTGGAAGTATAACGGCGACCAAAGCAGCACCAATGTCCTGAAGCGCAAAGACTTCATGGGGCCAGAAGCTAAAGGGCAGCTAGTCACCTGTCGTCACAACCCACATCTTTCAATGCGATCCATCCGCCGGATCAGTCCATATATTAGCGTAAACCTTGACCTTCTTCATGGGGTCAGGGTGGGTGTGGCTTTTTTGCACTATGTTTGAAAACCTATCACAACGGAATGCTACTAGGGATTTGTTTGGTATGGTGCTATTTGATCTACATTTGTTTCACCTCCATTTTTTTTAGGCCTTCCAACCTGCAAGTTGTAAATCTTCGATATTGAGACGCGACATCCCATGACCCACTATGAAATCCAAGTCTCTTGGATCGCTTCAAGAAGGCAGCCAGACTCAAAATACCTGAGAAATCTGGAGTGCAAAAACCTGGAGTGCAACCCATCCAGAATACTAGTCATGGATACTTGCATAGTCTGATCATATTCTGATATGATTCTGAGATTCTGATATGCAAATATGATAAACACTTGAGATCATGGTGAAACCATCATCTTGGGATCAAAAAGAAATGAGCGCAATCCAACTCCCAAGGCACCTTTCGTCTTCTCTCGGGCATCCTTCTGCTCAATGCACAGTTTGTCCTGCAAACTGAGAATAAATGAAATAATTGAGCCATATTGAGCCCGTCAATCTCATAAATAGATCTAAATAGTGCGGTTTAAGACTATGAGCTCAAGTTCAGCATAGTTCAGCCAAGTATCTACAAACATGAGATGAGGTTTGCAGAAGCATTCCTCAGAACAAGTGCCATTTCTGGCTTTGTGTCATCAACCAGCCCTTTCTGCCAATGTCATAACGTTTGATGTCAGCAGCAAACCAAGCGTGTCCAATCTAACTGACTCTAAAAGCTTTACGAAGGGATCAAACTTGTACGCTGAGATTCCCGGATGCGTTGCCAGAAGCAAATGAAGACAAAAAAAATAGCATAGCCGATGGCCACTGTGCGCTCATCATCCGGCAGGAGCTCAAAAACGCGCAGCACACCCAAAAGAAGGCTCCCAAGAAGAGTAGCAACAGTTGCTGCCCCCAAGTTGTAAGTCATGGTCTCAGTGTTTGTCAGGAAGCTTTTCAAAGCTTTTGCGCAGCAAAGTATTGGATTAAGAAACGATTCTCATCGATTCTCAACAAGTCGTGAGAATCAAGGTTTTTTGAGAAACTGTCCACCAACAATTTGACAATCAATCCATCTGAACCCATTTGTGCCAAGCAATCCATCTGATCCATCCGTCTTCATGCCTCATGCCTGATGCCCAACGAAACGCAACCAAGGAGCCAAGGTTAGGACCTTCAAAAGCCCCGAACTGCCCCACTCATGGCTGACGAAGGCATCATAGTAGTGTGATGGGACCGTTACGTCCTCCACGTTGATATCTGCCTTTAAACACCAGTAACGGCCGCAGCCCCTGAGGCAAGTGCCCAAAGGAGATGCATTGCACAGCTCACCATCCAAGTCCTCCGCACCCGAGAGGTGGTAAATCTGTCCAAGGTGCATTCTCGACTCAGAAAGCACAGGGCATTCGTTGCAAGGAAATTGCGATTCAGCAGAAATGAGAACTCAGTATGCAAAAATTCATCATGGAAACAGGATGAAACGTTTGGAAACTTCCCAAAGAACCACCAACAGCTGCGGTTGCTGGACATCTTCAGAGACCTTGAACCACCGGAAGTCTCCATCCCAGTGCACCCTGATGCCCTCATCCTCCAAGAGTTCAGTGGTGCCAAGCTCTTCAATGAGGTGCGAGGTTAACCGGGTAAACCTGAGGAGAAACCGTCCCGCAGCGTTGGAAGAGGAGGTTTTGGTGCAGCCTCTGAAGTCCACCGGTGCGCGTCGGTTTTGTTGCGGAGTGGCTTGAATAAGTCGGGAGGGTTTAAGAAGCATCATAAGGATAAAAGCAACGCAAGATGCAAGGATAAGACTAACGGAAAGGAAGAAACCAGGAGAAAAGTACAGTGCATACAGTACCTCCCTTCACAGTTTTTGACTGGTCTCATCTGAACAGCCATTCTCGCTGTGCAACCAAGCGACCCCGCTGACATCGAGGTGATCTCATGATTGACGGCCACCGATTCCCGATCCTGAACAACAACTGATACTGAGACATGGACCGAAAAGACTTTCACTTCCCAACCTCGAAAATCCTGCGATATTCACCCCCCCTATCCAGGCAGCCCACCTCCTGCGATGGACCAAGTGAAACTGGTGAAATGGGTGAAACTTCGGAAAAAGGTGCTTGAGCCATCGCTCTGAGTCGGACCGGGTGCAAATTCCTCGGCCGAAAAGGGTAGAAATGAAGGTCAAGGCCTGGAGTTCTACCATCAACACAGCTTTGGAATTCATCCTGATCGTTGGATGGGGGATTGCACCAACATGATGGTGTCACCAGACCACAGGAACATGTATATATACATCACCTTTCAAGCCTGTCCAGGTCTTGCATGATCCATGCGCCCTGTGAGTTGGGTAGCTGACAGTGGAATACTGGAGGCAAGAGACTCCCCAACTGCTGCAAGTGGCTTTGGCTCCTGAAGCTGGACATGGCCAGCTGCAGCAGTATGAAACAGTGTATTGATATAAATGAATACATACATAATACATATCATATAAATCAATATATCTTCATGATGTAAAAATATGTTTGAAAACATTAAGAATCATATTATCTAATTTATAAGTATTTATATCTGCATGGATACTCCAGAGAAAAGTAGCGTGTGTATGCGTGTGTCATATGACTGCATATGCAGCATATGCATGTTATCCCAAGTGTAAGAGTTGACCAGGATCCAGCTCTTGTCGTGCCCACAGCGTCCACTACTCCCATCTACTCCCTCTCAGAACTTCTTGCGATTCTACAACCAGTTCCACTGAATTTCTGAATCCCCTCACCCCTCCCGCCCTGGCGTCCTCTGCTTTGGGGATGTCAGGGGTCACCTTGCCAAAGCCAGAAAGAGAGACTCAAAAAGACACAACAAATCTGCCAACCCTTCATGTGCTTCATCCTATTTCCATATATTTCCCCATTAATTTCATTTAATTTCCCGCCTCACGCCGCTGCATGAAGCTTTGTCCTGACACAGCTGCTATCAGCAAGGCAGTGGAGAGCCATGTTGCCTTTGCCATGGCAGCAAGATTGCCCTGGCAGTTTGTTTGATCTCAAGAACCAAAGATTGTTGGTCTGCAGGCCTTGAGCAAATCACATGAACAAATAGAAGTATAAACAGTAGGTGGGCACATTTATACCACCTATGCTGAATGTTTCGCCGCGCACGGTTTTCATACTGTTCAGTGTTCAAAGTCAACATGCACAACCAGAAGTCCACATATTCAACCTGCGGGGTTTCTTCCCTTCAGTGAAGGCCCTTCAGTTTGAATTGTGTTTCTCTCGCTTTTTGGATGCCTCCCATTCCCTCCATGCCCCTTGAGCCGACACGTGGTGAACAGAACAGGACGTTGAGCCCGTTGGCGGATGTTTCATTGGCGTCATTGGATTCTCTTGTGGTTGATCCGATGGAATGTCTGTAGAAGCAGATTTAAAATTTAAACGCAGTGCATCTGTACCAGACACCCAGTTACTCAGTTGTGAGCATCGTGAGTATCATGAGTATCAACAACGAAATACTTACGGAATCTTCTCACCACTCAAATCCATCCCACTGGCCGAGCTCATGGAGATGATTGTCAAACCCCAAGCCCTGGACCAAAGCTTCTGACGCCACATACGCCTTTCCTCCTGACAAATTGGATCCTACCCCGGATCGAACAGAAAGGATGCATGAGTAAGAGGCATCGGGGATATCCAACGGGCTTGAAAAAGGATAACCGTGGCGACATCACTTCCACGTGTGAACTTCTTCAGAATGGTTTCATGGTTTCGTTGGACCACCTTGCACACTGATGCCGTTTCCTCAAACCAGTTGACAAGACTACAAACTGCAGGAGCAAGCTCCCGACCAGTGGAATATGGAAAACGATTACACAAAATTGACTTATCCTACGATACACGTAATTAATTCAGCACAGTAGTCAGTAGTCAATTCCGAACCGGGGTGTGTATTCTGCTGCTTTTTTTTGCAGATCTCCTCATCAATCTCTTGCACTGGCAAGGACACATCTTCCAGTTCTGTGAGCCTCAACATTCAGCGTTGCCAGGGATTTGGAGTCATTTCAGTTGATCGGATTGATGACTCCCATGGAGTGCTAGCTACATCATTGTGCCACCTGGTGCCACCGGTGGAATGAATCAACAGACTGTGAACCAATATCAAAAGTTGGACTGACTGCTTGGATGATGGATCCAATCAAAAAATGACAAAGTTGAAATAAATAACTTATATACTGTAACACTGTTAATTGATCTGTATTGATTTGTATTATTATTTTTTTTCTTGCTGGCCTGGTGCCAGGTGGCAAGTAAAAAAGAGGAACTCGCCACATGGAAAGCAATCTGATGCACTGCACTTCTTCCCAATGGTTTATCCAAATTCTCAATACTCCTTGCCTTTGTTGGGAAACCTTCAACTCATGTGTCCCCGCTTATCACTGGATTCATTAGCTACATCGAGCGGTGCATTTCAAAAAACACCTGCAGCCCTACAGGCTCTCGGACATCTCCGGCAGGGCTAAATCTTTCTTGAAGGCCCGCAAAGAAAAGACCACCGTGCTGGAGCCTGGCATGTGGAAAAGCTCCTTGAGCAGGTTGCAACTTGCCATCATGGCAGTTTTCTCAACCTTTGGGGGACGGGGGGAAACCCATCTGAAGTGACAGGAGATTCCTGCCTCAATCTCATCAGCCACCCCCACCCTCCGAAACCCCAAATTTGCCCAGTTGTCGCGGTCGTGACTTTTTTTCCAAACCGGATCGCCATGGGATGGCCATCACATCTAAGCCTAAGCAAATGCAGAAGGGAGTGTCCAGAAACCCCATTCTTGGGACTCTGAAGGGTAGCTGCCGTCTGCCTGCAGATCTTGGAGCTTGTGGGTGCCAAGTTGTGCACTCACCGGAACCAGCGACAGGCCACAGACCGTCGCTGAAGCCATAGCGCAACCTTAGGAAGCAACAGAATGTCCTAAAATTCCTATTATAGATATGTCATTGTATGTCATTATATGTTGTCTGCATATCAAGGCTGTAGCCCAAGGCTTTTGATAATGCCACTGAGAGAAAAAAACTTGTAAGGCTGTAAGGGTTGGACATTGCTTTAGGATGCTTTATGTTTGACATAAAAATCAGGATCGAATCAACTCCAGTCCACCTGTTGCTGATGCCATCCGCTCCAAATAGCGTCAAGGAACAGCGATCTCAACCGCCGGGATGGCTAGCACCACAACGCTCGTTTCAGGATTTGCCACCACAAAATGAGTAATTACCTTTGTGCCAGTCTGTCACATCTGTTCTACCAAAAGATGGTGAAATCGTGGTCACCTTTCAAGTAGCAACAAGTGAGAAAAAATACAGCCAAGTGACATATACTGTGAAAGCAAAAAGCACTATGAAGGAAGCTATGCAAAAGTTGATCAGCAGTTCCATTGGCCAGCTTCGTCGTTCTGCAAAGCCTCAACTCAATTTTTGTTCAACGGAGCCCCTGCTGCTGTAACCCCGCCCAAGAAAATAAGCCTTTCATAAGGCCTTCTTATTGATACGATGTAAGATGGTAGCTCAGCACATAGATATGTTATGTTTATGTGTACCGAGAAGTATGTACGAGCATAGATGCAAATCTCTCTCCGGCACACTCACTCCATTTCCCTGTAGTAGAGCGACTCCTGATATGGTCTCAAACACTAAAATTGTGGAATCACATACAAATGATGCCAAGTTATGTCAATGAATCATAATGAATTGTATATATATTTGTCGAGGCTCATCTTCAGTACCTTCAACGTCTTCCTCTACAAAGTGACTTAATTTAGCAGAAAACCGTGCATAAGCAAATGGGAGGAGACAGTAACAAAGCCTGTAGCTCAGCGGAAGCAAAACAAGCACAAAGGCCGCAAAGCCCAGTGCAGCAAGTGGAATTCGAAAATTGTGGTCGTGGTACCCTCCTGCAAAGTAGTCTGCTTCGTTAAAAAGATTCACCTGAGTCAAGACATGTCATGGCACTTGGACGTTGCGTGATGCAACTGAAGATGACATTGTGTTTTGCCCAAGCTATCTTCAAGACGCACTCCGAAAAATGGTACAGTACAGCACAGTCAGACTTGGAAGCTACGCCTGCGGCTAAAAAACCATGGGATTTCCTAGGTGGAACTACAACAGCATCTCCTGGGACTGAAGCTACTGAAGCGCCAGAAGACCCATCAATCCAAAATATATATATATGGAGAGAGAGAGAGAGAGAGAGAGGAGGAGCGANGTAGAGAGAGAGAGAGAGAGAGAGAGAGAGGGAGCGAGAGGTAGAAAATTATAGAAATATATCTAGAAGTTATAGTCATATATTATATATATCTATCTATAAATTAATGTACGTACGACTATGTACGCGATTATGTCTTACAGTACAATGCATCTTCCATCTCCAGTCATGAACCTGAGCGAGTTGCAAGAAACACCGGCATCACTAAGTGAGTAGGTATGTGTCTTTCAGGTCCCAAGCCCTCCTGGCGGTCAGTCAAGAATCAAATCAAGCGTGCTTGGATGATGGCACACCTACGGAAATGTGCTTCTCAAGTTTGATATTGATGTTTCACACACTCCTTCCGGAAGGGCGGTTCTTTTGATGAGCATCACTTGAATGGTACACTAGACAACCATAGGTCCACAAGTGCCACCTGCACCTACCTGACAGCATGCCCTGGTCATCATGCATTTCGTTACACAAAAAGATTCTCACTTCAAAAGGTGAACCTTCCCGCATCTTTCGACAACGCGACGGGACGATGTTCATCTCTGAAGCTCAACCGTCAAGAAAGTGCTGAGATGATAGATGTTTTCAATGTGTTCAAAGCGTTGACCCCAAACCCAACCTCTACTTGATCTCGTACAACTTGTCGAATGTGTTGGTTACATCGTTCCAGGTCCTTGCAGCAACTTGACAAGGAAAATTTCTAACATCCAAAAGACTCAACTTGTCCCATGCTCAAATGTTCACCAAATTTTACCATCTGACCCATCGCATTTCATCGAATAGAGTAGGCATAAGAATAGTAATAGGAATATATAATATAATTCCATGTGAATCAGTCTCAATATGATGCTGGGCGAGGCCAAACTGTAACTCAGTCAATTTTCTTCAAGGCAAGTGAGATCATGTCACCATATTTGTGCCATGACCCTGTGACATCCTGTGACACCCCTTCCATGCGAGATGGGCCCAGGATCCTCAAACCATCGCAACATGGAGCGTTCGACCCACCTCCGATCGCGGTCATCCGAACACCTGGGCTGTTCCACTTGTGACGAAGTCACGATTACCACGTCATGACTGTATCGAAAAAATGACAAACATATTGACAAATCAAAGAAACCATGACAACGATTTGTATGCTAAAGCATTCAACTGTCGTAAAATGTCCCATCTCCCATTTTCTAGGGCTCTTCTCCACATCCAGGGCACTGTGAGTCTTGCACGGAGAAGGTTTCCATTTGATGGTGCAAGGCCTTACTTCATGTCATGGCCAGAGACCAAGTTCCGAAGAACTTTTCTGCTAGGCCTTTGTTTCTACCTCAGCCTCTCCTCCGTAAATTTTAAATGTTGATCCAGTTGGGGTCGAGATGCAGTACCAAGCATTGGCAACTTTGATCTACAACGGTGAAAACTAAGATGGAACCTGACGAATGATGGATCCCAAACAAGGCCTCTCCTCCTCCAGGGATCTATTTTCAGCTGCTTCAGTGTTTAGTTTTCCGAGGGTGTACCTATTACTGTTATTTACCCGTTGACGTTGGACAATGACCGCTGAATCTTTCTCACTTGGATGTGACTGATGAATTTTGCTGATTTTCAAGACAAGCCAACAAAAACGTTCAAACCAAAAAAGGTCCAATCCAGTTGCTTTCCGATCATGGGCATATTGTCGCAGCGCCCGCGTCAACACAAAGGTGCAAATCCATAACGCTGCACCCAAGATGTAGAGGTCGGGAAGTGGTCGACCCAGAATCCGGTTGAACCTTAGGCCCAGGATGATATAGGATGACCATCTATGGCAACCTATGGCCTTTTTGGCCATCTATGCCCCCCTTTAAGAAACCTCAAATGGGTCTAGGAAGGCACATTTGGACGAAACAGGTTCGAGCCATTCGATGCAAAACATGCACGCCGTGTTTGTGCTGAGGAATGCTGTTGGACAACCTTTCTACTTGATTCTGTCTGTTTAATATCTCTAATCTACTTCTTTACCTATTGAAATTATACTAGTAAATGTCTTTGCAGTACTTCCCCAGCACTCGACACGCTCTTTCTTTGAACTGCGATGTCTGTGATGGCAAATGAGATTGAAACATGAAAAACAAAAGACCTCCCCATTCTGCCACGAAGCGTGGAAATGCTGCAGAACATGGATGTCATTGCTCCACGTTCTCGTAGAAATGTCCGCAGGACAAGTGTTGTGATATACAAATACACATAAATGAAGAAAGCTAATAAAATATAATCAATTGTAATCACTTCCTATCATGTAGCATCCAGTACGGTATGTTTTTGATACCATTTCTAGGCTGATTGTGCGCGTGGTCCCTTCATTCCCTTATGTCTCACGCAAGTAACTGGTTGGTGGCGTAGACTAAGAAGACGGTAACCCAAGTGAAGAAACTCACCTGGGGCTGGCGGGCTGGATCTCCCATGTCAGGTCATAAGGTGGAGATCAATCCAGGTCCTTAACATTCCATGAAGATTTCTGGATGTCAGAATCATCTGGTCTGATGATGTTGTAAATATACAAATGTAAATATAATGTAGATAACTGTAGTTATGCATTCCGCAACCAAACATTCATCTTGCAACAAACCATCATCAACGTGTGTTGATGGAAGTGGGCAAAAAATTATCTGTTCTGGACGTCAAGTGGACATCCATTCCATCAAAGTCTCCCCGCCTTGGCCAACTTCAATGGCAGGATCTTGAGAGAACCGCTGACTTGGCTGTCTTGAAGTAGCTTGGACTTCACCAATGCGGCCAGTTCCTCGATTAACGCTAAGTGCTGTTGCCTTGAAGATGCACCAAATTGTTTCGCTGCTACTACCACTGCTACCCATCCTACTACCACTACTACTACAACTACAATTACCATTGCCATCACAATTACAATGGAGTATATAATAATGGATTACAGTCATATCGTTACAAACAAATTATAGAATATTGTTTCATAGTCTCTTAGATCCTCAAGTGGCCTTACTTGCTAAGGGTGCCTCCCGAAACCCTTCAACCACATGTTGCCGAGTTGCCAAGGTGCACCATAACCGGGTGAAATATTCTGGGCTCCACAGCAACAGCATCCGATCAGACTGCGCCACAAAGCCCGCGAAAGACTGGACACCTGAAACAAACCAAAATGAACCACATGTATATAAGAGTATACATCAGAATCCTGATGAATCATGTGATATTAGTAGGCGAATGTGTGGGTCACGAATAGCAAACAGCTTTTCATACACACTGGGAATCAGCAGTTTCATCATGATCACTGATCTCGATGTCAATGAAACTATGAAACAGTGCAGGCATCCTCTCCAAACGGCAGTCGCTTTGTTGGCCATGGACTGATGTTGGAACAGTGGCCCCCTGCCGACAATACAAGTCTGACTCTGTTGTATAGTCTCACAACTATTGAACGTATTGAATCTATCGCTACACCGGGCAAGTTCATGCGGGGTCTTCATCTCCTCCAGTCTTATGAAACACATAGGCCCATTTGCACGCTGAAACTCTCACCCGTTTTTTTGGTACCCAGGACGTATTTAGGACTCCCGGCCCAGCTGTTTCAGCTTGTCATCCGCTTGGTGGACACAAAATTTATCCAGGAAGTAAATACGAGGTCTCCTGGTTGGCACATAGTGCCAGGTGAAGAATACCTGGCACAACGACAACGTGGCACAAGATCCCGTCAGACTCTAGGGAAACCTTCCAGGACCACCTGGAGACCCACAAATATGTCCTTGTCATGTTCTCACTGTTTAAGTAAACAGGAATGATATTAAGTCAAATTAGAAACTCAATTTTTGTACCTTTGGTCAGTTTTCTTGATCTATTCTTTCATTCGAGTAGCATCAGACATTTGAAGAAAACCTCAAGGTAATCCATGATGTCCTGCTTCCCTTGCATGGAGCTACCAAATTACCAAGCTACCCTGTTCACCACGACCCAGCTGGAAACAGCATTAAAAAATGCCAAGACGCAAGGAAAAAGAACAACATTCCGCCAGACAATGCCCAGGGAAAGTGGTCAACTACATTGCCATCGCCCCGCTTTTTCACTGGCAAGAGCTTCAAGCGTGTCAAGATTGTCAAAGCTGTCGCCTCAACTTCCAGGTCAAATCATCAAGTCAATGCTTTAGCTGTGGCTATTACACGTTTCCGACAGTAATTACTAGTACACTTCGAAGATCTTCAAGTCCAGCTCTTTTGGTTTGAAACTGACAAACAACGCGTGATACACTCATAACAATCCACGTCCCAAAACACCTTGCCATTCACCTTTGTTTTGGTCAACAGGCCCCCCTAAGGCCCTAAGGTCGGTAATGTCACTGCGCACAAGAACACCCCTGAGAGGTCAAGGTTCCACAAGCGTAGAACCAACCATGGCCACATTCAAGTTATTGTTCATGAGCAATGCAATCACCTCTCCATCTCAAAACATGAGAACTGCAAAGGAGGTACCGCCTTTACAGCCCCCTGTTTATGTCAAAGAGAGATTGAATGAAGCGCGACACCGACTATCACTAGTTCAAGCGCGCAAGAAGGACACGTGTATTGATTGGCAATGGAAGAACATAGAAGATACTATTACTAGAAGTGTCCAGATGAAACTTTTTCAAAAACAGACTACCCAGTACCATTCATGGATGCCGGCATGGACCCACCTTGGCAAAGCGTTCATCTTTCCAGCAGTGACTAATGAAGTAGTTGAGCTTTTTGACCTCAAAGGACTTTCTGTACCTCGCTTCGGTGCAGGCTTGCTTCATTCTGGAGAAATTCCTGCTCTGACGGGGTACATGACAAAAATGGTTTTCAAAAAGGAGTGCTTTAATTTCAGACGCTGGCAGAAAGGATCAAAAAGCGGGGCTTTCTTGCCCCAATTCATCTGAGTTCAAGATGAAGAGAGAGACAGAGATAAAAAGAAAATGAAGAAGAAAGTGAATCTCTGTGTGAGTGCTGCATTACACTCCATGAAGCCAAAGATGCAATGTGGCTGCTTCTTCGGGTGTGAGACTTTGGTTTAAACCTGTGCGGTGAATGAGGCAAGGTCAGGATGATATTTGGTGAAACATTAGCACTCATCTGACTCCCCACGGCAATAGCACATATACAGTTAGCGATTAATTTAGCCTATAATAAGGAGTAGACACTGCAAAGCAAAACAGTTGTGGCTATAGTTTCCAAAAATTCTTCACTTAGCAAAGGCTGTATGTTCCGCAGATGCTCAGCGCCAAACTATTCGGCCGCAGTTCGCATCCAAAGCGATTCAAGACCTTCACCTTGGCGATAAATCTGAATATGAACCCACAATTAACATCATCAGCTTGTGGATGCTTATGGCTAGAATCCGCACCCCAAGAAACGAGTTTTCCCTCACAATCCCGTCATAGAAATAGTGATGCTGCCAACGAACCAAGCTTGTCCCTCGCAGAAGCTTCATATCCTCATTTTTCGATGAACAGGGGGTGAGCAGTAGCATTCGGGAAAATGCTGCGGTCTCTGTTCGGCATCTTCTTTCCGCTTCCCATAGCAAAACAAGTTGCGACGGTGAGTTGCAAACATCCAGCTGTAGAAACTGGCAAACCCAGCGTTTTCGCATATCTCATCTGGTTCCCGAACACAGGTCTTAAATCTTGAAAAGGAGACAGACAAACAAACGAACAAACAAACAAATTGACTAGCTAACAAACATTAACAAACTAACAAACTAACCTGAGGCGTTGGACAATTGCACTGCAACTTAGAATCTTGGAGCCCCAAACTTAGGTGTAGGCCAGCCTCATTTCAACGTGCCAGTGTGATGCGGGTGAAGCGGGATCTGTCTTCACAAGCATCTCTATTCCGGAAATCTCCACCCGACTTGCCTTCAACTGGACAAGTGCCATGTGCAACACCATGAAAATGTAACATCAAGACAAGAAATATATATCTTGAAGGTAGAGGTCCGAAGCTACGCTTTTTCATTGCAGAGCTCCCTTGTCCCGGGAGCAAAGAATGTGCATACTCCAACGTGGCCGAGTCAAGGAACAGATGAGGTTTGACTGCCAACCGGTTCCACCAAGGTGGCAGGAAGAAACGGTGAAGGCGGTTGTGGTTGAAGGTTCGAGTCGATGTCAATGGACAATGTCCCCCACGTCTGTGTCTTGCCAACGTGATCTCCATCCTCCAATCCAACAGCTTGGACAACCTCGGACGGAGGTTAAATAGTAGATTAGAGATACTAGTAGGGAGTTTTTAATGTTTGACCTTGTTTTAAAATAGTCGATTCTACATAATGAATACATTATCCAAATACCCAACACAGGACACGTATTCTAAATGACTACTTCCAAGAGTGACTTTTCGACTTCATGGTTCCTCAAGTCTTTGCAAATGAGAGGCGGTTTCAACGTGGACTGGAACGGTTGCGCCTTTTGTGGTGCAGCATTCGCAAACTATACTGGCCATAGCTGTGGCGACATTGGGTTACGTATTTGGTGAAAACCTCACAATCTTGGAACCGACCATACCCCCTTCAAATCAAAAAAGTGCTTCCCTTGCGTTTCCATGATGATCATGCCGGATATATCATATGAGGTGCGGTCAGAATTTTTGGTTCTCCCAAAGAACATTGGTACAAGTAGTGACCCCCCCCCGTCGTTCGCAGGGTTTTGACTACTGACATGAAGGTAAATTTTGAAGGGACCTCATGTGTCATTGGGGGGTGCCTGAGCCCACATTGCAGCGGCAATCAGCTGGCCTCTGAATGTCTGAATGTCGGAATAATAGTGATAGTGCATAACTTGATTTATATTACTTGCATATTGTAATATGTAATGGTGTGGAATCATCTTTAGGGAACAAGCGATGATGCTGAAATTACAGCAATCGTTGCAAAGCAACAAGACCTCCTGGATTTACCTGACAACCAGCAAAACCATCGCAAAGTCCGCAATTCGTGACGTAATCTAGTCCGCACAAGTCTTAAAAACCAAGCACAACCTGGTTTCCATGCACCTGGTGGAGGAAGGATGAAGCTAGCTAAAAATTGCTGGAACACCACAGCCTCAGTCATTGAAAGGCCATTGGGATCGACATCGACTGTAAAAGCCTAACGCGATCATAGAGTCATAGATGTCTGCTGATGGCCTGGTGATGTAACCATGATCCAAAGGTGTTTTTTGCAGCAGCCAAAACAAAATGCCGAATTTGCGGTCGCATCCGAAAATCGTGGCAAACGGGGCCGTCCAAGATTCCCAACCAGAATCGCTTCATCGGGGACCTTGCCATGCACCGCCAATTGCTCAAGCTGTGCCTGAGCTCACGTGTCACTTCGGTGCCATTTCGTGCAGTTCAGGTTTTGAAAAACCCCACAGTCTGGTGCAACTTTTGGTGGCCAAAAATTAGGTGTTCTTATTGAAGTGTAGCAGCGTAGCTGGTAGAGTCGAAATCAAGATGTGAAATAAAATCAAGAAGGCGAGCAGCCGAACAGCATAGGTTTTAGGTGAATCTTTATGCCAAACAACTCCACCTTTCTGGGTTCTCTGGCCGCGACAACCCGCATAGCTGGGCCAGAGCCCTGGCAAATCGAAGCTGATTCTGAGGGAAACTGAGAACCTCCAACGTCTTATCACCAGAAACATCGGTTGACGCACTGGTAGCAAGTTTGGGAAGCGGACTTCCAGAAAGAAAAATGAAGAGGCAGCTTTGCTCCTTTTTTGGTATGTATAAACGACATATATTGATACACGTAATATATATATATATAATGTTAAATGTATATACATCATATATGACATATGCAACTATTGATTGAAAATACAAATATATTGGTTTGATGGTGTGTTTATTTGATTGCTATGTATTTGTTCATATACTCACTTGCTTATCTGTTTATTTATCTGTTCGTTGATTTATCTATTCATTTATCTATCACTTATAGATTCATCTATCAATCTATTTACATATATATCTATCTATTTGTTTATTTATGTGTGCATGTACCCCTATACGGTATAAACATTCTACATGGCACGGTGGCTTCCAGCCTGCTTGGAAGGTGGTGGAAAGTGAGGTGTCTTACTCCCGGCGAGCCTGCGCTAGGCTAGAGATAATGGCACCACAACGTGCGCGAACTCCTTTCCTGGGTTCAAGGAATTCAAAGCACTCCCCAAGTTGGAAGTTCATTACATGCATCGATGGACCGTACATCCATGCATGCTGCATGCATGTATATTTATAGGTACACATGTGCATATATTCATTTATGCATGTGTACATTCATACTTCCTTACATGTTTGGATGCTTACAGACTTACAGACTTAAATACGTATACACATACTTACATACATACACATGTAGTTATACATGCATGGTTGCATAGTTACATGGTGTTTGCCTGTACTTACTTCCTTGCTTTCAGACTTCCTTACTTCCTTACTTCCTTTCTTACTTATTGCCGTGCATTACATCACATTGCATCGCATCACATTACATCACATTAGGTTGTGGGAATGTTGAGAGTGTCTGAGGATTGCAACAATCACCTGGGCTCTGGACGGTGAGAGCGGCGACAACAGGGCCTGGCCAGCTGATTCTGGAGCTCTTGGTGCCCCTCAATGAGCCGCAGAAAATTTGGACTCGGGATCATTGGGACAAAGAGTTCAGAACTTGCACACCACCATTCATCACCATCATTTGTCGCACCTGTTGCCACTGTCGCTTCAGATTGTGAGGGACTCTTTGAAAAGCCTGTTGGAAAAGCCAGTTGCCACCGCAAAGTGGTGCCACAGCCATTTCTCGCAAACTCTCGAATACATGGCTAGACCAAGTTGAATCACTAATCCAAAAGCTGTTGTCGCGCATTTTCAACTTTTTCGAAGCTCCGGTGCTTCCCCCATTCCCAGAGGTCGATGTAGCAGTCTAACATGTCATTCCGTGTTGCCTGCTTTTCCTGCAGGGTAGACAGGATCAACAGCCTGGCATCCAGCCATCATCATCAGCAAAAAAAATTGAAAACTGACAACAATATGAGAAACTACTGTATATGTCAATATTGTCGTGTGAGAAACATTGAGAAACTACAGGCTTCGACATGGTGGTGTTTGGCTAAAGGTAGACATTGATTCTGGGAGTGTTCTTCCTGTAAGACGACCTTCTGTTGACACACAGCCTCTTGACATTGTTTCGGTTTGAAGGGCAAGACTTCAAGACCTGTGGAGAAGTGATAGCTATGATCAATGATACCCAGCCATTCTTGTTGAAACCATGCCTTTAAATCTGATCTCGCCAGCCTGGAATCATCATCCAAAGACAGAGGATCTGCTTTTGGCCTGGGTGGAAAGGCAAACTGCGCAGCTCCTTGCGTGAATTCTAGTTTTTGTCCTGTTCAGGTCACACATTCCTGATATTCCTCACCAAAGTTTGAATGTCTAGAAAAAGTTGTTTTTGGCTTCACTCAATATAGGGCGCACATACATATATACGTACATATATCAGTAGATAAAGGGGGAAAAGAAAATATGTATATATACATATATACATATATATATATATGTATATGTGTATCTGTATAAACTTTGAAAAAATAAAGAAAGAGAAAGAAAGAAAGAAAGAAAGAGGGCGAGGGAGGGAGGAAGGGGGCGCATTTCTTTAGTCTACCCGTCTTCCAGTTGAGCACAGGCGTGTAAAGGATTGAAACCAATCCTACCCTACCCTGCTATTGTAAGCTGCATCCTTCTAAGCTTGTAGTGCTAAAATAATCTACGATCTAAACCGCTCCCCTTCCCCAACCCCAACCAGGCCCCTTGCAAGCAATTCGTGGCCTCCGACCTTGGATGCTACAGAAGCTTCAGGGAATCAGCTGCACAGTGGAACTGTTGATTTGATGCCTTTCCTTACCTCTGTACCATGATGTGACAAGCTGAGAGGATGGATTTCCATCCAACCTACTATTCATCCATATTCATTTCACCTGGCATTTGACAAGAATGGACCTTTTCAGGATTCAACAATCCAAACTCACCGATACCTGAGCAAAAGGCCTTTTCCGCTTCTTGTTGGCCTGTCCAGAAGAAATGCCAACATTCACCCCTGGAAGCATCGCCAAGAATCGGGCGCCTTCTTACTCTGTGATTCTGCAGGCTTCACGCCACCGACCTGCAAACGTTCCAAATAAAAAACCCGATGGTTTGCAGCTTCAACACTTAGACACTCCTTCAGAATGACTGTGTGGTTTGATCATTTCATCTTAGTCAAACTTTGTAAAAGGCACCTGCATTCTAGTGAATGTATTGGGCAACCCCACCAACTCAACCAGAATGGCGTGGGCAAAGCTAGCTGCTTGGTGTGCCGGCGAATGTCTTGAAGCCTCAAGACATGATCACAAAATCTGGAAGCGAAGTGTATTTGCGGCCCGCAGTGATATTTTTTAGGACTACCAATGGATCACATGCAATGAACAAACTAGAACTTGCAAGCTGTCGAGTCTTGACATGGATTTGTTGGGTGATGCTCCCTGTCCCTCACCAGGCCAGAACTTTGGACCCACTTTGGCTTCCCCACAACACACCAGAAAAGTTGGTCCCAAACTGCATACGACAAGGCTTCGGTGACCCAGATTCTCCAAGAACGTCCCTACAAAGGTCTACAATCCTGGCAATCCTACAGTTAATTACGGAATACTACAGGTCACCACAACTGTCATACACCATCATTTTGCTGGACATCAGAAATCTGAAGGCACATCACCCAAGCACGGCGTGCATGGTGCTTCTCAGAGTCACCAGCTACCATTATTTCTATCATTATCAGGATTCGTCCCGCTTGCAATTCATGTAGGAGCTTGGCGTCTTGCATTTCATAATCTATGAAATCCAAGCTGAGGACGAAAAAAAGCAGAATATTATGGAATGACCCTGATAGAATGATAGTTCGGCAGTTTGCCAGAAACCAACAACTTTTGAAAAAAAAAATATATCCCCGTTACAATTCAGGGGGTGTACTTGTGCTCCCTTTTTTGTAGGTACAAAGCAGTCTGCGATACCCTGGGTCCACAAAATGATCATCAGAAAATTTATTTGGTCTCAACAATTGCAGATCACTCCCTAAGTTGACTGCACCTTGGAAAAACTGGGCACAACTGAAGGCGCAGCCACAAGACTCCTTTTAGCCAAGCTTGATCCCACCACTTCGGTGGTCGCTCCATGAGAATCTCATGATGTGTATGGCATACACATGACATCGGTGAAGAAAGTGAAAAACTAAAGGGAGAGTGGCAATTCACTCAATCCCACGGACGCATGAAGAGCAGGCTGCATATCGCATCACATTGATGCTCTGTCTGAGGTGTGTGCATTGTTGGTCTCCATGCCACACTTGACCCCAACGGGCCACCAGAACATCATGTCTTCCAAGATTCACCTCTTGCAGTCGCATCTCCAGGTTCCGATTTTCTGCTGTCAGCACATCAATTCGTTGCTGCAGCACTTGCATCCTGGCTTCTTTCTGTTCTGACTTGCCCATCTCATTGTCGAACATCTTTTGCCAGTACTCGGCATTGTCCTTCTCGATTGTGACTTGGTTCTCCAGGACGTGCATCAGCTCCTGGATGTTTGTGTCACATCTCTCCTTGTACTTCTCTTTTTCATAGTTGGTGTAGCACAGCTTCTCGAGCTGTTCTTCCAGC
The DNA here is from genome assembly GCA_000507305.1 of Breviolum minutum Mf 1.05b.01. Classification (NCBI taxonomy): domain Eukaryota; class Dinophyceae; order Suessiales; family Symbiodiniaceae; genus Breviolum; species Breviolum minutum. Next base: position 159,098 of record DF239639.1, read on the forward strand.
TCTTCAATCCTTCTCTCCTTCTCTGCATTGATCTCCTTCATCTCTTCGTTCTCAGCCTCAATCCTCTTCAGCTCTTTCTTTCCTCCATGATACCACATCTCATGGCACCACGCATAGCCTTTCACCAAAAGCTTCCATCCAAGCCACAGCACGGTTGTCGCTGTGACCACTCCAATCGCCACAAAGACCATGAACACATAGTCCTCCTTCTTCTCCTCACTCATCTCATGCCCTTGTGCCACAGGAGCCTCCGCCATGGCATAGGCAATCAGTGCTTGGGCCACTGTTGACTTTGACCCTCTTGTCTCCTGCAGCGTCCTTGCACGCTGCTCCTTTGTCTTCTTCTTTGCAGCGGTGTAGGTCTCATCTGAAACCAGCTGCACATAGCCACCTTTGTACCTCTCTACAAAGGATTGCCTCGCTCCAATCTTCGTCAAACCATCTGCCAGCTGTCTCTCTGAGCTGATCCACTTCCATTGACATGCTAGATCCTTCAGCAGGTCCTTGATCACCAAAGCCTCAATAGCAACTCGCTTGTCGGTTGCTTGTTGGATCGTCTCTCGCTGGATGCAATCATACAGCGCTTTGCAGTCGGTGATGACTGCACACTCCTGCTTCAGATCATCCTTCAGGTACTTGAGCTCGTCCAGGGGCCTCTGCAACTTTGCCAGAAAAGCTTTCACCATCATCAGCTCCTCTAGCGATGATGACAGGGACTGGCACTCTGCAGCCAGGCTTGATCTGCAGACTCTCGGTAGCTTGAAAGATCTCCAAGACACCGTTGACATTGGACACTTCTGTCCTTCCAGGACCTGTCGACTTCCAAGCAGCAGGATATAGCCTCCTTGCGAGCTATGATCCTTCCTCACATCGAAAGCTGCATCTGCAAACATGATTGCTGTCAGGCCTCTGATTCCTTCTCCATTCTCATCCTTTGCCAGAAATCTCAGCCTCACATGCGCATTGCTCTTTGCGAAGCGCAAAGTCTTGTTCAGATCATGTAGGGTCTGAACATCTCCTCCTGCCAGCTCACCTGCTTGGATCGACACTGATGCTGCCAGAGCTGGCATGCCTTGTGTCGACGGCCACTGCAAAGCTCCAACCAATCCTCTGGCTTTGCTCATCTCTCCTGCTTGAATCTTCTCTTCATTCTTCCTTGACTTCTGGATTGTCAAGGGACATACCTTCTTCATGTGCTCTTCAAACGACATCTCCAATCCTTCTTTTCCTCTGATGATTGTTCCACCACAGTACTTGATTGGAGAACTTCCACTGAGCTGGTCCCACTTGCCAAAGTTGAAGTGCGCTTTCAGCTTCTTGATCGCTTCCTTGAACTTCTCGTTCTCTGGCTCACCTCCCAGCAGAATGTCATCCACATGGAGTATGAGCATGCCACACATGTACTTCTCCTTGTTGGTATTGCCGTCCAGCAGCATGTAGCAGCATTGATCAATTGGATGCCTCATCCAACCACATAGTTTCAGCCTTCTATCTGCCTCCTTGTACCATAGAAGCGGGGCATCTGCTAAGCCGTAGGCACTCTTTCTCATCCTCATGTAGCAGGGTCCTGCTTCTGCTCCAAGAAGTGCAGCACAGTCGGCAGGTAGTCTGACCACAATTTCTCTGCTGAACTCCTTTCCTGACAGAAACGCTGTCTTGACATCACCACACATGATGTCCCATGACAACCACTGCGATACTGCCAACAGCAGTGTTCTCGACAGTCTGCTTGCTGTAGGTGCCGCTTTCTGGATTGTCAGCAGGTCTGGATCCTCGAATCCTCGAAGTACCAGTCTGGCCTTCGCTTTCCATCTCACCGGTGCTCCTTCTTCTTCAATCTTCTTCCATGTGAGCACCCACCTCGCTGTGATCACCCTGCCGGCTCCTTCAGCTTTGCGACCTTCGTTCAGGGTTGCAAACTCCCAAACATTGTTGGAAAAGTACTGCTCCAACTCAGCCTTCTTGCCATCGATGAACTGCTCTCTTTCTGCGATGGTCAGGGTCCTCTGGTTGACTTCTCCCTTCCTGACTGCTGCATAGAAGGCGTCCTCCATCTCAATGTCTCCTTCTACGCATCGCCATCCTTCTGGAAGTTGACCATGAACCTCATGCACCAAAACATCAACGGACAGTTCGTCATCCTGGTCCTCCTCAGGAATTGGAATGTTGGCTGACTGCTGAGGTGCATGTGGTTCTTGTTGTGCTGGAGAAAGTGGTCCTGCCTCAGGTGTTGTAGAGGTTGACTCAGGTTGCATCCTTGTTCCTGATGATGTTGCTCGGCCACTTCGACGCCTTGATGTTGTTCGACGACCTCCTCCTTCTGTCTCACTCTTTCTCTTCGGTGATCTCGTCCTCTGATTGTCATCCTCCTCACTCAGGTTGTCAAACAGGGGAGTTTCTGGGACTTCAGACTCTGTCGAAAGTGTCAAGGTTGATCCACGTCGAACATCTTCTTGTCCTCCACGTCTAGGTGTCCTCTCTCTGTCAGCAGCATCAAACAGAGGTGGCAGCATCATCGATACCACACCTGGCAACTCTGACATCTTCACATCGGGATAGTCAGGGGCTTCGTCTGGATCCTCAGGTGCAATTGAGGGCTCATAGTCTTCTTCTTCGTCACCTCTGGGATTATCCTCCTCATTATTCCAGTCCATCTCGGGTCCTCCATCTGCCTGGAGTTCATCTTTGAACTGGGTTGTCGACCTCGCCTTCAGCTCTTCCAAGTCTTGAAGTGCAGCCTTGTGGTCGACAGTCACTGTGGTGCCAGTCTCCTCAACCAGTGGACGTACCTGCCTCTCGCTGCATCTAACCAGGCTGGTTCCATGGCACACCCAGACAACTCTGGCACTGTCCTGCTCCTCAATTGCAACGACTCTAGCAGGACCTCTCCATTTTGCCTTATGGAGAATGCCACTACCTGCAACTCGCCAGTACCAGCATCTCTGTCCAACCACCATGGACTCCTTGACGTCAATGAATTTCTGGTTGAAGGCTCTCCTCAGCTTTGCATCCGTGTCTGCCTTGATCCAGGCTATCTGTGCACTCATTCGTCTCTGTTGAACTTGTGCGAATGCTCCAGCATCATCCAAAGCCTCCTGACCAGGGTTGAAGATCTCCGACGTCAGGCCATGCACGTTGGTCATGTTCTTGCCCAACACCCACTGCTGTGGAGTGAATCCTCTCACCATCTCCATCTGATTGATGGTGTGTGGCACGTAGATAGCCGCTTCCTTCAACGCTGCAAGGTCATGTCTACCAATGTCATCTTGGTATAGTTCCAGCGCCTTGCGCACCACCTGGTGCTTCCTCTCCACAACTCCTAACCACGAGTGTTGTTCAGCAGGTTGGACCTCCAGTGCGATGCTTCGGCTTGAAGCCCACTCTCTTACGTGCTTTGAAGACCAACCCTTCGCCTCATCGATTCGAAGGATCTTCGGGACACCAAAGTGCTTGAACCAGCATCTCTCTACTCCTTTGGTGAACTCCTCTGCAGTCTCAGCCTTGAGGATCCTCACAGCACAGTATCTTGTGGCGTGGTCGACAATGGTCATCACACATTGCCTTCCACTGAGCTCTCCTCGCTCCTTCCTGCGTGCAGCAGGGGTTCCTGGTGCTGGCTCTCTCTCACGCACTGAGCTGTCTTCACATAAGATCCAATGGGTGTCAACCTGGATCCTCTGATTGAACTCTGTCGCCTTCAAGGCTGACGCAGGTGGAACTTGTGCTGGCTTCTTCCTTGCGTAGCACACCGGACAGATGTACTCCTTCGCCGCCTTGATCACATCCTCAGTTGCTAAGACTTCTCCTAGCATCTTTGCCAGCACCTCCGGGGTCACATGTCCCAAGTTCTTGTGAAGGCGTTGGACATACTCAAACGCCCTCCTTCCAACTTGCCTCCTCAGTTCTCGGTTCTTCTGGACATGCTCTGGAATGTCTACCACCTTCTCACCATCTTCATCTTGTACAGGTGATAGTCCACGGCCATCAACTTCATCCTCCTCCTCTGCAGCGTTCACATCATCCCAGGCATTAAACTGAGCTACCAGGGCTTCCGCTATGGTGCTTGCCAGCATCGGAGGGTAGTTCTCTGCCAGCTTTGACCTTGGTCCAACTCCTGGGATTGAGCCTTCCAAAGGAGTGTGTTGATGTCCTTCAGAACATGTTGCCCAAAGCCGATCTCTGATTGTTGTACCAGTTGTCCTGAAGCATGTAGGTTTCCTCACAGGCCTCAACACACCTTCATCATCTGGAAGCTTCAGCTTGTACTGGCACTGGTCAACATAGGTGTCGTAGCCCTTCATCTTGCAAAAGGCTTTTGTCTTCCAGGCTCTTGAACCCCAGGGATGTTCCAGTGTCGCATCCCTTCCATTCCTTCTTTGCTCCTCATAGGCCACGGCACAGAACGTCAAGACAGTGTCGTGATCTTCCTCACGCCATTTTCTCAACCTCTCTTGGAAGTCTTCGCCTTTCGCTGCCGTCAGCTCTTGCAGTGCTGACCATAGCCTGCAAGGTGGGGACAGCAGGATGCTGTCAGGCTCCTCATCTCTCAACTTCTTCAGAAATCTCTTCCTCGTCTTTGGATCCTGAAAGTCCCAGCCATCCAGCAAGGAGAATCTCGTCGCCTCAACCTGTGGGTACTTCTCATTCAGGATCTGTGTCACTCTTCCTTTGCCGGCGAACACTTCCCACACAGTCATCTTCCTTCTCTCTTCTATCTTCGAAGCTTCGGACACCATCTTCTCTACATTCTTCACATGGGCTCTTGTACTGTTCGTCAGTGTTCGAAGCTTCTGTGGTGTTAACTTCTTCCACAATCCATCATCCTTCTTAGGATCCTTTGTTGGGCTCCTCTCTCCATCCTCTGGAACGGCAAGCACCTCCTCATCCTCATGAGAGGTCATCTCGTTCCCATCAACGATCCTGATCCTTCTGCTCCTCACCTTCTTCTCTGCGTCCTCCTGTGGCTTCAGATGGTAGAAGGCGGGGATCTGAAGGTCTGCTGGGTCAGGAACATGCTCATGCTCCGTCTCACAGAGGTGGTAGTTCTCCTCAAGGTCCCTGTTGTTCACAATGTCGATCAGCTTCACCTCCTTGTCATACTGGACGTGATCGCTGAAGTCTTCTGGGATCAGGGTCTCTTTCGCCTTGTACCTCTCCTTCACCAGGTGGTAGTGCTCCGCAAGGTGTAAGACATACTCACCCTTCGGGCCAAGGGGAGCTGGCTTCCAATCCTCATTTGGCCACATCATCGACTTGTTCTTGTGATCAACCACAATGCCAAGCTTCTCAAGAAGTGGTCTGCCAAAGAGAAACTGCACCTTGCCTCCGATCACATAGACCACCACGTCCCTCCTTGCTCCCTTGAAGAACGTAGGGAGAAGCACACACAAGTTCGTCTTATCCTGATTGCCATTGCCGAACTTGAACCCTTTGGTGCACTGCCAAGCCTTGATGGTATGGATGTCAAAGCCCTTCATCATCAGTGCCTTCAGGTACTTCCTCAGGTGGTACCTAGACACAAGCACTGATGCAGCACCACTATCCCAGATTGCCGTGTCATCCGGCTCGCTCTCTGTGCCATCATCCTCATGCATGCACACCTCCATGGTTGATGGTGAATCCTCCTCACCAACCATGAGAATCTCAGCCTCTGTCTCCTGGCTCTCTGCCTTTCTCTTGTTCGCATGAGGGCATGCTTTGGCTCGGTGTCCATATCCTCCACACCGAAGACACTTCTCTGAACTTCCAAGTACGGCTTTTCCTCTTGCAACCGCACTGGGAGGCTTTGGTGATTGCTTTCCACCTTGAAAAGACTTACCTTTCGAGCTCTTCCCTTTTCCCTTCTTCCCTTTGTAGCCCTTCTTCCCACCGGAGTCCTTCGTCTCGGGAACCATGGCCACAACCGGGTAGAAGCCTCGACTAACCCTCATCTGGTTCAGTCGCTGTCGAGCATCGGTGTATGCTGCGTAGACCTCGTCAAACTCAGTCACAGCTTCTTCAGCACCAACCACCTCCTCAGTGGGGTCCTCATAGTACACTGCGTCCTCATCATCTTCGTGGTAGGCATAGGCTTCTTCAAACTCATCCCATGCCTCTTCTTGCAGTGCATAGATCTCTTCGTCAGCTTCGTCCTCAAAGAACATGCTCTCCTTGCTTGAAGCTGACTTGCCATACTTGTTCGCCATAGGACTTGCTGTCATTGAACCTTGTGGAATGGCATCCTGGCCAATGACGAAATTCACCGCCTTCCTCACTGTGTCCAAGGAGATCTTCAAGGGTGCTCATGATCATCTGACGTTGATCTGCCCTCCTCAAGAAGAACCATCCGACAACCTTGTCGGGCAAAGTCACCCCATGTTGGTCCAACTTCCTCAGCTGCTTCTCAAAGTCAGCACAGTACTCTTGGACCGTCTGATTCCTCCTCCGGTAGGTGTGGAAGAAGAAGGTCTCAAAGTCATAGGGCAGCTCCGTCAAGGCGTCATACTTGAACACCGTGTCAAGCCTCTCTAGCAGCTTCTTGGTGCCTTCATCGGACTCAAGATCTGTGATGCTCAGGTCTTCCACTGCCGACCATGCACGGCCTGTCAGGGTCGACATCAGATTGAATGCCGTCTCCTTCGACCTGCCAGAAAGATACATCTTCCTCTCATACAGCATCACCCTCTTTCGGTACTCCTTGTACTCGTGAGCCCGATTGCCAAACTCCGGAACCAACTCATGAGCTTTGCCAGTATAGGCCTTCGGCGTAGGCGTTCCCATGGCTCTCGGAACTTGCAAAGCTCCGCTACCAACAACAATTGCAGATCACTCCCTAAGTTGACTGCACCTTGGAAAAACTGGGCACAACTGAAGGCGCAGCCACAAGACTCCTTTTAGCCAAGCTTGATCCCACCACTTCGGTGGTCGCTCCATGAGAATCTCATGATGTGTATGGCATACACATGACTGGTCTACATTTTGGGCAGTACAGGTTTTCTACAAAATGATCTAGTGTTTTTGCAAGGCCAACATGGAAAAAAAACGCCCAATAAAACATCTTATGTAAATCCCAGAATGCATTTTGTAGGCTTTTCCAATTCCAGGCAAACTTGGGGAATTATCTAGAGCTATACAGGTGTTTCAAGAACCATTTTGTAGTGGTCCCGGTAGACTCAAAAAGTATCATACAGCATCATACATTTCCAACCTTCTGCAACAATGCATGTGGAAAACACCATCACTACAAAATGGATTGTCCCAACTTAACTTTAAATTAACCCAAAATGGATAATCCCACTGATAATCCCATCAGCTTTTCATCCATGCTCAGCCTCTACAAAAAGATGATTAGTGGTTCCACCATCTAACATGTTGATTGTCTACAGAATGAATCTTTGGTTTTGCAAAAACATGATAAGCATCTATTCTCTACAAAATGCTTGTTTTCTACAAAATGCTGTGCCTAACATCACTTTAACCGTACAAAATAGTACCCTACAAAGCTTCTGTAGGTAACACATGTTCACCCATTCTGTAGAGGAAATTGTAAGGGGGATAAAAATATATATATATAAATGAAAAAATGACAATTCTCCAAACAGCATCCAAGGTAAGAAGTTGGGTCCCCAAATCTTATAACGGAACCCAACCTGCCTCATTTCATAAAGGGAATGGGGACGGGCCGGGGACGGGGATGAAATATTCAATATACTACAATTAATTCTGTACATGATGTATGTGGGAAAGAACCGGCAAACAAGCTTGAGAATTCCAACATCAGAAGATCGCCGCTGCCTTTGACAAGCTTGAAAAGCCCCACCAGCAGTTGACTAGCCTGGCATGGTGGCATGGTGGCCAATGACAGGTGCCGGTGACCCAAATGAAACCCCACCTCAGGACCACCCAGGCGACCAATACATCTGCCCAACTCAGCAATGCCCCGGAACCTGAGTGAATTGAGTGGATGGGCATCTTCTAAAATTCATTGAAGCTTTCTTTCGAAAAGAGTTTCAAGTGGTTCCCTATCTTTGGAAAAGCAGGCCGTGTGAAGAAGGCACCCAACCATTCTCCACAACCTGGAGCCCCGACGCTTGAGCAGTTGAAGGCGCTGTCTGGTTCACTGGGAATAAGCCCTGCGAAGGGGAGGTGGCAGGTCCATTGTGCTGGTTGACCCTGCACAAAGCTGGGTGGCGCAGCCATACTTTCCCATACATCAGAAGCAAAACAGCACCCTGTGATTTCTTCATATGTTTCATACATTCCCAAAAAGTTGCAAATCAATGAAACAATGAAACAAACCACCCTCCGTTTTATTATCGGTTCCTTTCTCCTTCCCTTGGGATCTCTGCAGATTTTCGTGACTTTTGTACCGCAGTTGTCAGCTGCTGTGGCAACACATAGGTCTGGATAGACCGTGCAGGGATCGATGTGGTGGTACCCACTGCACCAGTGGATCTCACCAGGCGGAGCTTGAAGTTCACCTCAACATGGCATCTCAACAGGTTGGCAGCTTAAATGAATTTTCAAATTCAAGATATCTAGGATCTAAGCTATCATGGTATCTATCTATATGTATATACATATATATATATATATATATAGCTATCTGGTAAAGGTATAGATCGAAATCTTAGATTGAGGTTGTGCTTTGAAGCACTTGGTCTAAGATTCTCCGAGCAGCCGAAAGATTGGCAGCATTAAGCACCACGACAACCACAGCTCCTTGGATCTGGGCATAGTGTGGCATGTGTGGCCAACCTGGCCACAAAAACATACGAAGATCATGAGCTAGCAGCTATTAGCTATCATTTCCTTTCATCACATGCCCAATGACGCCGAAGCACCATCTGATCTCAGGAAGGCAGTGCTCTCCAGACCATCCTGCGCCGTGCAGGTGCCATAGATACGCTGCTCTTTGCATCGAGAAGTGCCAGACACCGAGGAGAGCAAACCTCGCATGGCAAATTTCATTGCAGGGGGCACAGGGCAACATTTTTGCCACCTCAAATGTATCAAGTAGGCCTTGTATCTTTGCCTTGCCTCACTTTTCTCCAAATGGCTCTGAAGTTTGGAGCAGTTTTTGCGGTGCAAACGGACAAGCAGTCAATTCCCCCAGCACCAACCTTTCTCTTCTGCTGGGTTACTCTTCGAGCCAGGCTGAACATATTTGGAGAAATGGCCCAGAAAGAAGAATTGAGGATGCACGTAAAGTTCCTGGCAGTAAGGCAGGCAAGCTGAAGGTGTCAAAACATTGCGTGGCACTTTGGTGTTCTGCAAAGAGGGTCTAATAATATAACCATTCAATAAATCATGTGCCTACTACCTGCATGCCCATGTGCCTACATCACCGCAAGTGTTTGGAAATGATTGGGATATTTTATATATATAATTGCGGGTCATGACGATAGATTTGGGACGACTTGAGTTCATCAATGCCAACTTCGGTAGGTGTACAGTTGCTGGGTGCTATAAGATCGGTAGGGTTCACATTCCCCAGTCGAACACCTCTGCACCAACAAATGCTGTCAGGCCTGGTCGGTCACACTGGCCATCAGCGGTGAATCACAAACATTGCCCACGTGATTCGGACCACCAGCATCGTCCAAAAGCCTTGTTCCAGCGGATGGCTTTGCATAGCAGGGGTGAGAGTTGCGTCAACGTTTCTTCAAGCGAATTCAATGTCTGCACCTGCCATCGCCATCATTTCCCTCCTCCTCATCATCATCATCAGCAACAGCAGCAGCATCATATAATAATTGCGTAATTACGTACAGCAAGTGTGGTGAAAACTTTCAAAACTGCCAGAGAAGCATGTTCCAATCGATCCAGCCAGCAGCGCCGGCGTTCAAGTTCCCCATGATGTCATGGGCATAACCTTGCGATTGGAAGGCTGAAATCTGGCCCTAACTGACTTCAGGATGGTATGAAAATCCTCTAAACGTACCGACTGTAGATGAATACAGCGGCTGATTAAGTGGAAACTGTATATAGCATAAAGAAATTGCCCCACCCAACGAACGCCTTCTCCAAAACTCCAATCACCTTCAGCAATGCGAGTGCCAGACTTCCACCTGTGCCGCTCCTGAGATTGGGAAGGTGTCGGTTGCTTTTATTCGGTGGCCAAATCTTCCAGTTGGAATGTCAACTTGCGACATGAGGGAAAATGGGGAACATATGGGAACATATTGCCAAAAGCTGCCAGGATTCATAACAGGCCTCTGTTGCCAGCAAGATTGCGTCTGGGAACTCTTTATGAGTTTTTTGGAGCTTGTCAAAATGGTCGCCTCAAGGCGTCGGATGAGAAAAGCAGACCGGCAAATGCACCTAACTCTGCATCCTGTCTAAGCCATGTGGAAGCAAAGGCCTGCAAACATGGGACTCAAGGCTGGCCAGGCTAGCTGTCGCAAGAGTATATATATATATATAATACATGCATATGCCATGCTGACCATCATGAGGTAAGCATAGGATCTTTCTGATAGGTGAGCATTCCCCTCGACCAACATTCAGCTCCAAACCCCCTTCCATCCCATTCCCCTTCTCTAGTGGCCCATCTTTGATGCCTGCATACCAATGAAAGGCAATGCCATGAACGAAGGGTTGGGCTTGAGAGGGTCGTTCCATGCTGCCCAGTGCTTGGCAGGCCCAGTCATAGACGTGATCCTGTCAACACTCGGTTTGGGGTTTTCACGCAAGATAGGCGTAATCGGGCCGAATATTCTTCAACATCTGGTTTACCGTCAATATCATGGAGTCTTTTAGTTGCTTTCGGAAAGTTCCAGTTTTTACGGTCCTTGTTGTGGTCATAGATAAAAATCTGCACCTTTGGATGCATGGACTGCAATGTCGGGCCCAGGTAATTTGCCACAAACTCTGCTTCTTCCTGGGAATGGCAAGATATCCCAATATTTTCATTTCACGTGTTCCATAGTCCACCACACAAGTTCGAGAGAATTATTAGAGGTCAAAATCCAAAACTGTAGGTTTGAACTTTCTGAAACGTTGCGTGTGTCTGTGTCCATCAGTTTGCAACTTGAGAGCGCACCAAGCATCTTCAGCAGTGTAGCAGCAGGCTTCCCAAGGAGCATTGTGCTCAGGTTCATTCTGCACGGTTACAGCCCAAATCCGTATATTCCTTGGTGCGCTGGGGCGGTGATCAGCTGCGGATACTATTGAAAACTGACCATCAGGACCAAAAGTCGATCTTTTCATGCTGTTCGTGCAGAACTGCTAGACATTCGCCCAAACACGCTTATTTTCTAACGCCCAAGGTTCATCTGTTCATATGCAGAGATCCAAGTTGCAATGTATCTCGCCCACACGTCCTGTCCATTTTGTGGCATCACTGCAGCTAAGAATGGACCCGACTGTCTGCCCTTGCATGTGCACAATTTGTGTGACTGTGTGTTACAATGTCTGAATGTGCCTTCACCTATAGGTCATCGGGTACAAAAATTTGTGTATATATATATATAAATATGTATATGTATATCTGTATATATATATATACGATTAAATCTGCACATATAGTATATTAAATAAATATATATATATATACACTTGTTCTTCATGCATGTTGACTATGGTCCTCTCAACATTGAAAACGGCAAAACTGGCAGAGCCTGACACTCTGGTCGCAACCCCGGTTTGCTTGAACCATTCATCTCCTGCAAGCATCTTGTAAGTGCGAGAGTGAGAGCAAGGGAAAGAAACATTGCCTCTATAGGTTTGGCCATTGGCTATGTCGCATCAAAACAGCTTGCACTCGCAATGGCTCCAAAATGGTGCGAGGTGGTGGATGGTGTGGGTGTAAACCATCAAACAACAAGCGAGTTGGTGGTAGGATGGGACTTAGGTCATTGATGTTTTTTGTGCCAAAGGTTGGAGGCAGAGTTCACAGACCAAAGACAGTGGAAAAAAATCCCTCTGAAGCAGTTCGTGAATCGATTTTTGGCTTAAAACTAGAATCGCCGGAAATTGCAAGCTGCTACTCAGAGCCTTTCGCGAATCATCTCAAGACAAACCCGCCAAACTGTGGACAAGACTGTTTTCAAAAGAACTCTCACTTGTGAGAAATCTGGTCAAAACATCTCTAAAACATCCCTGTCTTGCCACACCCTGAACAAAAAACTATGGGATGCTATGGGTACAAACATCCCACCCCTAGCCATCCCAGCTCCTGGCTCACTTTCATCCAGGCAGGTGGGCTCCAGGGTGATGCTACCAATCGCAGCTGACCCTTGCGGCACAGCTCAGCTGCACGAATCAAAGGGATCAGCGCCTTACAATCGCGTTTCACCTAAGAATCAAGGGATGGAAGGTGTCATCCACATGGAACTGCGATAAAAATTGATTTTTTGTGAAAATGACCATCCAAACAAACATCCTAAGGGGGGTGGGGCTTGAGGAATCTCAAAGAATTTTCATCAGTTTCAAGAGTGTCACTTGCCTCAGCCTAGCAATCCATAACAGGATTATTAGCAAATCGTGGCATTTCACCTTTGCTTACCCCATCTATACAATAGGCGTTTTTTTGACCGGACCGGACCTGCATATCAAAATGTTCCAAATCGAAATCTTCCTCCACGGAGTCGAAGCAATAATTGCCCAAGGAGAAGTCGCAGCTGTTGATGTGTACACGGCCCAAACTAAGACCTCCAAATGGCGTGGCTTCCGGCAGGGCACCGATGATATCTAAGAAATAAGGTTTTGAAAATTGTTATTTTGTCATACAAGATCTTTCAATTTTCAGATATTGCATCATGCACAATCATACATATGTAATGATGTAATGTATGTATACTGTATATAAGTGTATATCCAACTTAATGCAAGGCCATACATCATTGCATGAGCAGGATCTCATTGTATCCTGATATCAGTGATATCCCCCAAAATACAACTGAAACCGTCTTCTTTTGCGATGTTCTCTCTCTTTCTCTAGCGCCCTCAAGGTGTGTCCATGGTAGGGAGGTGCCCAGGCTTTGGAGGCAAGACACCGATCCCATCCTCGCCAAAGTACAGCTCAAGAACTTCTTGTTGGAGATCAGGATCTAAACCCTGAAAAACCTCAACTCGACCCTCAAGGATCAACCACCAAACATTGACCCACGAGTGGCAAACTGAATACTGGAAAAATGCTGAAACAAGTTCAAAAGCTAATTTGGAAATGGGAGTATCTCCCGCTCAACCTTGGTTCTTTTGATGGAAGATTTGCAAAATGAATTATGGTAGATAGATCTTTAGACACTGACATAAGCCAATCAATGAGAAAAAAAAACAGACAGAAGCAGCAGAAGACAAAAAATGAAATCTACACAAGTGAAGTGCAAAGTGAAACGTTTACGGTGCACAACACACGGATTGGGCGCGCCAGGGTTACTGAATGTCATGATTCACCTCAATCTCCTCCATGTCCCACATAGAACCTCCATCCGGGAGAGCAAGTAGAAACCAAGTGACAAGAGCACTGGCTTCTGTGAATGCAGTACCAAAGCCAAGAATCTCCTGAATGACAAGGGTGAACCCAGGCATAATGGTCAGGAAAAGGCACCTCGTGGAACCCAGCTAACCCAGAAGAATGGATCACCATGAATCATGCGTTTTTAGTTGTAAGGATGCTGTAAATGTGACTGATTTCACCTGTGCTTGGGATGATAGTTGGTGGGAACATGTTTTGACTGCAACACTGATTGCACCGGGTTGCGGCTCCTGCTTCACTTGGTGCAGATGCACCTCCAGTACAGGTCCAGAGAACTTGGACACGTCCGAGTCTGCCTATGGGAAGGTCAACGGTCCAGTGATCGCCACATCGGGCTCCGGGACTGTGTCAAGAGGGCGTCAATAAGTCGATGTGTCAACTTTGAAATCATCACTTCTTCGCAGATTCACGGGTGAAAGGCTGGTGAAATTGCAAGTTCCCGTCTTGTGCTCATATGATATCATTGTAATTAATATCAGACTAGGAATCTGAATCACAGAGAGAGGAGAAATTTTCGGGGAAAAAAAACAAGAACAGAACCTTTGGGTCATCCCATCCACGGTGAAACTTCCATGTTCAACTCCATGAATTGCCTCATCCTCAAAGTCCGGGGCATCCATGCTCTGAAGCCGTTCCCCAGTGTCCCAGCTGCTTTGGATCAAGGACACGCCTGGAGCAAATTGAAAAAAATTTCCTCCCCAGGTCATCAACACTGGGACATGACCGGACCATCCAATGGGAACTGAAACAGGAAGGTGACAGAAACAAAAGTTTAAACAAAAAAGGCAAGCTGTTTCAAGACGACTCCAGCCTTTCTCCGAGCTCGGCCGCCATCCCATCTGAAAGCGCCATGGGACCCTTGTTGGGAGTGGTTTCCTCGCCTTGGTTGTGGGGGGTTCATGGGGTTGAGCTGGTTGAGCTATTGAGATTCTGGACACTGGGAGATTCCTGGTGGATTCATCACCCAGCCTCCAGCAGGGCGTGAATGTCCCGCAGTAACTTCAGAATCACCTCAGCACAGGAAAACATGTTTTACATCAATCCATTGTCAAAATGTGTCAGAAAAAAGTATCTATATATCAACAAATGAAAGGGAAATAAAACACAAAAATCATGAATTACCTCTTTTTGTGAATTGTGTGGGAGTTACTTTGGGCCTTGATGCAACGATATATAAGTCATTCTAGCAAATGCGAATATATAAATAAATGATAGATGTAAATGATATACAGTTACATTTATATATATAATTAAATATAGTGTAGTTTACAATACTCTCTCGCCCTCTCGCCCGACAATTTTCTAAGCATCTATCATCTATATGAGGAATGACAGACCTGGTCCATATACATCCTGGATGACACGCCAAGGTGCCGCATCAGAGGTCAGCGCACGTGTCTGGGAGCGCATCTCGATGACACCCCGCAAAGAAGGCTCGAAGCCATACCTTTGTCGGAGCTCAGCATGGAGGAGGATAGGTGTATGGAGTAGGATATGCTGGTTGCACAGTGGGAAGTCTCAAAAAAGACATGAAGAAAAATGGATCAAAAAATATCATAACTACTCCATGTGCAGCGAGATCTTGGGAGACGTCTTGGCACTTTACAAACATTATTGAAACACGGTCCAACAAACTTTGAACGCCAACCATCCAGAGGTTCCTGAAAAATCCCCATAGTTGCCACAAAAAATAAAGGTCCCAATTTTCCCAATTCCCCATGCATCTTAGCTGCTTCTCCAGTAAAGGTTTTTGTTTCTGAAGTGCAAATTCCACATGCTGGCCATGTCCCGAGGGCGAGTTGCGAAGCTTCATATACCTTGCAAATGGGTGATGGGCCAGGGCCATATCAGGGCCATCTTTATAGCCCATGCCATGCTGCACGATGGACAATGGACAGTGTCTTGTGTTACAGACTTTTATGATAGCAGCTTCCCTATTTCGAGCATATATGCCAGCAACATCCAGCAACCCTTTTTGGCAAACTTGACGTTATGGGTTGAAGTACCTTGACCCGTATCTGCCACGGTGCTCTCGATGGAACTCCGGCTCTGCATAGGCCCCTCGCAGTTCCGCCAGCATCGCTGTGCAGCGGAGCAGGGACAGCTGCAACAAAGGTGGTTGCAGCAGAAGCTTCGCACCTGGGTAGCTCCAAATGTCAGTTCAAAAGGCTTTTTTTTGCAGGGGCGTCCGATGGGTTTGCCCGAACTAACAAAAGGCTTGGGGTGGAGATTTGGCAGATATTTTTGGGGGTTGGAATTTTGGGGAAGCTTCAAACCATCCAAAACCAAGGGAAGGATTAAAACACTTTGCATATGAAACAGTTCCATTTGCAGCACCATTTTTTTGCAGAACGTCAAATGACTACACGGCCTCAATAGGCCAACGCCTAAAGCTACCAAGATCATCCAAGATCGGCAAGCAGCGGAGCCGTGGTCCCGTCTTCCTTGGGACTTATTGGGCCCACGGGCTCCGAAAGCATGGGAAAATTCAAGAACCGCTGTGCAGGGCGCGGATGTATCGTTTGTTTTAATTAAAACGCTAGTTTCTCTCTAAGTCACCAGGAATAGCAGGCATATGACAACAAACCTGCAAATTCCTGGGCACCTTAGTGCCTATTCAGAAGGCTTCCATGTACTTGCTGCTAAGATCTCCTTGGAATAGACCTGAATCTGTTCCTGGAAGGACTCAGAGGCTGTGATCCTCTCCCCGTTGTCACCCAGAAAGGCGTTCCGAACATCCATTCGCAGGTTGAGGATGTGTTCAAAAATTTCCTTCTCTTGATTCGAGTCATCTCTTTTCCAGCTGTCCTTGGCAAATATCATAAGAAGCTTGCAATCTGAACAAGTGTCCGAGATCTTTGCATTTGGGGCAGCACCTTCCCCATCTCTATATCGTCTCTACCCACAATCTCCTACAACAACACAGCATTGATGCCAAGTTGCAACAATGGAAAACCAGGCTTTCCATTGGGCTCGGCGTTCATCATTCAGTCTCACCGCATACTGAAGGGCTTGGGCTACCTCGCGTGCACTGGCAGCCTCCAGGCTTTCGAGGTCCCAGTCCTGTGAAGGAACTGTGCGAAGAAAGGACAAGCAAAGGTTGACATAGATCTTCTCAGCCTGGGCTCAGACTCAACAATTCAGTCATAGCCCATGGAACACCATGGAATTGGATCCTAGAGTTTTTGGGGGATTGACCCTTCAATCGGCTACTTGCACAGGGAGGGAGAAGAAAGACTACCTGAACAACGGCCAAATTTGCGGAATAGAAAAAGGGATGAGACTTGTTATTCTGCAGGTATTATTCAGAATGGTCACTTGACTATGCGTCAGTATCTAGGTGCATTCAAAAATTGTCATAGAAGAGGGACCACAGTTAAATGGTGTTAAATGCACATGGAAAACCGCAAACCACAGCTTCAACACGGTAACAAGTACTTTTCTTTTGCGCATTGTCATTTTTCAGATCTGGAACGCTGATCATTCACAAACGTCAACATGGTGACGGTGCCTCCGTGGCATTGGCGATGTCATCCTCCAAACTGTTCAAGTCGAAGTTGTGAGATGAAAGGGATTCAATCAGGAAAAGGCAAAGACGAATATAGATATTCTCAGCCTCCGAGCGCAGGGCATGGTCCATGGTACTGTGCACACAGGAAGATTTGACGTCTACTAATTTGTTTCTCCTATTTGATCCTATTTTTGATCCTGTTCGTCTATGTTTGTAGGGATGGTATGGCATGATCCTCCAAACCTCATCCCCAAAGCTGCTTTAAGGCCACGCCTCGTTTTGCGACGCCTCAAAACGAGCCCAATGCTCCGTGGACGCCGCCGACGTGTCATTGATGGGAAAAATCCGTCTCTGGAATGGCTGGAAAATTCCTGTGCGTCTGCTCTCAATCTGAACCACCTCACCTACCTTGCCATAAACCTTTGTCGAATCACCTTCGGGTAGTGTGGCAAATCTATTGCCTATAAGCAAAGAGAGTCAGGAAACCAGGAGCTTACTAAGAGAAAAGTAATCATTGATCAAATCCGGTCTTCTCAACACCGGTTGTTCTGCTCATGCTCAACGACTGGCAGGTGAAAGACTGGGAGTGGTGGAAAAACGCAAAATTGATATCTGCAAAATCAGCAGACGGCCCCATCTACATCAATGTACTTGTTCAATTTCATTGATGGTTTACTGTTCACTGTTGAAAAATTCCAACTCACGATGCTTCTTGCAGAAAGAAATTTTCCATATGTTCCATCCTCTGCATGTCCCCTTCCAAACACTTAATATATCTAAATATCATGCAACCAAAGGCTCCGATGCACACAGGTGCGGGTACCTCTGGTGGCTCTGGGATCACCAAGGCACCAGCAATGCTCACAACTGTTTTCAAGGAAGGCCAACGTCTCGTCCATAACTTCGAATGTAACCTTGGACAGAAGCGGATGCATGGATCAGTGAGGCGACATGCCCATGCCCAGCCCACACAACAAAATGGAAAAAAAGTCTGAGCAAAAGCAAAGGGATGGTGACAATGAATACTGCGGCTGCATCTGCTTCTCATTTTCGTGCGGCTGCTCGGGTCTGCCATTCGCACCTTCTTTGTGCTCAGCGACAACAGGTGGGCCTCATATCTTTGTAGCACTCAAGTCAGGTAAAAAGAGATGTAACGACAAGCAAATGAGCTGAATCAAGTGTAGCTCAGAGCTATTCACTAAGGAGATGGTTGACAGTTGTTGCACTCTTTCAGCAAGTAAGTCTACGTACAATATTTCAAGAGGGGCCAGCGTCTGGCTGGTCAACTATCTTTCCTCTAAAAGTTGGAAAAAATGCTATTATGAAATTAGTTGGAAATCAAGGCATGGCTTATTTCAAACAAATGTAATTTTGTGATATACGGAAAGCAGGCAAAAAAATTGCATATTGCAAGGGCTTTCTTTGTTTCAACTGGTAGGATAATTGAATGTGTGCGCTCTTTTTAAGGTTGTTCAGTGCTATATATAAAAGCACTTAAAATCAACAAAACTGTAGTGTTGTTGTATGTGTCGCGCATTAGCTATGGAATATAGATGTGTATCCAGTGTTAATGTTTCCATATTTTCCGCGTTTTCCTTAAAATCATACTATGTAATGTTAAGTAAAATACTTGGACAAACACATGAATTGTTTTTCCTTTCTCAAACAACACATGTTTGATTGACTGCAATGCACAAGAGAGAAAAGTGATACTAGTATCATCCAAAAGAAAGGTAACACTAACAGGTGGCTATTTTTTCGCCACAGGCCTTATGACCAATGAGAATCAAACAAAAGACATTTATTTAGACATCATTGGTTCAAGAAGCCATGCCATACAATGGAGCTATTGGGCCACCTAAATAACTAGGGATGTGTTCAAGAAAGCGCAAAACTAAAGAAAAAAACGATCGAAATCACAACCCAAAACAAAAAGAAAAACGATGGGGATTCGGGATTCTCAAGACTGTTTAGGTCCAGGATTTTCTCCAGAATCCTTTGCTTTTTTTTGCTCGTTTTGGTTTTGGGTATGTGGTGCATATGGTTTGGTTTCACAGTTGTGGAAGGGAAACCCAATTTGAAAGAGGAGGTCTGGACACGAAAGGAAATGGAGAAGAGAAAAAAGAGGCCGAAACAAAAACACACAAAATTGGGAGAGAGGACATCCCTGCTTTCTGTAAGACCCCATAATCATAATAATCCAGATAATACAATGCCCAACAAAAAAAATACTGTACTTCTCCAGGTTTTGAAGGGAGATCAGGGTCTCGGCATCAATGATTGCACATTATGAAGCACCTGGCTGTTTGATTCTTTTCACCTATTTTTATATGCTCACACTTAGACATACGTCAGTTTTTTTCTATCCTTTCACCTTCATGGCTCCCTTTGGACCGAGCCTTTGTGGAATCCATCAGGGTCAAATGTAGCGGCAGCACCAAGCCTGGGTCACTTCTGGAATAGCTGGAGATTTATCCGCTTCAAACAAGCCAGGTTTAGAATGTTTAGAATGGACCAAAGGCAAAGGATATCTACACTGCAAAAAAAAACCTGATGTGCATGTGTAGGAAGTGGGGGGAATTGCTCTAGCAGCTGCGTCAAACAGAAGGACGTATGGCAGTATGGCTTTCAACGAGGAACTTTGGATCCCAAATCCCTTGCACCATGTGGATCTCAAAGGCTCCGATCCGGCTTGGATTCGCTGAAGAGTAAGAGTTGTTAGATGCCACGCAGCCAAACGACTTCTCTTGCTGGGAATATCTGTCATATATACCTTGGTCCATTCCCTTAAGCTTCACCGCCTTGTCAATGGTCATCACTGGAAAAGGACCATGGCTGGAAAGTCGACCGGCCATGAGGTCTTGTAACTCCTTTGCAGTGGACAAATATTTTTGACCATTGTCATGGGCTGGCAAGTAGGCACCGGTACTCCACAACATTTCTATCACAAGTGCTCCTCCTTAGTTTGCGGCAAACATCTTGGCTGACATCACTGATACCTAGTGGGCCTTTGAGGCATCCCACAAAGGTGAAGAAATCAAGCAGCAGCACGTAAAAATGTTGTCATACCGCACAATTATCACAATTCAAGTTCCAAGCATCTTCCAGCCACACTTAGCACCTTTTCTTTCACTTCACGCGGAACCATGTCGTTGGGCGGCAATTGCTGCTTCATTCCGCTGCGCGAACGTCGATTTGCGCTAGCCGGTCGACCACTTGGAACTGCTATTGGCTGACCTGGGATCGTAGTATCACACAGGCTGCACGTGGATTCCACGGATTTTTCCTCCAAAGGTGAGCTAATGATGCAAACATGAATGCCAGCTCAAAGCTGAATGAAGCCCCCCTGGAAAGCATCAACAAGACAATTGACCCATAGCTCATCCTGATCAGCCAGATCTGTTCCATGAAAAAGCCAAGCTTCTCAGCTTGTCATAGATGAGGAATGGTGGAGGCTCAGGACTTTAATACCCACGATATCCCACCATGGTTACCACAACATATCACACTAGGTGACCCAGCAGCTGGTTTCCAAGTTTGAAAGATCTTCCCACCGAGACACTCCCATGTTCACCAGGACCTCGAGCACTTTCTGGTCGGCTTACCGAGGCCCAGAAGGGCTCATCAGGGTCAAAACGATCTGCTTTCCCAAAGCCTGCAGCTTTAACCCAACCCTTTCGAAACACACCATACCTAGCCACATCAACCACTACATACCACTACTACATATTTGGTCAAATACATGTCTTTGAGTAAATCAAGTGAACGGTCCTCAACAAAGGGCATCAAACTTCAAAGCTCTGCAGCAAAGGCTCGAATACCATGGTTATCAGGTACCCTGCGGAAGGTTCGGGACCATGCTTTTCGCGCTGGAGATGTTGGAGATTCCGAACTTCCAGATGGACTGCCACTGGCTGTGCTCACTTCGCTTGGAGGCCTTAGGATGAACGAAAAGGCCAACCATGGATTGAACAAAAAAACACGAAAAGAACTGCTGAAGCAAGGAGAAACGTGGTGGCGCCGTGAAGATTACATCACAAGTCAAGGTGCAAGGGATGCACCGCACATTCTTGCTGAGAGATGCACCATTTCGGTTATGGCTTCAGAAAAGCATGGGGGTTTCCAAACGCTTCCATCTCCATCAATCGCCTTCCTATCCAAACCATCCCCCTACAATAAACCCATCAGAATGAATTGTCAACTCCAAAGGTCCCTCGAGCAAGGGCTACTGGTAGTCTGAGACTCTTTGCTTGTGGGGCCATTGCAGCTTGCCAGCGGCACCAAGGATTTCCAGCAGTTCCTCTTGAGGTGAGTGATATAGAGTTACTTGGATAAGAAAGAAAATTTGAACCCCTCCCTTCAAACTGAGAAACACAGCGCAAACGCATTGCATGGGTTATAACGTATCTATATATATATAATATATAGAGGGATTGGATGAGAATGTCGTTTTTTCCATGACGTTTCACGATTCCAGTGTCAGAAGCACAATATGTTGCTCGCAAAATGCTTGAGCCACCACATTTAAGAGAGGAGGATCACTGGAGTAGAAGGCATCTTAATAAATGCAGCAGCATGCACTTGGATGGATTCCAAACCCTTGACCAAACAATGCAGAATAAGAGCAGGAATCCGGACAAACCCTCTATTCCTTGAGTGCTCCTGGCCCTGAAGGATCTGAATAGAATTCGGCAGTGCTCAGGTTCCAAGGTAGTTCCCAATCGGCCCGTTTTTGTTGTCTTTCGCTTGTCATGGCGTCATGGTTGCTTCTCTTTGATGCCCCCTTAAGGGGCTACAAAAAGGAGCCGCTTCTGCGTCTCTGGAGCGGGGCAGGACTGGCAATGATGAGATGCCCGCCGCCCACCAGGGTGTATAATACAAGAAAAGATGTGAAAGGGCATAGAAAAGATACTACCATTCGAACGCAGCAGAACCCTGCGAATGAGGCCTGGAAATAGACTTGAGGGCCTCATCTCAGTATGTCAGAATCCGACGTGCCGGGTCACACCTGACGTGTATTACCAATGTCCTTCAGCTGGTTTGCCGCTATCTAGTTATCAACGAAATTGTGCAAGGATTCAAGCAGTTGAAGGGTGCAATGTTTAAGTGATGGTAAGTGACTGATTAAAAATAGAACTCCCAAGACAAAGATCATAACAATCAGGAAACCTTTTCAAAACAACAACTTTGTGCGAACTCTGTCCTGCAGGATTCCCACAAGCTGCTCGAAGAGCAGCTCAACCTTTGTTTCCATGCGCCAAATATCCAGGGCCTTCGCAGAACCCCTCAACCGCGTTGCGCCTTCAATAAATTCCCGCAATGTAATCCTAGGACACGACGACGAGAAGTAGACCATGCACCAAAATTGCCAACACTTCTCAGGCACAAACAAAAGGAAACGTCTAGGCCCCTGGGAAAAAAGCAGACTTGACAAGATTTTGGTTTTGAACAGTATATACCCGATATACCACCAATAACAGCTTGACAGTAGTAGCAAGTCAAGTGAAT